>BOPP01000043.1:6842164-6859641 GCA_017312745.1 Gryllus bimaculatus
GTTGCTATGTGAGGACGTATTCTTGATAGAAGAAGTTTCTCAAATACTTTGGATAGAATAGGAAGTAAGGTATAACAAATATAAAAATAAACGAGTTCTTATCATTCAAATTCATTTTTATTGTTTTAAATTTCAAACTTATTTCATCCAAAAAGTAATATTTTCGAAATCATTGACATGAATATTATATTCATGGGCAAAATCTAATTTAGCATAATAATAACATACCTCAGGGAGATATATAGAACTGTTAAGTAGGAGTATTGCGAGCATGATGCATTATTACGAATCTCTTGCACTACAGTTTTCATTTCAATCCCTGCAGTCTTCTATAGTTAATACTCTTCTGACCATTGCCTCCTCTCATTCCTTCGACTCTTATTGCACTCTTACCTTCCACAGACTTTTAGGTATTAATTTTCAGTGTGAAACTGGTTGCCATTTCCAGAGCTTTTGAGACCATCGGTCTTTCCATTGCCATTACCTTTGAATCATAAACTTCAATTGTATCAATAATGATCACTAATTTCATCGTTTTTACTTCTTTCGAATACATACTGTGATGATATATAGACGTCACCACTGCAAAAGGAAGTTTGCCAATACACAGAAGGTGCGTCGGTTGACAACAGGGCACACGTTAAATTTGTTTCGAGGGCGCCGAGCGGGCATTACCTGCCATCCAGCTGCCGGCATTGAGCTCGACAGGGAGAGCACAAGGGTCTGGGTCCAAGGTTGCGTTTTGGCTACTAGTTAACAAAGTGATAGACAAGGATGGAATTTTTTCAAGCGCAGCCCGTCTGAGCAGCGGGAACACATTTATTAAAATGAAACTGTCTTTAAATACAATTATTCTCGTCTCTTTCTCTCTTTCTCTTTCTCTCTCTCTCTCTCTCTCTCTCTCTCTCTCTCTCTCTCTCTCTCTCTCACACACACACATACACACTATCTCTGCAGCAATTTTCAGTCCAGTTCATTATTTAATTAATGGGAATGAATGAGTTTGGGAAAAAACGGCGATAATGGAGATGAGAGCACACTTTGATGAATGACACTATCGTGGCCTGTTACCGGTCGTTCGCGGCGGAAGAGGTCCGCCAAAACACCATCAAAGTGGCCGCGTATGCAGCAAGAAGGGCCCAGCGCTCTCGTAGACTGCACCAGAGACGTCAGCGGCCGATCGCGTTCACGCAGGGCAGGGTGTCGCCAAATCGCTGTGTGTATCGGGAATTGCAGACGCCGTTCCCGTTCGCGTTTCGCAGCCGTAAGAAAGGACAGCACACCCTTATCACAGATTTTTCAGGTGTCGATCCGATTAACTGGTCTCACGGAATAAATTCCGGTGGCAAGTGACAGTTAATCGGATGATTTGGGCAGGCGGATGTCGGCCAGTCGTTCGCTGGTGAACGTGCAGCCATGCCTAATTGCTCGCAGTCGAGTTCTCGTTCTGACATGTCATAAGCGCCTCGTTCAAGTCAAAATTTTTAAGTGCATACATCGAGACGATATTTGAAGTGAATCATTCACCTCGAAAATTAAGAAAGAAAAAGAAAGAAAAATTAGGAAATCGTAATATTATAATATCAGATATTTAAAATTGCTTCCTTAATAACAAATTAATAGTAAACGAAAAGAAAACGGTTTCCTTACAGTTTTCCATTTCAAATAAACAGCTCTGCACTCCAATGAAAATGAACGGTGTGCCATTGGCTGATGGCAAGGAAACAAATTTTTTAGGTATTTCAATTCAGTCAAACCTTAAAGGGAACGTCCATTTAAATGAATTGAACACTAAATTAAGTTCTTTATGTTTCGCTTTCAGAGTTCTTTTAAATTACACACAATATACACATACAATACATGTTTATTATTTTGCCAGATGGCATTAAACGATTAAAATTGATACAAAAGTTTAGATTTAGATTTATTGAGATTTATTTAGTCAAAAACAGTAAAAACTGTATGTGACGTATAGGGAGGTCATATGAGCACGTTTTCGCGAGTACCAGAATCTCTTTCTACCATCTTAACAATAAATGGTAGAAAGATCATTAAAAGTTTAAAATAAATAAATTTTAAAAAAGCGCGAGATTAGCAATATTTAAAAAAAACAGATATTTCGTTCCGGAGTTTGGTAAACGAATCGGTAAACGAATTGCAAGTATGATTTTCCTACATTGTTAACAAAATAGTGACTCGCCCTTTTCTTTACTCTTATCATTACAAACAAAAGGAGAGTTCCACAAAACGTGCGCATAGTGAAGTTACATTTACGTCCAGACGCAAAACAAGGGGCCATCTCAGCATTTGCTCAACGCATCAGGGAAACTGGACAAAAACCTGATCGAGATGGGTGTCATTGACCCGGAAGCTGAAGAAAATTATATGTTACAAACATATTCATACTTTTTAAAAACATTATACAATAAAATTTAAACTAATTCAATATATCACTATTTTGTTAAAATAAACATTTTTCTTTTTGATAAGCAGTATACTCTCCAATTGTATAGAAACAGTTATGCAGCAGAAAATATTTTACTATTAACTTAAATTTGTGAACCGAATTCAATTGTTTAATGTCATCTGGCAATGTGTTGTAAAGTAACGTACATGTATTGTATGTGGATTTCTGGTAGTGAGCTGTTGATACTGACACTTGATAAACGTGAATTTTACGACGTGTGTTGTAATTATAAATATCAGTATTGCATAGAAATATGTTCCCACCGTTAAGTAAGTCACTTTTGTCAAATATTACAGATTCGTAAATATATAGGCAAGGCAGTGGTATGATTGCAAGCTCAATGAAGGGAAGCGTGCAGGTATCACGCGGATGGCACTTGTTCATTATTCGAATACTTTTCTTTTGCAATCTAAAGATTTGGATACTACATGATGAGGTTCCCCAGAATATTATGCCATATCTCAAGCGGGAATGCACATTTGCTAAATACATGCAACGAGTTGCATGAAGGCTGACAGAATTTGAAAGAATTCTGAATGCGTAACATAATGAACTAAATTTTGTGTTTAATTTTATTATATGTACATTCCATTTGAGGTTTGACTAAATTGAGAGACTTAAAAATGTTACCTGAACATCATACTGTTCATTTTTAATGTAGCATGCGATTGCTGTTTTGAAATGCAAAAATACATTGAAACTGTTTTTCCTGCGTTAACTATTAATTTGTTATTACAAAACCAATTTGAAACTTCTAAAAGCGTACTATTTATTGTTTCTTTTTTGCAAAGAACATTTGTGTCATCGACAAACAGAACCGTTCTTCCGTTTTTAATAGACGACGGCATATCTTTTACGTGTAACAGATATAGGTTAGGACCTAAGATCGAGCCTTGGGGGACCCCATATTCAATTAGTAAAAAATTGGAAAGATAAGTAAATAATCTCCTTTCATGCCAGTACGGTATTTCCACTCTTTGAGATCGATGTTTAAGGTACGAGGTTATCCAATCTAGAGCGATTCCACGATTTCCATAAGAAGATAAGTTTGATAGCAAGATGTTATGGTCAATAACGTCAAAGGCTTTCGAAAGATCTGAAAATATTCCAATGGATGCTTCATTTTGGTCCATTGATGAAGCAACATCTTTAAGAAGAGAAAAAAATGACAGGTTCCGTAAATTTTGTATTTTCTAAACCCGTGTTTTGAGTCTGGCTTTTGTTGTTGTTGCTTTTTTTTTTTTTTTTTTAGAAAAGTTTTTATTCGTTTACAGAAAGCCTCTCTAATATTTTTGAGAAACCCGTCAAAAGAGAAATTGGTCGGTACTTTTAAATTTCATTTTTGCTTCCCTTTTTAAAAAGTGACTTAATTTTTGGTTTTGAAAATATTTGGAAATATTTCTGGACATAAAGATGCATTAAAAATGTGTGTTGACGGGTGTATAAGGCAGGTACACAAGTTTTCAATGAACAATCCGGAAATTCATCTAAACCAGATGAATATTCATTCTATAGTTTATTGACTATTCGTAAGATTTCGTTAGACGAAGTTTAGAAAATTAGCATCGGGTCGAATTTTTTTTTTTTTGGAAAGGTGATGATGTTGAATTTTGCGATCTAGTCCCTTTGTGAGTTCAGCTACAAATCTCGAAAAGTGTTGGTTAAAGAGATTTTTCACGTTTTCCGGATTACTGGATTCTCTTTCATTATCCTTTAAAACAACATTCTCTTCTACGTAACGAGATCATGTGGTCGCATTTTTTACGATGTTTCACATTGCTTTAGTTTGTTACTATCGTTCAAAATTTCCTAACTATTTTTCATTATTTTTGCCTGCTCTATTACTTTCCTTAAAATTCTTTTGTATTTTCGGAAGTAGACATGGAAACCGGGTGCTACATTTAGAAATAAAGTAAAGCGTACGGTTATTTTTACACGATGTTCTAATACCTTGTGTGATCCAAGAATTATTTTTTCGTGAAATATTTGTTTAAGTCCTAAGTAAAATATTGTCTGCTACATAACTCTTTCTATACAATTAGAGACTATACCGAGAATCAACAAGAAAAGCAATTTTATTTTAACAATGATATTTAATGTATTAATTACCATTTGGACTATATACTTCTAAACAACGTGTAAGAAGTATTGTACCTCAGTTTATGGGTCAGTGACCCTTATCTCGATCAGGTTTTTCGAACAGTTTCCCTGATCCACTGAGAAAATGCTGAGATGACCTCTTGTTTTGCTTCAGTGTGGAAATTTAACTTAATTATCTGTGCACATATCCTAGAATTCAGTGGAAATTATAGCTATTCAAATTATCGTTCTCCATGTTGTCGCGACAGGAAGTATTATTCCTTTACGAATTACATGATGAGGGATAAGAGCCCATATTTATAGCTTATGTACCTTTGAAAATAGATTTTATTTCAGCGGAGCGAATTTTTTGTTAACAATTCTCGCCAAAAACCCTCCTTTCATTCTTCAGAATTCAACTTTTATATGGATTAGAGTATGGATCCCAGAATTAAGAAACCGTGCACGGAATACACTTCTCCCAGTACGCGTTACCCACAGCTTTTAATTGTTTTGCCATGGAATAAAGTAAAAATAAAAACAATGTAAATCAAGAATTTAAATACTAGTTATTAATGCTCAAATCAAAAGAACTGAAAGAAGTAAAGTGTAATTAGTGATACATGTTTTCCTTCTAATTTGTGTGTTAATACTCTTTCTACACCCATTAAATGTAGTGTCCCTTAAACATGTCTCAGAAAATCGTGTAAACCGTGAATAGCGACTACGAAAATACTTGTTTATCGCTCGATAGACTTTTAGAATGAGCAGAACGAATCTCCCTGTTCCTTTGTGCACGGTGCCAGAGTTCTCGGTCCTTGAACGACAGCAACACCCTTTCTTCCCGCTTTCAAATGACGTATTTGGAGGTGTATACACGGTGTGGTATAAAAAGTGTTCAGAAAAAGGAAATAAGAGTGCAATCCGTATGTTACCGAATGGTGAAAGGAAATGCAACAAATTTCAAGTGAAGTGAGTGTCATGACCAAATTGTTTTGCATTCTAATCAGTGTGAAACTTTTCCATCGATCTTGCCTGTTTCTTTCCTCTTCTTTTCAGGTTTATCTGCTCAATGTTGATGATATCCACGTCCAGGTCGTTTCGCATCATTGCGTGCATTCAGGGTAATTGACGACGGATTAATAAAATGCATGAGTTATTGTCTTATTTCTATGCCATATCGTAACCAACAATAAATATAAATTATACATTACGTGACATGAATACAGAACAGATTGATAAGTCATCGGTGGATTCAACGAAAATTTTAGTCTCTTCAAATAAAAAAGTTTATATATTGAAAAAATAGGAAATGTAACGGAAAGGCCGCGTTTTATATTGTTCCATACAAAAGAATATTTTCCAAATCGAAACATGTTAATAAGAGCTTCAAATACTTGTATGGTAAGATGTTAAAAAGGAATTACAATTTATATATATATATATATATATATATATATATATATATATATATATATATATGTATATATGAATGTATTAATTATATATCAGTGTAAAATTTTTACATTGTCTAAAACGCTTCAGAAATTCGCATTTCAGATTCCCAGACAGCAGATATGATGACGATAGCCAAGTCGTTGAAAACTGCTCATGAAATAAATCAAAATATTAACAGTAATTATTCAAATATTTTGTGATTACATTTCAAAACGAGGTCCATGTTTAATATATGACGGATGCCTAGTGTCCCTCTACCATCGTATTTTTGAGGTGTTTGATAATCAAAGTGTTTACATAATTTAATGTCTTTACCGTACATAACATGCCCCTGGGGTGGCTCATGGACAGCGTAATACATTTCCGTGGTTCCTTCCCGGGTTCAATTTAATAGCGCCGTAGCTTTCCATTAAAATCGGCTCAACGTCTATGGGTGGGTGACACACGTCATGTTCAGTCAGAACGAGTATTCTAGATTAGGTGATACATCATACTCGCCAAATTTCTCCCTCGACTCCAGGTGTGGATAATAAATGAAAACATTTAGGTACACCGCTAACTGGCAAAAATCGGATTAATCTGATCATAAAACGTCAAACGTACATATAAAATAAAGCTGTTATATGGCCCCTACGAATACAGAACTGCGATATCTTCTCAAATGCAGGTCATTCAACAAGAATGTAAGAAAAATAACAAAGCAAATTACGTCTTCAGCCGTTTCGACTTTTTAACGACAGTCTCTCTTTCTTTGTGCACGTGTATTTCAAGTGATTGTTTAGTACCGTTCATCCGGGTGAATTCACTGCGTACCGCCTCTGCATTGCCTTGAACTACATGACGTAACGCAAAGATATAAAGACTCTGTGTTATAACTTCCATTGCTCCTTGTTGACGCAGTCGCGGACCACATTTAAATAATTTCAAATAAAAGACATTGTTTTAACTAATGATTCATAATGTGACCTGGACTATTAAGAATTTCATGTCATAGGGAGGAACAGCCAGAGAATCATTAACAAGAAACTCGAAATCTTCCACTTGATTCGATTCAATCAACAGACTCAGACAATTGGTTCTTAAACTATGTTTAACCACTAGTTAACCACTAGAATAGGGACTAAAATCGATCCTTGCGAGACTCCACATGCAATTGGCCAAGAATCGGAAAGGCGTGTACTTAATGTTCCATTATTCCAGTAAGGTATTTCTACTCATTAAAACCATTGCTTTAGGTAAAAAACATAACCAATCTAGAGCAATACCACGAATTTCATACGAAGGTAATTTTCAAAGTAAAATGGTACATAAGTATTTAATAAACAATCCGGAAATTCATCTTAACCGACTAAATATTTATTTTTAAGCTACCGATTATTTTGAGAATTTCTAAGGAAGAAGTTTCGGAAACGAACATCGTCATTAAAATTTTTGTGGAAACATCATATGTTGAATTTTGTGACTGAAGACCCTTAGTGAGATCGGCAGCAATTCTGGAAAAGTATTGATTAAAGAGACTAGCCACTGTTGCCGGATCATTCACATTTTTATCGCTATCTTTTAAAACAGTCTCTACAATGTTTTTAGTTGATTTAGTAAATTTTTACTAGATTCTGCATTGCTTTTGTTTTATTATATGAGTTTAAAATATCCGGATCATGTTTCATATAGCCCGCCTTATACATTTTCTTAACAATGATTTGTATTTTTTTTTGAAGTAGAGGAGAAAATCTCAATATACGTTACGATGCATAAAAATGGAAGAAAGAATTCGTTTGTTTTTATATGATGCCCTAATCTATTGTGTTATCCACGAATTGCTTTTTCGAAAAATATTTGATTTTTTAAGAGGTGAACTAAAATGAAATGAAAGCCTTTAAAAAAATATATATTTTTCGTTTGTATCAACAGTATTGTAAACCGCGTCCCACGACTCTTGCAGCAAGTAATTAATGAATAATTTTTAATATTATTCTGACAATGATGATAAAATATTGTGTGGAGGTATACTTAATAGCTCTATTAATTACGTAATTTCATTTTCATTAATGAAATACTCCAATAACAATACACTTTATAAACATTATAAATATAATTCAATTCCCAACAATTGAGTCCACATAAAAACGAGACGAGACGAGAGAAATTCTTTCGATTACCCATGACAAGAATTATATAGCATCTATAAATATTGTATTTCAAATATTAAATCATAGTTAAAATGCCAGTTACAAATAGTATTATTTTCCTATTGGTATGTAACTTATTTATTCGTTGGACAAATTCGAATGCAAGCTAAAAAAGATGTAAGTGACTATTCATCGTACCGTATGAAAGTATAAAACTAAATTAAATAGGCTAAATAAAATAATTGTTTCAAATGATCCAATGTTTATAATTTGAAAATCGTTTGGACAAGATGGAAATAATAATATGTATTGTTTATTTGATGATTTTAGAATGTTTTGTAGAAGGTATTCTGAAATAATTTCATACCATATAAATGGTTTAAAAAACTGTTTTCCTTTTTCTCTGATCCAGATTTAGGTGTCGTGTTTTAAGAGCATATTATGCATCATGGATTTCATTTCTCATCCATGCAGTAATTCTGCTGCCATGGAGATAGCCTATAATTTCTTTTTTGTTCCTGTTCAACGACTACCAGTGAGAGAGCCGGCAAGATCCGCTGTGTACCAGTTATTACTTTATCAGCATACTGAATGAAGAGGTGCCGCAAAAAGAGCGGGTTCTGTCGCAAGATAAATATACAGGCAGGCTGAAGGGTAATACGCTACCACACTAGTCTATTTTAAATCGGTATTTGTAATTAATTAGAATCTACTAAAACTCTTTTCAAATTTTGTTTAACTAATCCATCGTTTCACGCACTATTGCTTCCGAAGAACATTACGATTCAGGGAGAGTCAACATGTAAATTTATAAGTAGTAAATAAAACTTGTTAATGAGAATAAGTTAACGACAGGTGACTGAACGCTCGAATCGTAAATATTATTGTAGAATGCACAACATTGTCGTCGTTACAACCCAAATGATAAATAAGAAGTCTGTAATACTTTTATTAAATAATATTATTACCTTTATTTAGGACATTAAATTGATAAATGCAAAACTAATCGAGAGATAAGAAATAGGTAGACTGGTGTGAGTGTGTCGTTTGAAAACCACAGCATAAGTAGTCATTTTTAAAACATATTGTGACTGGCAACTCTTATGGTTTAATTACCACCATGTATGAAATTACACTCCCCAAAATATTAAAATTGCAGATAAATAGATGATCCTTCTTTTCTCCTCTTGGGTGAATTCTCCTCTTTTAGAAGCAGGGCCAATCCACCAAAAGCGTGGTCTTCTAGTTACGCTTAAGGAACTCCAAAGGGTTCAATTCAAATACGTATTTTGAGAACCTTCCTCCGGCCATCCTCTTATATGGCCCAAGCATTTCTGTGTAAAATGTTCCTAACAAACATAGAAACTAGTGGTTCTGCCAAAGCTCATATTTTTTCACATACTTTCTAAATGCTGCAGGGATCGATTTTAGACCCTATTTTCTTTCTACTACACGTAAATGATATGCCCTCGACGATTATCACGACGACATTCACATAAAATACATATAAAATATTTTCTGCTGCACAACCGTTTCTATACAATTAGAGACTATACCGAGCATCCGAAAGGAAAGTAATATTATTTTTAATAATGACATTTAATGTATTATATATCATTTGGATTGTATAATTGTAAAGAACCTGTAACAAGTATTGTACTTTAGCTTCAGGGTCAATGACCCCCATCTCGATCAGGCTTTCGTCCACTTTCCGCGATCCTCGAGCAAATGCTAAGATGACACCTTGTTTTGCTTTTGGACATAAATGTAATTTCAAATTAACTACTCCCCATATCACGTAACATATACTTTTCAACTGTTTTTGACGTAAATAAATAAAGATTTAAATGCTCCGCAACATTATACTACTACATAAAACATCAAAAATATTTTCAAGCAACAAATTATTTTTCTGCTCAGTCTCACACTCAGATCCTCAGAATGGCTTCAAATGGTTTTCAATAATTTCTGGAATTCTAATCGCAATGCCTGAGCTCTTCGAACATCCGTTTCGCTGGTTCGAGTCTGTCGGGAACAATTATTTGAGACAATTCTGTGTTGCCGCAGGCATTAATTGATAATTCCAGAAAAAATATTGATAACCATTTGGAGGAATTGTAATCGCAAATACTATTAAGCAATATAAATAAACGGGTAGTGTATGTATGTGATTTTCGATTTTCTACTTTTAAACAATTTTTCACATCGTTTATTGGATTTGTAAAACAAATGAACCATGAAATCAATTGTTGTTTTTCGACGCTTATGACTATTATAGAAGTGCCAAGTTTCTGTGTAGCCCAAGTGGCCGAAGTGGTCGGTTTCGGACCCGCCGTTTCGGAGGGGAGTGCCGCTGATTCGAGCCTGACTCGCGAGTGGTTATTTGTCACAACTCTCTGTTGCCGCAGAAAGCTATTGAGAATTTCAGACAATTTACTGAAAAGCATTTGAAGCAATTCTAGTAACATATGCAATCTATTAAGATTCCAAATAAACTGGAAGTATCTGTATTTCATTTTCGTATTTTGAAATTTTAAACAAATTTACTCTCTTGTCCTATTTGTAAAACGTAAGACACATCAAATCAATTGTTCAATAGAATATTGCGGAGCGTTTAGAAACAATGCGAGAGAGTATTGCTTTGGCAGCAGCACTTGGTTACTAAAGCCATTACCCTTCACGCTCCGATGGGACGCATATTCGACCATACACTAGACACCATTGGCTGGCTGCTCTCATCTGGGGTCAGCAGAACACGAGGCTCTGCGCGATAACATATATGAGACACAAGGAACAAACATTCATGCCCAAGGCCAGACTCGAACCCGCCATCCTTCGGACCGAAGAGCGGAGGCGATACAAACAACTAACCACCATGTCTATCTAGATCGGCCCATGGACTCTTCTATAACATTCTAAAATTCATGTTTCCGTTCTACCTTTAGGGCGATGAAACATTTACCACCTTTGGGTGGCAAAAGGTGGCAGTTGAGAAGAGAACAAGGCATAAACGACAAGCTAGTTCAGACTAAAGTGATTCGAAACTAACTAGAAAATCTGTGCCATCAATAGCACCAAATGTTCTTCTGTATTTATTAGCACCTGATTTAATCACTATTTCGTTATCAGGGACCGGCAAGAAGTGTTTTTCTGCCGGAAAACGGTCGATTTCCGGAGCACGATTACATAACTATTTCTTACGAAGCACCTTCGTAAGGCCGAGAAAGTCCTAATAATTTTCCCTTTTTAGGAATCTTTGTAAGGGCGAAGAAGCAAAAATATTCTAGTCCCTATTTGGCGAACTTTGCTTATTTACGATAATTGCAAAAGTTACGATTGGAAAAATGTTGCGTTGAAATAAATACATTTTTAAGCGTCGGCACAAGCTGAAACTTTACGTTTTCTCTATAGTAGTGGTATAGGAGAGGGCCCGTTAACTTGAAGGACCTGCGTTCGATATCTCAGCGCGAAAAATATTTTTTGCTGGTTGGAAACACTTCTTCATATTCATGTAATAGTGTAATAAAGCAGAGCACTTAGGAATAATGGGAGAAAGTATGTTCTGTTTTAGCACCACTAGTTTATTTACCATAACGAGAAAAAACTTTAATGAAAAAAAGTGGTGTGTTTTTTTAGAAAACATTATTTTTTTGGAATTGCATAAATTTCAGACACAAATAATGCTAAATCACTAGATTTTTCAATAAATGTCAATACCTTTTTTAAACACTTGTTTTTTTACAGCAGATTATTTGTTTAAAGCAAATCTCGAAGCTATCTCGAATTTTGTAGTGTTGAAATGTTAACTTATTGCAATTTTCAAAAAAATACAAAAAAACGGAACAAATGTAACAGACTTTTCATTATGTTACCTATTTCTTGTTATCCTTACATTACTTAATGTTAAAACTACTCGAAAACGTAATCTTCCCATTAATAATATATCTGAATCATCAAAGCAAAAAATATTTTGTTACCTAAACAATATCATCATCCATTTTGTTCTTACTTGACCAAATTTAGCACAGTTATCTTTGAAAAATATTGATGTTGAAAATTAATTTGACACTTGGACTACTTTTCCTTTTACACTATTCAATGCATAGTAGTCTATTAAATTTAAAAAATTAAATATTTAAAACTTTGCAAAAGGCTGGAAAATGATAAGTGCATAATAAGAAAAACTAAGACAAGAACCTACAAATGTGATGTAATAGACAATTATAATAAAGTTGATAGAATTTTGTATTTCAGGTTTAACTTTGAATGCGAATAACTCAGCAAATGAAAAATGTCACTTGGCCTGGTTTTCCTGTGCCCCATACTTGTCTCATTTGTGCTCCTCCGCTACCTGGGCCTGACAGACAGATGGCGGATGCAAGCAATCACATTTTTCTGCAAATATATCTAATTATCCATCACCTATTATTTAACAAATATAATTGAAGGTAATTAGTATTAAAAAATAATCATTTATTAAAACATGATATTGTTATTACACAAAAATAATCCTACATTTGTATATTAAGTTATTTTATAAATAAATACTATACACTTATATTCATAAGCTTATATACCGTATAGTAAATGTAATGTGGCCCCTGTGCAATTGCACACAGGCCAATGTGGCCCGGGGTGGGGGGTAAATGTAGGACCTAGTCGTCGCCGTCGGCACAAGGTGGAGGTTGTGCCGTGGCGAGCACAACGCTTCGGCCGCCTTTACCTCCAGGAAAGGTCCTGGCTCTCACCTGGAAAGGATTCTGAGTCGACCTCAGAGCCGCCCTGAATGGAAATCATCAGATAAAAATGTAACATTCACCGAGATTCGAACCTTGGTTCTTCAGGTCAGGAAGACAGTGATATACCGTAGAGACATTCTAAACATTATGCTAAGCCATCCTGAAACATTTATAATTAAGCAGTGAGACAAAATATTCAGTTGTTGTTGTTTTTTGCCCCCATCGAGGACAAATGACTAAATATAGGGTTGCCGTACGTTCTGAAATACGTCCGCATATATCCTGAATATCGGCATGTGCCCCGCTGTCCCACCAGACTTTTCTTTGTTTCTGCCAAATGCCTTAAATGTTTATTCTCTGTTATAATTCCACACAGTCCTACAACAAAACTACTTTTTGGGATTACTTGTGAACCATATCACAGAACGCAAGCTTCTAATTCCTTTGTTAAACAAATTTTGCTAGTTTTGTTTTTTACGGTACAATCTAAGAGCTGAAAATAGATAAAGGTACTGTGTGTTTGGAATCGAAGTGCATCTGTCTCATAATGTGTTAGTCCAAGAGAATCTAGAATGCAAGGGTTAATAACAGTATTTTAGTATCGACGGAAGTCATGCTTTTTTAAATATTTTGTTTAAATACTCTTAAATATATCTCAAAATTTGGATGTAAATTTGGATAACCCGAAAAAAATCAGGGAAATTCGTCATAAAAGAAAGAGTAGTCATTCTGTTTTTCTTGAAAATATGCAATGTAATTTATCTTGATCAACTATTTAGTTGTTTACTTCATATACTATTTCCTTGTTATACGATTTACTTGATATACTATTTTGTGGTATAAAAATAAAGTGTGTTCTGAAATATATTTCAGATGTCCTGAATTCCATTGTTATTCATATGGCAACCCTAACTAAATACAACCAAGCGGTTTGTGGAAATCGATTCGAAATCAGCAGGGTTTTGTTTTCTATTTAGCTGCATTTTGTATGTTCACGGCTAGTTAAATATTGTTTTATTTTGTTTATATTTTGTTGTTTTTATTTTTATTTTTGAACGTGTTCTTTGATTTGTAATGGAGTTTTCAAAGCTAAGGAAGCTTGGAAAAATTCTGAAAACATTCAGAAACTCTCTGAAGGATTTAAAGAATAATGGAGTTACACCGATCCGGTAATATGTTTTTTTATATCATCATTATAAACTACCTTTTTTGTTACAAGAAATCGTTCGTAACCTTGCATTTTACGGCACAAATGATGACGTATTTGATCTTATGACACGAATGATTATGCCATCACATACTCACTCAATCGCAGCGAGAGAATCGTGGGGAGATAGAAGTAAATGGAACAGCCGACCGCAGTTTTCTCGCACAGATGACCCGAGACCCGAAATCGTTTATAATGTTGCTTTCTTGCATTCGCACAAATTTGAAAACTCTCTCCTAACGTCGCTCGTTTTCAAAACATGTACTCGTGTAATAAAGCTTTAACATTAAAAACTAATTGCATAACCTATAATTTTCTGTCGAATAAATAAAATATTGAAAAGAGACCAACACGTTCTTTTTCGTTCTACAGTGTTGAAGGTAGCGGTGAAGTTGAGTCAAAACCGTATGAATAGGTGAATCCAGAACGGAATAAGTTACATTTTATAAATTCTGAGAAAAAGGTTTATTTTATGTTATATTTTAGTGGCAATGTATTTTCGTGGTTTTAATGAACAATTGAAATACCGTGGTTTTAATGATGAAAGAAAACACCACGACTTTACCGTAATAAATAGATTTCTCTAAATGTATAAAATGTTACTTATACCGTTCTGGTTTTGATATAAAATTCATTTTTTTAAATTGTTTTGAGCAGTTTATCAGCCCAGAAAAGCATATGCTTCCCGGGGACATTTTCACTATTTTACCACGTTATCCCCTCTATCAGTTACAGAATGTTCGTTCTTATTTATTAACTATATCTTGAATACAATGTTAGAAAATTTATTTTCGAGATTTTACTTCTACTTCTCACTTTTCAGTATATTGCTACATTCTACCTCCCTCATTCTAAGTAATTACTCTGATTCTGGTATTAGGAACTTGAACCTAAGCGCCCTTGAACCTTTCTCATGAAGATGCACTTCAAGATGGTGGTCATTACTAATGCGTATTTTGTTTCTACACCCTTTTTTATTTGCAATCTCCAGAACTCAAACAAGGTCGAGCTCTTCTTTCCATTACTCTTACCACTTACCTTTCATCTTAGTTGTGTAACCTTCCTCCTTAGTAAGCAACGTATCATATTTCTTAAAATTGACCACTGAAAATTCATTTTTATTGCCATGTTATTCGAAAATTGTCAATATGATTTTCATGTAAGTATTACCTTCGAGCAATTCAATGTAATTTTTTGTATAAATTATTTCTTCTTTAATACGGTTGTTTCTATTAATATTATGAACATAAAATGAAATGCGACAAATACTACTTCTTCAATCATGTGTTATTTTCCTACTATTTCATTTGAATTTAGTACGTAGTGAGAGAATACTTCCCCCAAATGTCCCACACAGTGTTGACGAAAAATCAATATGACAAGCGCGAATCCACGAGATGGTGAATGAGGGAAATCCCCCCTCCCCCAAAAATGTTTTTTTCCAGTAACTATAAATTTTAACTTCTCAAGAAACTTTTAAGTATAAAGTGATGCTAAAACAGAACTTTTCGTCCGTAACTACGCGCGAAAAGTAATCAAATTTTCGAAAAATTGTACTTCAAAATCTGTATTTCAAAATCTAACTTTAAGGAACAGATTTCAATAAGGGAAAAAATCTATCTTTAATATATTTGTTGTAGCAAAACTGCGAACAAATTTCCAACTTTAGTAATTCTCCACTGTTTTTAACGAACATAAGACCTGCACCATTCTCTTAAACGTTCTTCACACCATCTAACAAAAAAAATAATCAAAATCGATGGAGCCTTTTTTTTAATGTCCCAGGGCATTAATGTAAAGTACCCAAAAAATTGAAACATCGGTTTCAAATTCCAGAGGCCGTACCATCAGCCAGATCGATTAGGTAATATCAATTTTTGAGAAAATCGACTGATCGGTTTAGCCGCTAGCGTTGTTCACAGACTGACAGACGTTTCCCCAGCATCCGAATTGTCGGTTTCGGAGATCCACAAAATAGATTTTTGCTACACCAAGTGTTAGAGGATTTTTCTAAATTTAACAACTAGATTTATCCACTTTTTCGTTACCAGAGCCCTGTAATAAGAGTTTTTCTGCAGAAAATTCGCCGTTTTTTCGCGCTACGACGTAACTTTCTTTCTACTCCCTAAAAATATGTTCGGATAACTATTAAAACGAATAAAATCGCATCACAGCATGAGCTGAGATTATTCTGCGTCATTCTACATATTCTGAAATATGACACATTCGTCTCAAGCATTTGTAATAAAAAAAAACCTATCTGAATGTGCCTATCACAGTCGACTCAGTCGGGCATTTATATAGAATCCCTAGGATGGAGAAATAAAATAATTAAGGGTCGTGTTTGGGTGACCTGTCACTGATTTAATCGCAGAGTCGGATCGACGGAGTGGGGGTGCAAACTCCTCAAAAAAGAAACACAGAGAATAAAATGGTAAAATTGCAGGAAAAATAAAAATGAGAAACACAAGGAAAACTTGTAGAAACGTTTAAAATGTATCGAAAAAATAACCGCGCGTTTTCCTTTTGGTTAGGAAATGGAATCCTAAATCACACTGTATTTACGTCCAGTGGTTCGTATGGAAAATGTCTTCGACTATTCTCCAGAGGTGTGTCAGAGCTCATCGCTTTCTTACTTTGCTTGACAAGCGGTGCTACGGCCACTTCAGCTGTTGGTGTGTGGTCGACGCAACCGGAAACTGCTAATGGCGTTACAGTTTCTGTAACTGTGTAAAGGCCTCTTCACACGCCGCCACCGCAGCGCGCTTCCGAGCACCGCGGCTCGTAGCAGAGCATTGGTTTGAAGGGAGACCTTCCCACGTGCAGCCGGCGTGCGCTGCCGCGGCAAGCGGCGGTGGGCTCTCGCTTCGCGAAGCGGAGGGCGTACGCGCCACAGCTTTACTATTCTAAATGGCTCACATAACGAATAGACTGTACAACATCGCGTCATGGAACGCAAACGGCACCTGCATAAAAACTAAATCACTACTGGAAAAATTCTGCGAAGACTACGGTATCGCAATTTTACTGATACAAGAAACGCACCTAACAAAAGCTCGCAACTTCAGTCTCAGAGGCTACTACATTTACAGAAATGACAGGACTAATAGGCAAGGCGGCGGCACGGCAATAGCAATCAGACGAACCCTCCCGCATACGAGAATAAACACGCCCCAACTAACCAACCTAGAAGCAACACTAGTTGAAGTAGGAACAGCCACCGGTCCGATAACATTCATTTCCGTATATAGGAGCCCAGGATTGCCTCTACTCACGGAAGACCTAGACGCTATCACAACCAACTGCGCCACTTTAGTCTTAGGAGGCGATTTAAACGCGAAACGACTAGAATGGGGATGCCGCAACAATACAACAGCCGGCAACGTCCTCCAAAGATT
>BOPP01000043.1:6860418-6878536 GCA_017312745.1 Gryllus bimaculatus
CCCCGGCGGGCGGCGGTGCGGCCGAGGCTGTAGCGGTGGCGGCGTCGGAAGGGCCCTGCTGCTTGACGGAAGCGCACCGCCGCGACGTGGGAAGGCACCCTAAGGTCTTTTTCTAAGTGCCAAGCGAGTGATCGAGGGTTGCTGTGACATTTCGCGCAATTACAGTGTGCCCGAAACAAAATAATAGGGCATGGATCGCTTACATGCACCTGGAGACGGCGCCGATAATAAGTACTTAACAAGAGAAAGAAAATATCTTAAAAGAATATTAAAAAGAGAAAGAAATGGAATGAAAAGAAAAAATTCAAGAGTAATAGTAATGTTTGTAAGTGAATGTTTAATTTGCAAATCGATATCATGTGTTTTTACTTAAATTATATTTGTTCATAATTGTATCATAGAATGAAAAATATAATACCCTAATCCTTCTTCGTTTTGCAGCTCTGAATTCAACCATTTTAAAAAGTATTATTATTTTAATTTTGTTAAAAGCATTTTATTATAAATAATTTACTTTGTTTATAATTTGTATTAACTTTGTATATATATTCAGAGAGAGACGGAGGGAGGGAGAGAGAGAGGGAGGTAGGGAGAGGGAGAGAGAGAAGAGAGAGGGAGGGAGGGAGAGAGAGAAGAGAGAGGGAGGGAGAGAGAAGAGAGAGGGACGGAGGGAGGGAGAGAGAGGGAGGAAGAGAGAGGGGGAGAGAGGGAGAGGGAGAGAGAAGAGAGACAGTAAGGGAGAGAGAAGAGAGACAGTAAGAGAGAGGGAGAGAGAAGGACGGAGAGAGGGAGAGAAGATAGAGGGAGGGAGGGAGAGGGACGGGGGGAGGGATAGAGAGAGAGGGGTGAGAGAGGGAGGGAGAAAGAGGGAGGGAGAGGGAGAGAGAGGGATGGATGGAGGGATAGAGAGAGGGGGAGAGGGAGGGAGAGATGGAGGGAGAGGGAGAGAGAGGCGAGAGAGAGGAGAGAGAGAATTCTCTCCCCTCTATAAAGAAACGTCTCTATATTCGCCCCTGAATATGAATATGGGAAAAATCTCTTCTGTTTGGAGACATTTGCTCGGTATGTGTTATTCTTTGTGGACGCTTTTTTTCTGCGAGATGCGTCCCGAATCTTGTAAAAACGTGAATAAAAATATATAAATAATTTCGATATTGCCGTCATCTCTGTTGATTTCATGATTGGGGTTCTCATAGCATTAAGAATAACCATTTTTAGAATAATTTTATGAAAACTTGTGGAACTCTACTTTATAGTAAATTACCATAATTACTTAACAAGTGATATATAACCATCACATTATTAATATAACTAATAAATTTACATGCATGAGTAAAATTAACAAATAGTAATTAAATAAATTAATTCAATATTTAATAAAATTATCCATTGAATAAATAATGTTACACCAAATTAAATATTGATCTTGTTACTTACTAAACGCTGTATTTCCTTATAATTGTGAAAATAAGTTCTAGGGCCTTGTGTATATGACATTTCGAACGAGTCATAAAAACAAAAGTAAAATTTACTTTAATTTAATTTAATTTACCAGCAGCACAATCGTGTTAAACAATATGAGCATGAGCATTACATTTAGAAATGTTTATTTTTTGGGGAGTGATCTAGTTACAGGCATTTGGCGATGTCTGTATAAAGTTACCTCCGCGTTTGGAGCTGCGCATGCCCATCGAGACCTCACAGATTCATTTAGAAATAATTCCATTATTTGATAAATGAATGTCTAAACTCGATATATTATTGCTCAAAATGAAAAATTAAACGATAACGATGCAGCTGTATTTTTTAATGATCGATCAAGCACTCATTTACCTGCAATTAGAAGGACCTTCTAACCAATTCTAGAAAAAAAAACAAATGAAAACCATGACATTTGAACATTTTCTTCCTAATTCCATAACATTTATATTAAGATGATAATTATTATCAGTTTGAATTGCCTGATTCTTTTTTGGTATTGATCCGTCCTATAAATAACATTTTGAAATAGACTGCAACAGGGCTGCTGCCAAGAGGGAGTAGGTTGGACGACATCCCCTCCACACCACCAGTCTCGTAGCCGCGTCTGGGCGGGCCGTCGTCTAACATTGGGAATCCTCGTTGACATTAATTAAAAGGTTAACTCTGCCGACAAAATAGTTAGTTAAAGAGTGGAGTGAGGCATAGTAAAAGTTATCAGCTACTGAAACTAGTCGCAGTTCGTGTAAGTGTCACTTTACATCTTTGCCGAATTTAACCTAATACAGTGTGCTATTGTACTCGGTGGCTGCTTTGTTTACAATCACTGAATTCGAGCTCTAATATTTCTTTCAGTTACTGGTATGTCACTCACGAGTGGCCTGTTGGCAATGATAAGTCTTGTCAATCCTCTTTTTCCCCTACCGTGACGAATCCATTTATATATTTTTCAGACCAATCATGAATCTGGCAGCGGAAGCGGGCCTCTTAAATGGAGGCTTGCCTGAAGTATGTTATCCACCATCTGTTGTGGGACTCACTGTTGAAACAAATGGAATTGCTAAGTCTCAGTCACCTGTAACAGAATTTATTGCCGACGAGGAAGCAGCGTCTGTTTGTCCCTTATTATCTCCATCTCCTCCAACAGACTTTGAACATCCTTTAGCATTACCTTCAGGTGTGTTTTGCTACTGTCTACAATTAACTTGCCTTTTCTCTATTTTCTTTGTTCACTGTTGACATTGTATTTTTGAAATTTAAAAGAAATGCTCTTATCAGAAATTGACTTTCAAATTTAATTTCATAAATGGTTCGCATCATAATTAAAGTGACACATGTTTTTTTCAGTTATTTATGATTACATATTAATTCAATTGCAGTTTTTGGGATGAGTGCATATTCCTTTCTGTTCATTCAGGGAGCATAAAATATTTACTTGAATAATAAACCAAAATAATTTTGAAATTTCTTAAATTTACAATTGGAAAGTACAAGAAATTATTTAATAGTATTCATGATAAACAAGTTTTTCATGGCATCACATTTTATTTAAAATTACTGAGTAGGTTTGGAGCTCCCATTCATACTATTATTGTTTCTTATTTTGTAATATAGATATTGATTATAAATATCACATAAAACAATTCTCACATTCTATTCATAAATTATCATATGATAGTAATTTTCTAATTATGATGTTCATCCTGCTTTGAGCACATTTGTTTGATAATAATGGAAATTTGAGTGTCATTTATTACATTGTCATTCTTAATTTCATTACCAATATTTAGTTTGTCAAGAAAGCATGTCTAAGTGCAAATATTCAATTAACAAAAAAGTGAAGTTTTTAAAGGTTCAATTTCTTTTTAATGCCATCAAAATATTTTAATTGTGTAAAACACCTTTGTTACATAAATATTTTAACATACCTCAGAAATTAGTAGAAATTTACCAAATAATCATTGCAGTAAAAATAAATTATATATAATATTCTGTTATAATTTTAAATTCTCATTTTTTATTTGGAAATTTTAGTTTCAGATTTTGTTGTCCCACTATCCAAGTTGCACTCTTGTTTCAGTCATGGGTTACGATCATCAAATCAGTCCTTCAAGCACAGATCCTGAATTGTCTGCTTTACCAACTGTTAATGGAAATGCCATTACTAATTTAGATGTTGACAGACATTCAACTGGGGGTAAATTTCTCATATTTAATTCATAAATTGTTCAGTATCTTTGAGTTAAGAATTAATTTGTATATTACCTTTAGGGGCTCCTGAGGGATTCAATCCTACTAGTAGTGTACAGAGTATGATTGAGTCATCATCATCATCTGGTAGTTCAGTTTTACATGAATCTGCAGCATGTGCTCAACTGTTAAGTAACCATCATTATCAACATCTTACTAAGGCTAGTGATGGAGATCCTTTTACCCTACAGGTAATTTGAAACTTGCTACTATTCTATGAATGATGTTCAGTTCAAAATTTCTTTTTGTGTTAATCACTGATGTGAATTCTGTATGATGAGAAATGAGTAACAATTACCAGCTGAATTTTCTACATAGTAGATATCTGTTGTTTATTGCTGTGGTGTCATTGTTTTAATCAGTGATTTTTTCTTTTAAAAATTTCATATTATTTTTAAATCAAAAAAGTGCTAATGATATTGTGAATATTAAAACAAACAAACAAAAAACAACAAATTTGTATCCTGTATTTTTGTTATGAATGGTCTTGTGAATTAACAGAAAAAATAGAAAATAAAACCTGTATATTCTTAGGTTTCCTTGAATAATGCGCTAGTTACTATATATTTGAATTTTAATTGTTTGATAGATGCACCGTCTCAAATTGGTTTATTTTAAACAAAATCAAACTAAATAAGAGATTCTAAAATGTGATTTTCATGCAGATCCTAAAATAATTAAAGACATTGTCATTGCCAAATATACCATTGCCAATGTCATTGTCAATAATATATTTGGCAATGACAACGTCTTTAATTATTTTATGAAAAATGCCAAAGATATCATACCACAACACCTATACAGATCCTAAAACCTGAATGTGATGTGCTAGAAAATTACCGTAGTTCAATATTTTTTTGACTGCTTTCTACAACTATGATATTGAATATACATTTTTTCATAATGAACTCTTTCTTCAACATTTGGTCTTAAATTAATATCATGTGCACTTTTCGGCAAAATGTGAGTAATTGTGAGTAAAATTGTGACAATTTTAAAATATAATGTACAATGTTTTCTCTAAAACGGGCCCAAATTTTTTCTTTACATATTTTTTCTCAAATCAATGTTTGCTTAATAATATGGCTTATGTCCCATTTACATTAACTCCTTTGAAACTTTCAAAGTTCAAATTATTTTCAACATCAACACAACATTACTACACTATTAATGATAGAGATTTGTATCTTAATGCAATCTATTCCTCAATGTTGTCATTAAATCCTTTCATGTACACTATTTTAAACTATTAGTAACATCTCTCAAAATTTTTAGTTGTTTTAGAAACACCACAACACTAAGAATTTATTTGAAACTTAGCATAGCGTAACACAATAATCATAAGACTTTTACCTCCAGAACCCAAGCACTTGAGTTCAAATCCCTGCCCAGGCCAATCTTTTTTTCTTTAAACATTTTGTAAGAATAGAACTCTGACTACGGAACCCAATATCAGAAAGTCATTCAATTCAAGTCAATCAATTCAAAAAGTCATTCATATCAACTTTCATTTTCAATTGTGAATTTTCAAAAAATTAAAGGTAGATTTTTTTTGGGGGGGGTTCATTTGCTCTTTGTTTGATTAGGTATTTTGTCAAGTCATGACAGAAGTGTTAGTATAATAAAATTTGCAATATCATAATATTATGTAACCATTATTAATGATTCAAGAAAGCCGTTGTAGCACCACTAGTTTTCCTTTTCTTTATGTTACTGTATTACATAAGTTTCCGTATGCTGTTATGCGATTCATCAGTCAAATTTCTATTCAAATTTTGAATGTTTGTTTGTATCTTGTTGCCTGTATTAAAAAAGAATATTCAAATTATTTTTAATGCATTGTCACTTATTTAAATATTAGTTGTTTAATCCAAAATACATTAAACACATGCCAACATACTACTAAAAAGTAATATTTCAACATAATGAAAACCGTAAGAAAAATGAAGGAATTTATTATTGTTGAAACTGCATTGCTAGATACTGTAAAACACTTTCTGCGTTTTCTTCCATCCTAATTTTTGTGTTATTTTTATGATGCGTCCAGGAAAATGGAGGTAAACCTGTTTTGACTGGCATTCAGTTAGCTGTTCGCAAGTCAACTGATGACCATTGCTTTCTGGATTGGAACTGGCCATTGATACGAAAAATTAGTTTTTGGACTGTTATATCATTACTAATGGCATGTATGTGTGTAGTAGTAGGTATGGTTGCTCAATTACCATCTCGCTGTGATCCTCCTCATGCTTGGTGGCAAGGTACTCTCTTCTATGAAATCTTCCCAGCCTCATTTCAGGTGAGTCTATAATTATAATTCACAATAGTTGGGGATTCTAAACTTAAAGAAATAAAATAACATAACAAAATCCTCTTGAGTAAAAATGTTTTTACTGAAATAAACAAATACAATTCGCATTTTGAAATTAGCATAATTACAGTATGGGCCTTATTAATACTTGTCCATATTTTATGACCGATATTAATAAAATATTATATATTTCTTTCACTATTCTTTCACATTACACACAGTTTTTAACTGATTTTGACATAATTAAATATATACAATTTTGTATCTTTTAGCAATAACATAGGTGGCTTCACTGCATATTATCAGTAATGGTGGCTTATTTTTGCCTGATTCACAATTTCTTAACTTTTTCCCTTTGCTTAACAAATCATATATTTGAGTGGGTGAAAACCAGAATGGTGTAAGTGACATTTAATACATTCAGAAAATTATAGAGAGAGTTTAAGTCAATATTACTTTAAAGTCATGGTGCTTAGTTTCATTAAAACCACAAAAATACATTGCCACTGAAATAAAACCTAAAATATAAAAATGTTTCTTTCTTTACATCTTCCCTCTTTTTTTTACTTGAATAACAAACTTATACCATCTACTTTAAAAGTTGTTTGTTTCCATTAAAATAATCTCTTAAATTCATTTCTGCTTTGAAAATTGTAGACGCTGGTTAACTTTCTATTGACAGGGTTGTCACTTGATTTACATGCAGAGAATCTGAGAAATTTCTTTGAAATACCAATTTATCAGATTGTTTATTTTGAATGGCTTAAAATCCCCATCATTTGTAAAATGATAAGTTAAAAGATTCTCCAAATTAGATATCAAACAATTTAAAATGAGATTAGTGATTCTTATTAAGTAAGAGAATAAAGAGAAAAGTATTTAGAACAATGTAGAGAAAATAATGTCAAATATAGCATTGTTTGATTATCATTCCTAGAATGATATATGTAGAATGGAAGCCGCCAGTGTGTGAATTCTCTCCATTAAATTATAACCAAATCTGCGGCCTTTCTTGGTTATAAAGGTAATTTTTGTATCATTCTAGAATAAAATGTGGAAATACAGTATGTTTGTCATCTTTAATATGTTCATAAATTTTAAACAGTCGTTTCCATTATTTTGTTACTTATTGTTTCCACCAGACTTTCTTTTATTTATTTTTTCCCCTTCCATTATGTCTTCCTTTTAATATGCCATTAGAAATTAGTAACAATAGTTTCATTTACAGAAATACTATAATGATATTAATTATTTTCAGGATAAAAATTCTGATGGCATTGGAGACTTAATTGGCCTATCAAGTCGAGCAAATTATTTGGAAGCACTGGGTGTAAAAGCTGTTCGTCTGAACTCTATCTTTGCATCTGATGATTATCCTGATCATTTTGACCATGTTAAAAATTTGATGAAAGTGGATCATCATTTGGGGACTATAAAAGACTTTCAAAAAATGGTGGGAATTCTTCATGATCGGAATATTTCTGTTATTCTTGATCTTCCATTGAAGCTCTTTAAAGAACAATTAGGAAATGAAGAACTTGTTATATCCCTCCCTCGGAGAGACAATAGAGTTTTAAATGATGAAGATTTCAAAGAGAATCCAGAGAATAAGGATAAATTAAATACATATCCAACTCTGGCTTCTGATTCAGTAACAGAATCTCCATATAGAGAAGAAAGGGTTCCTCCAAACATGATATCGGAAGCTTTACAGTTCTGGTTAAATATGGAGGTTGATGGATTTTATCTGAAAGATTTGGAACATATAACATTTCATTCTAGTTTTGCTCCTTATGTTCGTGAATGGAGAAAAATTATTGACAACTATAGCCAAGGAATGCAGAGTCAAAAAATTCTGATGTGTAACATAAATGTTTTAAATTCACTTAATGTAGAAGATGATCTAGAGAAGATAAATGTAGTTTTAAATCACATGGATTTAGTGGATGTCCACTTGGATTTGTATAGCAATGGAACCGAAGGAATAAAACGATCTGTTAATAACTTACTAAAAGGCTTATTGTATGAGAAGCCTGGGTATCCTTGGATACACTGGAATGTTGGCAGTGTGGAAACTCATCGTCTTGCTGCAGTAAGTGGCTCTGCTGAGGGCAATTTAGCTGCAGTGCTCTTTAATATGATGCTTCCAGGAACTCCATCTATTTTTTATGGAGATGAAATTGGGCTTCAAGATTATTTTGTTCCTGATGGAGAGGTAAGTTTTCAAAAGTGTTTAATCTTTAATTCATTTACGAAGAAATAAATTCATTCATATATTATGTATGTAATTTCTCTTATCTAGACTATCTTACTCTAGTTAATTGTCTTGTCCTGATCTCATTAACAAAAATTTAAAGAATTATGTGGTAAAAATAATCTCCCCCTAATTATCCCTAAAGCTCAAGTCAGTCATACTTGAAACATGCCAATTTGTACACACTATAGTCAATATGTAAAGTCAGAGAATCCCAAATGAGAAACCCTTGAGAAGGATAATCATTATCATCATGATGATGACAATGATCATGGTTAAAAAATAACAATAGCAACAATTTAAGATATTTTATTCCCTAATAATATATTGTTCTTCTGTATTTTACAGCATCGTGAAATTCACCACCCTTCGCAATTGGCACCAATGCATTGGAATTCAAATGAACATGGTTTTGGTTTTACATCCACTGGAATTTTTCCTTGGATAAATCCCTCTCAGTCACTTGGATCAGTTGTAGGGAGCCGTAAGGACATTATCCGCAACGTAGCCATGTTCAGAGAGAGCTCTCCATCTATTTATATGAATGGTATTGTGAAAGAGGGTATGAAGACCCCAAATTGTGAAATCAGGTGAGGTCATATCTAATTGCATATTTATTTACCCAGTGATTGACACGATCCAAAGCTCAGGTCGTACTGCAGCCAACTACTGTGTGAATGCTTGAGATTTTGGTATGGGCATGTTAAATTTCCTTACTGTGGTACAATGGGAAGAGCCCCTAAATCTGCTATTACCATACTGATCTCTTTGAAACTCCTTAGTTCTGCAACGACTTTGTAAGGATTCTGTAAAAAATCTCATTTTTGAAAGTAAAACAGATTTTTAAATTTAGTCATTGAAGAATAATTTGATTTTCAATTAGCTGTGAAGTAGCAACCTTGGAAATTTATCAGTTATTTATAATGTAAGTTCCTATAAATTGGATATGGTAAGGGAAAATCAAAGATTGAAAGTAAGTTCAGAAACTGGATGTTCATTCTTTAGGTTCTTTATTTATAAAATCAAGGATTGAGTTAGGTCCTGAGTAAAGAAAGGTTTTCTGAAGTATTTGGAAGATGAAAAATCTTGAAAAGTGCTCTTGTCTATCAATTGATGAATATGCAGTTGCTCAGTGAAAAGGGGAAACTGACCATGTTGTATTGTAATCCATTGCTGTATTACATGAATCTTTTCATTATAATGAATTCAATGATAATTGCAAATTCCATTGCCCATTTGTTTGATATCATGAAGTGTGGGCATTTGTCACATCTGTTCTAACACGTTGGTATTGATAAATCAATATTTAAAGGCTTCCTACTGACTCTTAATGCTTTGAATTGAAATTTAAAATGCTTCTCAAGTTTTGTGTTTTTCTCATTTGAAATGTATGATTTGAACATAGATTTCTCTGCTGAAATATTACAAAGTTTGATACTTATATCTGAAATGAAAATTTCACAACATTCATTATTCTTCTTTAGGATTCAATAATTATGTGCATATAATACACCAAATAAAATTGAGATGGTGAGTGTATCATCTAGTTAAGTCCATTGCTACTCAAAATTCTTTTTAATAGAATTAAATATTAGCTATGAGAAAATATATTTATTATAATTATTATTATTATTATTATTATTATTATCATCGTTATTATTATTATTATTATTATTATTATCACAAGTATTTTTTTATTATTCTTATTAAGTATTTTATTTTAATTATTATATACTTAGCTCACTCACAAAGAAAGAACTCCTTTTTTGTGCCACACTTTTTAAAAAATTTATTAGCGTCTCAAACTTCACGATGGGCCGTGATTTTAGATTTCTTTATGAACTGAAAAGTGGTAATTTTAAATGTAAGGAATTTGAAAATGTAAGATATGAAAAGGTGAGAGAAACACAAACCAAAACATTCTCATTATTTTATTTAATCAATTTTATGACGTGACCCCTGTCCCCTTTCACTGCATATTTTCTTAACTTCTTACTAAAGAAATCAAGTTTGATATAATGTTACATGTTATATTTTTAAATTTGAAAAATCAAAATAGAGCACTACTAACCTAATATCACCGAAGCAATTTTACTGTGTTCACACCATAAAACATTTCTCAATCGAGATATGTTTTGTTGTAGTTTTGAAGAAAGAATCGTCTTTTTTGTGTTCAGACGAAATTACTCTTGCACTGTTTCAAGCAACACATCGTGATTGAAGTTAAATTTTAATTACAATGTAATTTTTAATTTTCAAAATTACTTTGAAATGTTGTTAATATTGACTGAGGGAAATGGTAAAGGATATATTATTACCGTTTTTACTAGTTATGTGTGCTTTACTGTTCTCAGCCTTTGTTTGTAATGCTGTTTTTGACTTAATTTTGAAATTGACGTACAGTTTTTTTAAATACAATACTACTTTATAAAAAGAAACTCCTTTAAATGCTATTAATTTAGTTTATTTTTAGTTTATAAATAAACATATTAATTAATTAACTAAACTATTGACCTGTATTATAAATTAACATCCTAAAACTATAATAATCTTGTGTATTTTGCTCTTAAATTGTTAGTAGTTGAATGTGTTTATCTTGTTGGCACAGAGTTTTGGATTCTGATATTGTGGTTATTCAGCGTTGGTACCCACGCCGACATTC
This sequence comes from Gryllus bimaculatus, assembly GCA_017312745.1. Taxonomy (NCBI): domain Eukaryota; kingdom Metazoa; phylum Arthropoda; class Insecta; order Orthoptera; family Gryllidae; genus Gryllus; species Gryllus bimaculatus. The sequence continues at coordinate 6,871,372 of BOPP01000043.1, forward strand.
GTATGTTATGGTTACAAACCTGGGAGGACATACTCGCACTCGCGATCTATCATCATGGTTGTATGGAGGTGAGATTGTTGTTGATCAACGTAGTCGCACTGGACAATATGTGAAGTTTGATTCACTTACACTTAATGCCCAAGAATCTCTTATTGTTAAGTTGGACAAATGAATTGCTTTAATATCTGTATGTATGTATATATGTATGTGTGTGTTTTGTTTATATATGAAAATAATGTGCCATATATAATGAATTGTCATAAGTTGTTCAATGTATTTGATAATTTTTGAGAGCATGTTTATGTATGCTTTATACAAAATATATATATGTATGTTGTCATCCAGCTATTTTCCATCACTGGAAGTTTGAAAATTGTCATGTGTGCAATTAATATTATATAAATCATGCAGAAGTGATTACAGTTACTGGGATCTCCTGTGTTTGATTGTCTTTACAAGAAATAGAGGTGTTTTGTGCCATCAATTAAATTAAAAGTTAAGTATTTTTTCACTTCAAAATTTGTGTACAAAATGTTTTGAATTTTGAGCACCAGAACACGATAGCACAAAGAAAGTAAATAATATCATTAAAATATAAAGTCGTAACATTTGTCAAACATTCAGTCGTTTTTGAATCAAATATCACTCCATTCAAGATAATGGAAGAAACAGTGGTCTCAAGATAGTATTTTCTTCCTCAATATAATGTATAATATGAGAGCACAAAATTTTCAGAGAAACTATTAATTTATGTTACTTTACTGCAGCTCTTTGGAACTTGCTCAGGTGTTGAGTGTGTGCAAATGAGTGTTGCTGTTCAATTGTGATGAAAATGTTAGTATGTATATTAAATTGAAGTATCATATAATTGTTCCAATTTTCTTATTTAATAAAATCTTGTTGAGTTCGATTGCTTTTTTTCATGAAAGTATTACTTCTATTCTTTAATTGGTTGATATGGAATTATTAAAAATGTTCATTAATTTTAATTATATTATTTTATTCGAAACAACATACTTCATTTTTATTTGTCTTTCTTTTCTCCCACATCATTTACTAGAATGAAGATGGATAAGAGAACAAATGAATTTTATTTGCATTATTAACTGCTTTGAAAATTTTGAAGCTGCTTAAAATTTTGTTTGATGTTTAAGGAGTTAAACAGATAATACTAAAACAGTTATGCTTTCTATTATTATCATTTTTACTGGTTGAGTAGTTGTACTTTTCTCTGCACTGTTTTGAATGATATTGATAAGTCTTCATGTTTTCTGTAATACAACCTTCTAACATAATCATTACAACCAAGTGTCTCAAAACTGATTAAATTCCCATTCTGCACTAATAATTATTTGTGTGAAAACAATGGAATTTTTAAAACAAGGAAACTTTTCTGTTTTTTTATCTGATGGAACATTTTGATGGATGACTATACACCGCACATTTGTTGTTCATTCATTTCAGTTGTACACAAAAGGATTCATATTAATTAAATCAAACTCCTCTTATTTTATTTCAATTTAAAATCAGTGTATTCTCCATTGACGGTTATCACTCAAATACACAGAATTTGTAGGGGAACTTGTATGCAAGGTTCAAGATGAATTGTATTTACATTTACCCTAGTGCTTTTCCTGCCATTCTTTTTTTTTCTTTCTTTCTTTCACATGAAAGTGGGAGACAAAAACATTCTTTTGTATTTTAATTTACCATTATTTCTCTGAATTCTTTACTAAAAGCTGAATTCTTTATAAGATAAGACTGATGGCATATGTACAGAAACAACCTCTAGATCTGTAATTGTATGTTTGAACTTGAACGTTAGGATTAATACTAGCATGTTTTCCTGAGTCAACTTGGTGTTTCTATTGATGTCTTTCATTATTATAGATAATTGTATGTCAAATAACAGAGCAGTGATTTTGAAGTTCACGAATAAAATAATTAAATGCCTCGTTAAACAGTATTTTTAAGGAGCTGTGAAATAATTTTGCATGTTAATTTGTTTACTGTTTTGCTACAGTTGTAAAAGCTTATTGTGCAAACTCTTGGATAAATGAAAAGCATTTTACTAAAGACTGGAAACTAAAGAAATTGTGCATAGATTGTAATAATGTGGGGAGAAAGAAAGCATGTTCGTGATGACAAAAAGTTAAATTTTTTAACATATATTGTTTATTCATTACTTATGAATGTTGATAGGCTTGATAGCGTAACAAAACTATGCTTGTTTTCATGAAGTTTAAGGTAGAATTTATTGTCACTTGGTTTTTTAAGCTGATGATCTTGAAGATTGACCATGAGGATGTGTATTTGTTTAAAATTAATAAATTTTATCTTGTTATGATTTTAGAGAATGTGGCCAAAGTTATTATTTGTCAGGTTAACGAATTATGACTTAAAAACAGTTTTGAACTGAAAGTTTATAAATATTGTCTTAAATTTTTCTTTAATATTTGTTTTTTGTTTATTATTTATTAATAACATATATTATATTTCAATATCAAGCTGATTAATTGTTTGAAGTATCTACAATGAAAAGTGTTTTCTTGTATCAATTTCACCTGAGCATACTATTAAATTTCAAAAAGTCATAGCTGGATGGCATAGTCTTGTGAGTATTCTAATTTATTTTGAAAATTTATCAAAATTTTTTCAAATATTATATTTAAAGTACACTTAATTTCCAGTTATATAAGTAGATTTTTAAAGATTTGATGAAGAAATACAAACTTCTGAAGCAAAGTGATAATACGATTTATTTAAAACAGGGTTTGCTGAAGTAATCCATTACAATAGACTGATACGATCGGCTGATGTTATTTTTGGTGGTGTCAGTTCACCTACCAAATATTTCTAATAACCTAAATCATATGTTTTTAAATGATAAGCATGAGATCACAAAGAAATGCAGTGAGAATCCATTGGAATAGTTAGTTTTTATTTAATTTAAGAATTACATAATTTTTAAATTGTTCATTCCCTTTTATGACTAGCTTTAATTATTTTGATTCTAATGTGATACTGGTTTTAGATTTTTTATATACATTTTAGGCTTTCAGAACAAGTGAAATAGGTTTTATAAGTTTTTAATAATGAAATAAGGTAAGGGTATAATTTCATGATTTGGATTATCACAGTCCAATTCATTGAAATGTTGCCTATATATTGATGATTGTTTCATAGAATTACTAACAAATTTGCTAGTTACAGACTATATTCCTCTAAAAGAAAATTATTTACTTAAAATGCACAATACAAAACCCAAATCACAAAACAATACAACAAATGCAAAAAAATATACAGATGAGAAGACAACATTGTAGGAAGACTATCACTTTATCTAATTGTGACTCTTCCAAACATATAATAAACTTGCTAGCATTGTATTTCTGTCTCCTCAGAACTGTCTATCATTATAGTGACTTCCACTTACAAGATAAAAATTTTACAGGTTACAAGTAAAAATTGCCAAAACAGAGTAACAATACATTGTGAGAACATTAATAAAACTGAATTCAAAATAATGAAAGAAAAAACACATAGAGAATATTTATTTTATTTTCGTACCTGATAATAAGATCATAAAAGATTCTGAAACATTGTGTATGATGATTAGTGTACAATAAATGACGATACTGAGTTATGCTCTGATTACTATGGAACCACAAGTATAAGAGGATATAATGATTACCCTAATTCTATTTAATTTTATTAATACATATTGTTTAATTGTTTAGTGGTGGTAATATTTGATTACTATCTTTTGTTAAGAAAGTTTGTTTAATCCTCACACTTGTTTTTTAAGTTTATGTTTCATACATATCTAAGAAAGGATGCACTGTTGAAAGAAATTATTGATATAAAACATTGTTTCTTTTGTGTATAACCTCTTAGAAAAATTGCTCATTAGATTGAATATAGGAACAAAATTTGTATACCCTTCAAGCATTCTTTTGAAGTTGCAAACTTCACTCATATAACCCTCAGCCAATAACTCTTTCCTGTTAATACCTCTCACTGATATTGGTATTTAGTTAAGACCACAGTTGTAATCTGCTTAAATGCAGTGTCAGGAAGCGAGGTTAAAAGATTTGTTTATCATACTAGTTTTTATGTAGTTTACTTGCATTTTGTGTTGCTGAAGGCCTGTTCGACCCATGTTATAACATGGTTGGATGTTGTAAAATAAAATTAGTGTTTTCACTCATTTTAATTTAAATTAGGTACACAACATTATCATTACACAAGTAATTGCATGTAAACAACTTAAAGATAACAATTAGACAAGAATATGAACAAAAATTTTGAAAAGCATCGTACATTAGATGTATGTTGTTTTTTTGTACTAATATCTTTATTTTTTATTTTTTTACAATTATTAAAAAAGTTTTCAGAAACAAAATCACACATTCTAATTGTATAAAGTTTCAATTTTCACAACATTTGTTCTATTTCGTGTGAATGTTGAGAAATTCAAAAAAAAAGAAGTGAATTTGTGATTTATGATTAGTTTTTTTGCAGCTTTATATCACAATAATCAACTTCATTAATACATTTTTTTAATCAATCAGATAGTGATTATACCAATCAGTTGCTAGTTTGGCCATCAATCCCCAATCCATCCTTTGATCATCATTGACCTCATTGAAAATTTTATCAAAACCAGACGATCAATACAGACTGTTGAGAACCTCTGGTCTATACAATCAGATTTGTATAGATGTGATTTATTATTCTTTGCTTATTGATTTCCTTCTCTATTTCTTTGTCTATATTGTAATCTAGTTTCATCCCTTCTATCAGACATCCATTTTAAATACATTTCTCTTTTTGCATTATCTTTTTCTTTTTTTTCTGAATCTATCCCAACAATTAAAAAAAAATGTTTTTAATGACTAATGCCTAATTCCCTCCTCAGTAGCTTTATAGATGCACCCATATGTCAATACTGAAGATTAAACTAACATTTCTCCTGAACAATAATATTATCCTCTCAATTGATGGAAAATGTATTTCTTTTAAGTTTATTTCGTAAGAAATTTTCTTATGTGCAGTTCTAGCGATTGTGGGGTTTTGAAATAGTCTTGTATGTAACTTGTTTAATGCAGAATGGCTTATCTAGAGATTTCGGGTGGACACAAAGAAAGATGAATATAAACGAGATAAAAGATGAATGTATGTTACATAATGTGTTGTTGCATTTTAACTATATTTTTGAGTTTAACTATTTTATATATTACAATTATTGTGTATTGATAATTTAATATGTAACCTCATATTTTGTTATTTATTTAATAATTTTTTAACATTACATTATGTAGAACTTGAATAGCATTTTTAAAAATTCAACATCAACTGTTTCTCAAAACAAATTTTTTATGTTGTTTTACTTTTCTCACCCTCAGTATTTTCACTTTGCTTCTGAAGACTGTGAATTATTTTGTGACATTTTTTCGTATACATAGAACTTTTGATATTCTACATTTTTAATAGGTTTGAGAGAGGTTAGACATTGCACGTAGTTTTGAGGACAAATGCTATTACTAAAATGTCTATTTTTTTATAAATGTTCAGCATTACTTGAACATTAATGTGAAATGGACTGAACTAGTCTGTTCATAAACTGACAGTTTTATTGTTCTATATTATCTTGTGAAGTATAATCAGACTAGTATATAAGAATTTCACATTTTGCATGTCTATGAAAATTTGGGAAATCTTCACATACTTCATAAACTAGAGAGATCACATGTTATGTGCATAATTATAGGAATTCAATGAAAACTTGGTTGACCTTTTATTTAAACAAATTAAATTAACCTTTTTATATTGTAATTAGATGAGAAACCTTGGATTTGTTTATAATCTGTAGTTCCATGTACTGAGACCCATGTTCGATCAATTTTTATTATTTTGTCAATTTGTAAACTAGGTTTTTAACTTTTGTTGAGTTGTTTTTATACCTCCTGAAAAGCAAAAAGTGAAATTGTTACATTTTATTTTGTTAAAAGAACGAACCATTTTCTCATCGTTGTAACTCATTCTGATATTAATTCTTCAAGCTGGAAATTCACTGTATTCATCTTTTAAGTTCAAAAAATTATTGATTTAAAAACATCTCTGAAATATAATAATTAGAATGAATATCCAGAATTACTTATTGAAACTCTTAATGAACATTTAAAAATTAAGGAAATTCAGAAGAAAGGAACTGACTCTTTAAACTAACTTTTGAAAAGTTGAATTCTTTGAAAGAGAGGGGTAAAATGTAATTTTTGAGGAAATTTGTAGGGATGGCATACTTAATGTGAAAAATATTTGAAAATTTTTAATGCAATACTAATCATTTGACAAAAAAGTTTTGCATTATTTTCTTGCATGTGTAAATTTTGTCTTCATTTAGCTTTATAGTGTTAAATAGATCTTCCTTGTACTGTATAAATGTGTATATTTTGAAACTCAAATAGCATGGCAGGTGTGAAGACATTTTAATATTGTATTAAGGCATTTCATAACAAAGAACTACTTGAACAATTCTTCTTCTTGAACATCTGTATAAATAAATAAGATAGATACTGTTGTAGACTAATATACAATTTTCTTGTAGCAAGCATATTCAGTAAAAATTTATTTTAAGACTATTTATAAATAATTCTAAAATATTCTTATTTAAAAGGTAGGTTTTATTGGTTTGAAAACTTTGCAAATTGATAGTTTCTATCATGTGGATTACAAAAATTTAGAATACAAATTTTAGAAGTCTCGTCCTTTGCTTAGAGTGTATAATATGTTACCAAAAAGATAGAGACACAGAAAACAAACTTTCAATGTTCTAAGAAATGTGTGAAACCATTCATAACACCTTAAAAAATAAAAGAAACAAGAAACTTGAATAAAAATATACAAAACTATGGCAATTTCCATGCTTGCAAAAGGTGAGTACTCACAAAGAGAACAGTGGAAAGGATGCAGGCTTGTGAAATGAGATTTTTGTGCAAAAATAGAGGGTGTTTATGAGAGGGAAGTGTTAGAAATGGAAATATAAGAAAATAATTAAAATTGAAACCAATAAACACTAGGATACAAGAATATAGAGGCAAATGGTTACAGCGTATTGGGAGAATGGAAGATACCAAACTTGCAAAAGCATCTATCTACAATG
>BOPP01000043.1:6878593-6918000 GCA_017312745.1 Gryllus bimaculatus
GAAGGTATCTCTGTGAAGATAGGACAGGTAGCTGCCCAAACAACGAAGAGCAGAAGAAGATGAGGAAATAGCTCCATTAATGTCATTAACAAATTGTGCAAGAATTTATTGCTCTTATATCTTGTGTACTTGACATTACTACAATGCTATTGCTATTGAAAAAGCAGATTTTAAGAAATAATGAGTCAGAGATAAGAATTAGAGATATGAAAATGAATTACTGGTATGCAGTCTAACAATAACAATTCAAGATATATGAAATTTTAAAAAAAAATAAAAAAACAAACAAATGTGTATAGGTACTGATGTAATCAATTTTTCAATTGAATAGTGATTGTTACGATAGTATGTGCACCTGAACAAATGATAAGACTTCATCAAAAAATATTTTCCTAATGAACTCTGGAAGAAGAAAACGGAAGAGACCAAAGAAATTCTGACAGAATGGAGTGATGGGGCAATGAATAGAAAAAGACTCATAGAAGACATTTAGGTCAGGAACAAAGTTAGTAACAAACCAAGAATCAATATGAACTGTAACAAAACTTACTGTATACTATTTACTTGCATCAGCATACTTTCAGAGGAAGTTGGAAACCTTGGGTATGGAACTCAACCTGCAGTAACCAATACTAAAGAGTAATCGCTCAATGCCCCTTCAAGGGGCTTGGAGATGTGTTGTATCTATGTAGACACAACAAATAAAAAAAAATTTATAAAATAAAATAGTTACAATGAAGAGCATTTCTAAAATATTGAGCAGTTTTTGTAAATTATGAAATATTTTACAAAAACTGCTGGTTACAAATTGTCTTTATATTTCATCTTGTTTTATTTTGTCTAATCATGTTATAATTTTTTTAAATGGCATACAATTTACACTGAACTCATATTCTTCAGGAAAAAAATGATGTTACGATTTTCAGTATGTTGTATTTTTGATATAAATATAATTGTAATTATTATTATAAGACCTTAAAGAATAAGCTTATTAGTCAAGATTGTCAAGGATGTCAACTACAGACTGCAAAAACAGGAAGGAACAGTCAATAATTTAATCAAGCCTATAACAAGATTGCTCTTACTGATTTCAAACAAAGCAATGACAGATTGACCATAGCCCTACATTGTGCTAATTTGTGCAGTGGATATGACTTCCAAGCCCTGATCAATGGCTGAAGCACAAGTCATACAAGACAGTGAACAATTCAAATACAAAAATACTCTGGCATTTTTGATTCTGGCAGACTATCGAGATGACCTGATGCCAGATCTCACTGTTATGAAATAGAAGCAAGTATGGATAGTAGATGTGGCATTCCCATATGATTCCAGAATTTATCAGAAGGAGAATTTTTTTAGTTTAGTTTTTTCATATTTTGTTCTGACTTGCTATGGGGTGTTGAAAGTAACCTTTGTTATCTTAGAGTCCAAGATTCACTAGATATAACTCCTTTAGGGGGTTTTGAACTCTGTTTTGACAATTTCAGTTACTGATTTGATAATGTAGTAAATAATGTTATAAAGAAATCAATTTATTGTCCAATTGTTATTAAAGAGATTTCATATTTGAGTGTTCGTCAAGAGGGACTCAGTATTGTAATTTATCTTTAATTTTTGTGGAACAATAATGTGTAGGCCTCTAGTTAACTATAATGTAATAGTACAGGTTTGACAGCAGTCTGATGAAGCTTTGTGTAATACTAGTATAATTATCCCCATGTTCCAACTCAAAATTCTGACTATAATGAGACCTGAAGAATTGCCTTTAGTCTTTGCTAATTGGTATTGATGTGACAAAGAAGTTTCTTCCATTTTTATTTTATGACAGATTAAAGAAGCAATTTTCACAGGCCAAGAATAGAAACACAGATAAGAACATGCACGTAAATGAGAAATTAGCAATATTGACCTATTGTCTATTGACAGAAACAAACAGGCAGAGGATGAATAGGAAGAGAATAAGATCAAAAACCAGTATTGATTCTTGTTCTCAAGAAAAAGGAGATGTTAATGTAATATTAGTTATAGAATTACTAGTTTCCTTTATAAGTTTCTTTTGAAAGTAATTTGTATAAATATTCATATTGGTTATAACAGCCACTCTGTTTGTTACTGATACTCTCATTAATGGGGACAATAAAATAATTGTCCCAACTCACTGACACTTCGGACAATTTTTCTCCCTCTTCAGTGTCATGGAATAGAAACAACAAACCCCATTAATCAGCCTACATTTTGAATTTTGTATCTATTACATTGAATTTTAAGGTAATTTAACATTCATTCTAACATTTTTTCATGCAGGTCATTTAATATTCATTAATTATTTAATAAAATAGAGTCAGTTTCTTTCTCTGTGAACCCTCCTTATTTTATTTTGCTGATACCCATGGTGTGTCTTGTTTCTTCAAATATATCTGGACAAATTGCTTTCTCCTTTCCCTTTGATTAAAAAAATGTACTGGTAATTTTGTTAGAGCAAATGCGATCTTTCTCCAAGGACAGAAAAATACCATAATGAAAAGGTATTATAAGATGAATATATTCTAAACTCAGATCAAAACTAAAACCATACCAATTGATTAATTAAATGAATGTGATGAATGCTTAGTGATGCCATGACCAAATTTTGAATGGACTAAACAGTGATCATCTTGTGTTTGACAGCTATGGTTTGTGTGCTTTCCTTCAGTATTAAATAGTATTACATACTGATTCTACTGTGCCATATAATACAAGGAAGTCACTTGTATATTATTAAATATTTTATGAGAATAATAAGATACTTAATACAGGATCAGCTTGCTGTGTTATAATGGTACTCTGCAGTAACTATATATCTTTTATTGTCAGCTTGTTGGTGATGTACTGTGGAATACATGTTACTGCAGAACTGTGAAGAACTTAAGTGGCCATAAAATATTAAAACTTACTGATGACATAAGGAATCTTTTGCCCGTCCTAGTGTTTTGTTTTGAATTTAGTTTGTATTTGCTTCAGAATTTGAAAATAATATATTTTTTGCAATATTCTAGATATTTTAAAAATATTATATTGTTCTACAGTTCTTTAAATAACACTGTTATTTGGTACATTACTGTTATAGAAAATAACTGAAATATTGAAACTTTGTGCAACTGGATTTGATCAAAGAAAGATTTTGTTATTTACACATATTAAGTTTGTATAAGCAATTTCATACTTTCTTGTTAATTAATAGATTGTTCAACTGTTTCTACTCCTTTTTTTGTGTTGTATAAACATTAATGAAAAAGTTGTTGAAATTTCTTTGCATATTTAGGTGTTAATTTCCAAAATGTATTTTTATTAAAACTGTAAACTATTCATACGTAAAAGAACCCACAAAGTACAACTTCAATGTTTTATTTGTCCCTTCCTTTCAAACTCCCTTTGTTCATTATAATAGAATATCAAAATTGTACTTCCAAGTGCTGTTCAGCTTATTAAAAAATTAAGATAAGTTGCTCTCTTACTTTCTCTTTCCAATAAGGTAGAGGAGATTGATTTTTTCACATGACAGGGAAGTATGTAACGTACAAACTCTCCTTCCTTTTAAATTTCTTTCTTAAAGGTAATGGCAAAGAGTTCTTAGTTATAATGCATAACGATTTTTTAAAAATATTTATAAACGATCTGAAATAATTTATCTATTCTCGTAATCATCTAAAACAGTTCGATCAACAGTTACACATATTCCTTCCTGCATTGTTTTTCTCTTCATAATTAATATTTCTATTACATTATTGTTACCTTACATACAATTTTGTGTTTTTGAGTTGGTATACAATGTTTTCCATACATTCATGTTCTTCTCTTTCTTGGATTGACTCTGTTACATGATTGACTTATAATGGTTTTGGTGTTATTCAACTGCTGATTTATATCAAAATATTTTTATTTTTCTGTAAAAATACTTAGGAAGTATTTTTATTAACATGTGATATTTATGAAACTCAGTTCATTAACAAAAACTTCTCAATGTAATTTTAAAATGCACTGATTTTCATTTTCTGTATCTGGCATTTTGCATCTTATTATTCTGCTTTTACATGCATGAGATGTGTAATATGATTTTTCTTTTTAAAATTTATTTTTCAGAAACTTTGTTTGGGATGAAAGTACTTCTATAGTGATTGAAAAATGGTGAATTATGAAGTGAATACATTATTGGAATTTTTTGAAATTTCTTCTGCCCCACAGTTTGATATAATAAAATAAAAGACGCAACAGATTCTCATTTTCATTTACTGTAAGGGAGAAAGTACATTATTATGATTAAAATATAAACTTGAGCAATCGATATTTCTTACAATGAGATGAGAGACAAAATAACATAAACATTACAAAACAAGATTTACATACATATTTAACATGTAGATAATATTCTTAATATATGATTAAAGAATATCAGAAATTAAAAGAAATGGCACCCTGAGAACAAGAAGCTGTTGCAAGCTTCAGTTTAACAGATCCTGTTAGTTGAGTTAAAACAGATTTTGAGGCATTCAATGCTATTTTGCGTATTTGTAAGGTTCACAAATTATTTGGCTTCTTACATTTCACAAAAATTGTTCAACATGGCTGCCACTGTATTTTTTAAATACCTGAGACATGATGTTGCTTGCATAAATAAGCACAATTCAAATATTGAAACACTATTAAGTGGTCCTCCAATTATATACATAATGGGTTCTTGTGTAACTGAGACTTATATGTACAAAGATATATGAACCAAATTATTATATTTATTAAAATTGCAAAAATAAAATAATTTTTTAGTGAATTTTACCTTCAATTTTTCAATTAGAAACACAACTGTTGAAATTGTGGAATTCTGCATTGAATTGTGATTGGAAGGTAATATATATAGTCTTTTAAAGGAAACTGAGAAATACAATATTGGATTGACAATTTGTATGACCAATATATTGTAAATCAATCTAAGTCAAATGTGATATTAAAAATCCATTAGGAATTAGTCCTTTTAAGTTAATAATTCCATTACAGATAGTTTTGACATGTCATATAATGACTGAAAAGATCAATATTACATATATTTTCACTTAGTATTCATAAGAACCCTTTATTATAACAAACTTCAGCTGCTTTTTTTCACATGGAAAATTCAAAATAATGTGAAATGGCAAGCCAATGTGTATTTCCAATATATATAAATATATGTATGTGAAATTAAGGTATGTTAGAGAACAATGTACATATATTTCAGGATAAATATGAACTCATCCATGGTTTGCACAAAAATACTGCAGTGCAATTGTGGTATTTAAAACCGTGGAGGAATTGCATATACTTTTAGGGGGAAAACATATATTGTGCAAACTGAAAAATAATATTCAGAACACTGAATATTATACAGTTTTTTTATTCTACAATTAATGTAGAATTATTTTTGTTTTGTTTTGGTAACTTCGTGGAACTTGATGACAAATTACTTTCTTGAAAATTTTTATGTTGATGTAAGAAAATTAACAATTGAGATATTTGAACAAATGCAGCATTACATCTGAAAGCATCAGACAGTTTCAATCGGTGGGTTACTGTGCCAAATGGGGAACCTTCAACACAATAAGAAACAGGAAAGTAGCACAAAAGACACAATTCATATCTTGGTTGCAAAAGTGGCTCACCTGTCTTCAAGAAGTCATTTTAACAATTAGTATAATTATTTTGCAAAAGAATATCTTGAGGATGGAGTGTTCTCTAAATCTGTACAAAAAATTTATATTCTGTAATAAACTACTTGAACATCTCCAACCATAAGAAGTTACTATTTAGCATTTTTTATGAATGACTATTTACACGTACATATAACATCATATAGCCTTAATGGAAAGAGGGGAAAATAGTAAGATGAGTTTATTAACAATCTTAAAACTTCATCCATTAAGAATATCTTCCACCAGGAAAAGCAAAGTGTAAGAGGTATCTTAGGCCAAACTCCAAAACATTAAATTCATTATTAAAATTAAAGATAGGTGGCCAGTCTTGCAACATATCTCCTTTAAGTATTACAAGATGGAATTGTAGATCTGTTACAATTCAATGAGTTAAAAATGCTTACATGATGCAGAGAGATTAGTTTTATGCCTCAGTCATAGTTTTAAATTCTATTTTATCAATTAAGTTAATTCACAAGATGTGTTAATTAGAAATGCATTGATTATCAATACATAATGCCTTCTCTGTCATTTATTAGACAGTCTCAAGTGTGATATATATCCTTGGTAAAATCTTGTGTTGACTAAATGTTGATTCACATATTTTGAACAAAAAATGTATGAATCACATTTAATGATCACAAGTTATATATTCATACAGCTCATACACTTCATAATTTCATTTCATTTTCACTTTTGCTTTACTGAAATTATACTGCATGCTTTTCAGCAATAATAATAATAAAATTAATAATAATAGGGGGGGGGGGGTAATTAAATCTGGGATGTTTCCACACTCGCTCCTGAAAATGCAATGCTATATGTAACATGACCTACTAATAATGACATTCTCTATCTTGTGACATACATATGCTCATGAATTTTACAATGGTTCACTTATATCAACATAGCTGTAATTATTTTAAAATTAGATTCTGCAATCTGATTTATTTTTCAATAAAACATCAGAATGCAAATATTATGTAATATTATGTAGCCTCAAAATTCTTCCCAAACTTTCAAAGTGTTCTTGAATGTGGATCTTTCTTGAAATTCTTTGCACACACTCCACAAAAATATAAGGGCCAATTTAAAAAAATTGACCAATTAGTCCAGTTCCATAGGCACTTTATTATGACACAGTGTCCTTGGATTTTGCTGCAATAATGCGTGCCACACCAGTTGCTGGGTTTGGCACTGGGGGTCTAACACCTGTTCCTGATGCTGCATTTAGTTTAACAGGAGAGACACCTGCTGTACCCTTCACAGCTAATGTTCCCAAAGCTAATCCAGTTCCTATTCCATCCACACTCCTCATACTGTCCCCAGACAAAACTGAACACTTGTTCATATTCTTTGTATTATTACATGGCTGTGCTTGAACAACTTTCAACTTATCATGGTGTGGATGAGTATGAGTTGTACTAGCTGATGATTTCCGTTGTGGCTTAGAAATCTGGGTAGTAGACAGACCAGAAACGGGATATTTGAGCTTATTGCTACAGGAGTAACTCGAATGTTTGCTTCCAGCTTTATTTGGTAATAACGATCCAAACAAAGATGATCCTTTCTGGTGGGATTTTCCTTCTAGAAGTGTCTTCACTTCAGTAGCAGTTGATAATTCTTTCTTGGAAGCAGAGCAACCTTTTGAAGCAGAGATGTGTGACTGTGGTCTGTCTGAACCTGAGACTTTTTTCCCATTGGAAGGATGCTGTGGCATAACAAATGCATTTGTCTGTTTTATCAGAGAACGATCGTTGCACAAAGCTGATATGAGGGGCAAGTCAAGATTCTTGCTCTTTTCTCTCAATGTGCGGATATCTAACATTCCATCACCTTCAACACCAGTTGCAGTCAGGGATGCATCAGGTACATCTGTAGTTGTCTGCTGTATTGCTACAGGTTGAAGTTGAGATGATTGTGGTACTGGCACTGCTTTCTCCCTCATCTGAAAAATTTGAAGATGAAATGTACTTTTGTCTGTTTTATCGGATAAATTTGCTATGAGAGTTATATCTTCAAGCGCCTTTTATTAATAATTACTGAGACTGTTAACAAACTAAAACTAGGAGTTCAAGAAAAGTCTAATTTAGATGCTACTCTTATTGCATTGTTAGCTGCATATTTCTAAACAATAAAAAGAAAACAATACAAAGCAATAAAATTTGAAAGGCTTGGAGCACAAATTATGTTATTAGCATTAAATGTGGAATTAAGTTCAAAGTTGACCGACTAGAGAAAATGCTATGGAAGGTATTTTCTTGCTACCACTGGAATGCAGTAACTGTTCTTTGAACAATTTCAATTGTACCTTTAGTACATAAAATAAGGGGGAGTTTCAACTTTACACTCATACTCTTAACTCAAAATTTGCCAAAAATGCACTTAAATCCTTTGTGCTTGAGACCACTAATTTCATGTAAAAACGTTTTATGCTAGCTTCTCAAAATTTGGCAAATGTTCTAGCAAATCATTCATTCACTTGCATCAAATAATAAATAAGAAAAAAAACTGTGTATTTATAAAGAAAAGGTTCATACAACAATGAAACAAAATATTATTTTCTTTGGCATTGCCGTAAATTAATTAACAATATTTAACAATAATTTAAATATTGAAAATCAAAAAAGGAAAAGCACTACATTAGAAATTTTGTGATTTGTTTTGTGGAATTACTTGGGAACATAAAGTTAACTAATAAGCAAATATTATTGATGTACATGACAACAAGCAAATACCAATTCAATCTAGGAATAATTAATGTAGGTGCAAAGTGGCCAGTGCCTCTGATATGATATTAAGACATTTTTTATACTTACATGTTGTTCATATGGAGGTGGAGGAGGTGGAGGTGGCTGGCGATGATATGTTGGCATCTCAACCATTGCAACCATTGGTTTTTCAGTGTATGAATTTAAAATGTTATCATCTGAACGTGCACGGCTAAAGCTTGATGGTGGTGAGTGAATTGAAGTCATACGCAGCTGATGCAGAAGCTCAGAGTACTGCAACTGCTGCTGGGCTGATGGATCGCAACGTAAGCTTTGTGTGGAGGATGATGAATGAGATCCAGCAGCTGAATACAGTGGAGATGTGGAGGCTGAGTATCTATTTGCACCAAGGTTGTACCCAGCAAATGATAAATCAGTTGAAAGGTTCTGATTTGAAGCATACTTGACTGATGATGGGATAAGAGAATTATTCAGTCCAACTGAGAGGTACCCAGTCATTGCTCCAGACATAGCAACATTGGGTGTGCTACGGTATATGTAATTGGTTTTAGGACTAGAATGATGCACAGGATATGGAGGAGGAGGGGCAGCAGGAGATGAAAAATGTGCTGGAGAATTTGCAATAAGAGAACTTTGTTTAGCATCCATGTACTCTTGCTTACTAATGTTGGGGTCCTTCATAGGATACACTACGTAATCTACATCAGAATACATTTGCTTCTTGAAGAGATCAATTTGACTCTGGGCCACCTGTGATGTGTACACTGTGGATAAGCTCTGAGCAGGATTTGCTGGAGTAGGTGGTGGTGGTGGTGGCTGCCTTGCATGTGCAGTTGGTGGTGGTGGAGGTGGAGAAAACTGGCGATGAGGCTGTACCTGGAAAGCGGTAGCAGATGGCAATGAAATTGACTGCTGCAATATACAGGCATTTGATGATGCACCAGCACTGTTCCTTGAAGCGTGGATATCTAGATAGTTGTTTTTCCCGATAATTGGGACCAGATTTTGTGCTTGGACAGGCTTCATTTTAGTTCCAGGATCTGGCAAACCAAGATACGGATGTGGTTGTGGGACTGGTACACTCCGAGAAGTAATGTTTCCCACAGTCTTTGGATGTGTTGGAGGATGAGTGTGTGCATCTCCAGGTGCATATAGACGTAGCTGCTGCTGTTGCTGCTCCAATAATTGTTGCTGTTGAAGCAATTGTTGCTGTTGCTGCTGAATGAGTTGTTGTTGCTGCTCTTGCTGCTGCAGTAGTTGTTGCTGTTGCTGCTGTAGTAATTGTTGTTGCTGTTGAAGTATCAATTGTTGTTGTTCTCTTTCACGATTATTAGATGTCTGGTAAGTAAGAGTAGGGGCTGCAAAGCTTGGAGCTGCTGTGGGTGGTACAATGCTTGTATGTGCTTTCAGAATATTAATATTTGGCTTGGTGGTTATAAATCTTGCATTTGCTTCTTCAGTTGGAAGAGGAAGGTGTGTATACAGAGACGCTGGAGGCTGTTTTAAGAGCTGTTCTTGTTGTGAAAGCAAGTTCTGTTGAGATTTAGAGAGTTCAAGTTTGCTTGTTATTGGAACTGTGGTTTTGATGTGAGGAGCATTGTACGGTGGTGGAGGGGGAGCTGGAGTACATATCTCCCTGGGCCTTGGTGGTTGTCGCATGTTAGAAGCTGGTTCCAAAAGCACATAATTTGCTTCACTGTCAGAACGCGGAGGTGGTATTGGAGGTGGTGGTATATTTGGAGGCAATGTCACATAGTCTGAATCTGAATCAAGCGTAGTGCTAATGGTTGCGCGAGATGGATAGACACCACTGTGATGACTACCACCACCACTTCCACTGCCACAAATCAAATCAGAAAGTTCAGCTGCAGTGAGGGGACTACGTGCTCCAGGTTCAGTAGGATCACTGCCATCGCCACGAAAGCTGCCTGACACACTGACAACAGAACCAGCACTGCAGCTCCCACTACGGCCTCGTGAATCAGAATCTATGGATGCAGCGGTTCCAGGGTAAGATGCTCGACCGCTGGCACTGTCTGTACTACACACAGCATATACACCACTAGTCTCGGAGGAGCCAGCATGCGTGTCGGCTGTAGTAGCACAACTACTGCGCAATGTATAAATTCCACTGCTGGCATGTGCACTTTGTACTGAATAATCCAGTTCAGGGCACGTGCTAGCTGAATCAGAAAGAGCAGAGTTTTGAGCAGTATGGCTGTATCCTAACTCAAGGCTAGAACTTGTGCTGGCACGACGACGAACACTCTCTCCTGTAGTGATGTGTTCTACCCCAGGAGAAGTAACCACATCCTGCTCTGCAGGAACTGTATTTTCTACTTCTCCAGAAGTAACTACTGTCAATGGAGTTGCCACAGTTGGAGCTACAACTACAGTAGAGCAAGAACTAGAACACTGACTGCCATCTGTTGTTGCTGGAGTAGCTGATCCTTCCACAGTGGGACCAGTGCTTCCAGTACTTCCAGCACTTCCTCCAGCAACAGGTCCTGCACTGCCGGTGCTGCTACTGCTGCTGCTGGGAGATGTTTTAGGAGCCCCAGTGTTATTGTTTGATGGAGGCGGAAGAGCTTCTCCTTCAATTCCATCTACGTATCAAGCAAATACAGCATATTAATGATCAGTAGTTCACTAAGGTACAAATAATAGAAATGGCTTCACACATTTTGACTTAATTAATGAAAAATCATAATATTATTTCAGATATTTAATCACAGAATAAATTTGACCTATTCTCTTGAAAAGTTTGTTTATACACAGTTAGTTTATTACATCTTTTATATTACATCTTTTTTTCTGAGATTTATTTCCAGTGCCATTAGTTTTTGGAAAAGGAAAAATAATATATAATTTATAATTTACCATTTTGACTATTTTAGAACTTGAGAGAAGTCTTTTTTTCAAAATATTTGAAAAATTATACATGCAGAATTGTATAGGAATTCTGAATAGACTACCTGGACTGTGAAGAACAGCATCAGGTGCATCTCTAAGATGAGCTAATGCTAATGATTCTACAGATGGTGCTGGTGGAGAATTTATCATTATTTCTATTTCAAGATCATCTTCACTTTCATCAAGACTTTGTACACGATCTGATACTATCCCTGATGTTGTGTTGGATGATGTATTGCTGATAACTGAAATACGTTGATCGCTGTGATGTCCTTTGTAATTGGCACTTAACTTTGGAAAATCACTTGGTCCCAGGCTTCGTGAGTACATGTACGAATCACGATACCTCTTTTTTTCTGTGAAAAGTACAATGATTTTCTGATGTGAATATTATTACAAGCAACTGAAAAAATATTTTACTTCTTTCTTAATTAACCAGTCCAAAAATATAACTCACCTATTGGAATATCACTGTGCTTTATATAAAAACTTAACAAGTTCCAAATAAAGAAGTATGATAAAAAGAATGCATGAAAACCCTTACCTTCTTCTTCTCGTCGACGTACTTCATTGAGGCGGGTTTGTAAGCTCATGCTAAATTGATGGGTGATGCAGCACAAGAAGAATAGGTGTCTACTCTTCTCATCGCTGCTGGTGAAATATGTTAATTTTTGACCTGATTCAGGCCAGTTACGAGATAAAATTTGAAACTTCTTCCTCTGGAAAAGCAAATTAAATTTATTTCAATTATATGTAACCAAAAGTTAATGTTATTGATGGATGAACCAACTAGACTGATATTTATGAATACGAGTGAAAAAATAAGATTTAGGGTTCAAGCATGGTACAAGAAATGAATCCTGAATGGGGTAAAGGTAAACACTTTCACTAACAAAAATTAGAGCAGATTTCATACAGCTCTAGTAAACCATAAGTTGGAATACTAGCATACAATTGCAAAAGACTTACCTCAAAACAGACTTTGCCGATATTGGACCACAAGAAAGTAGCTGTCAAAGCTGAATCCTCCTGTAAAATTGTAATAGTACAGGTGAAAATTCATTCCACAATAAATGCAAATTGTAAATGAATTTTTGTAACTACATTTCATTGATTATAAATCATTTACTCACTGAATAGAGGTGAATGCCCTTGGAGCAGATGGCCAGCCATACCGACCCCGATCCCAATTCCTGTTTCTTCTGTTTGAGTCGATAGAGATGTGTGTTGTGGGTAAGAGGTGTCTTCTCAGTAGAAGAAGCCTCTTGTATGTACTGTTGGTGAGCTTGGGATTTGCTAATGCCGCGATTTCCTTGGTGCAATACCGGTACGGTCTGAAGAATCTTTTGTTCTGCTTCCGGTAACATCTGCAGAAACAATATTATTTCAAAATGAATTGGACATGCAATAATGAAACTTTTAATGAACAGATTACACAGATTCTATCCAGTTTTGAACAACGATGTAGTGAAAAGTTAGATAACTTCTTGAAAATAAACTAGATACACAGAAAAAGTCTTCACCTTTTGATGTTGAGTCTATTGTAGTGTAAAGAATTGTAAACAATTGTAGATAATGAATTATATTTGCTTTTGAACAAAAATATTTCTTATTTTTATATTGCATGAAGTTTCTTCTTTTTCTTATTATCACTTTTTTAAACTCTTTTTTAAACACCGTAAGAAACATTACATTCTTACCTGCATTGGAAAGTAATCGGATGGTTGGAAGTAGCCACCATCTCGGTTGCCATGAGTGGCCTCATCATAATCTCCAAGGTCAGCCTGTAGTGCATACCCTGCCAGCAGGTACAGGGCCTTTGTGCTGGCACAGGCATGTAGATTTCCCCGATTACAGACATTATGACGTAGTTGCAAGTAGTAATGATGTCGTGTCACCTCATCCCTGGAATGTGACAGTCACTTTTATTAACTAATCAGCAATTAATTTGTGATCTCAATCATTAATATTTTTACTTACAGTCCAATATTTCTCAAAATTTTTATAATTCCTTGTAGACTTTTCTCAACATTAGCAAATTCATAATTTTGTGATGTTTTATAAAGAAATAAAATTGGTGTTGATCAATCTGCTTTTTATAATTAATATTCGAGAGGACAAGATTGTTAGTTGTGGACTGTCATTTAGCTTCTAAGTTTGATTAAAGTTTCAGTGCAGAGAAGTAATTTATAAGAAAAGTTGTGATTTTGTATTTTTTTAATTTTTAGTGGATGATGATGTATTCACAATATGTAATTCTAATAAGTTTCCCAATTTTTCAGTCTTTAATTGAATGTTGTCTTAAACATTCCTCTGATATATTCTTAAAATCAGAAAACTTCTGAGAATATTATTTCTGATGTTAATTTCTTGAATTTGAAAACTATTTACGACAATAACAGTATAGGAAGAATAGAACTCACCTGAGGAGAAGAGGACTATCCACATAAAACTGAACTCTGAGGTACAAAACAAGGGATGGCCTCCCATTACCGTCTAAACCCTGTAAAAAAGAAAATTAGTTCAGTACTTGTGTATGCCAATATATATAATAATTCTCTATTCTTTCATATTTGCCTTCTTGCCATATTCTTTCATATATGTTAAGATAATGTATTCATTTTCTATACTTCAAATTCCTATACAAATTATAACCTCAAGTTATAAAATTTTGTACACCATCTGAAAGTGGCCTAAAATGGACCACTTCAGTGAACTCAAATTTGTGCAATGTTGTACACTAATGATAATTTGAAATTACACAGGAATTTTACTGATGAAACAGAAGAAATCACAAAATCCCTTAATTCACCTCTGTGAGTAAAGAATGACTTCCTGGCCAAGTTGATAATAAGCTAAATTCATTGATTTAAACACATGGATTGCTACACCAAGTTATTCGTGTTTCTGCACAAATTGAATGTTTACATTGATGGTTTTTTAGAACAGATGACAGAATAAACAGGTGACAGTCCAATAACTTTCATAGCTACGTATAAAAATTCAGAAATCCTTTAAAAATTATTATGAGCAGTGAAAGCCAATGAACTGCTCATGCCATATGCTTCTCCCTTCAATACTAGAAATATTTTGGCACTGATGTACAATCTGATATTGAAGATTTGTCTCATATACATAAAGCATATTTCAGCAGTCAGATATTCAGAAAGCATATTTTTTATAAAAACACAAGCATTTCAGAGAAAATCACAGGTAGTACCAAGTATTCTACTGTTCCAAAATGAAAATTATATATTGTGTTAACACTATGTATTAAATTAAATGTTAAATATTTTAATTTTAAAAATGTATGATTATAAATATTTCTACAAGACAAGTTTGGAGAGAACATGTCATTCAAAATTTGTCTTCAAAAGGAATGAGCAAAATAATATACAAGTTACAGTTTCTTTATAAATGAACAGAAAATAACACTGTGGCATTATGTAACAGCTCTTTACAAACCACATTCAACCTCAGCCCCCCTTCTCATCAATTCGATTATTTAGGATGTTCTTCTTCAAAATAAAAGAAAATGGGGTAACATACACCCAGAATCTGTCGAAACAAAACATGTATAATTATATGCTGATACTTACAACAGACTTTGCATTCTAGGGTATCAATCCAAGAATTTTCTCTCCGAAAATTGTTTTTATTTATTTATCGTCCAAAAAAAAAAAAAAGTCATACTGAAATATAATCTGCGAAGTTTTCTTGAGCTCCAGAATCCCTTTCTTTCTCTTTTTCTAAATATAGTAGAATTATAAAAAAACGTTACCAA
Organism: Gryllus bimaculatus; assembly: GCA_017312745.1. Lineage (NCBI taxonomy): Eukaryota > Metazoa > Arthropoda > Insecta > Orthoptera > Gryllidae > Gryllus > Gryllus bimaculatus. Next base: position 6,893,725 of record BOPP01000043.1, read on the forward strand.
CGAGCATGGTCGGCAATGCAAGAAGTAAATTTTTGATCCACAAAAATAGAAAACGTACTTACATAGGCAAATTTGATTTGATTGCTGGCAAAATAGCAAAGCCCCCACCCTACTAGTAGCAAAATGAGATCAACAAAACTTGCACAGTGCTACACTTGTAAATAAAAGTTTGTTAGTTAAATCGTTTTCAGATTCCTTGACTTTAACTCCAGAAACTAATTCCATTAAAATGGTGTCATTCGAAAATTTAACTTTTCATGTCTTGAATTACAATATTACAAATCTGAAAGACAAAAAAGAAATATTGTGTAAACAATAATTTAAACATTCATTTTTGGGAATCACAAATATTTTTTTTTTTTTTGTTTTAAATGACAAAAGAACGAGCTTACATGACAGAAAATTATGCCCCCAAAATGTAGGTTAATAAAAAATCCCACAAGATATCCAAAACATATTGACGAAATGGTAAGAAAAGGCATTGACACACACTATCCATTAAATGACAGTGTCGGGTAAACAAATTCTTAAGGGTCAATGTATATCTTCTGTATAAATAATTCGTTAATTTACGGCCCTATTTCGCGATGCCCTCAGGCGGAATATTATTTTGAACTGAACAGCAAAATGAAGGAACAAGGCGCGAACATCCCGTCACCGCCGCCCCCGTCGGCATCGCCTTCGCTGCTGGCAAGGCATTGCCGCCCGCACAGTAGCCCCGTGCGCCCCCCCCCCCCCCCCCCCATTCTGACATAGCCGCAGACCACTGCATGCCTGCATGCGGTCCGTTGATTACGGTCTTTATTTGTCAGCTTCCCCCCGCATTCCGAGCAGGCAGGCGGTCGGCGTCGAGGAAACAACAAGAACAACTCATCCACTTTCCTGTGCTAGATTACTACCTTTCGTTTCTCGGAACAGCTACAATTCTCATTAAAAATGCTTTGGACTTTTCTGTGCATAGGGGCAGCTACGCAGCGCCATGCTACTTCGTTGTGTGAGAGAGAGTGAGTGAGTGGGCTTCCGAGAAGAGGGTGTAAATCTGCACATAAAGGAACGAACGGGAGTCGATTTCGCTGGGGTAAAAGCAGACTTACCTCCCCGAGTCATGAGATGAAACACCATTGCAAGGTAACATGTCACTAGTCGTTTAAAGAAGACTATTAAAATAAATGGCATTATGTAGATTTGTAGCAGTTATATTTTAACTAATATACGAGCTTAACTGGTTCTGATTTGGCCGTGATGAAAAATTTGGCATTCTACATTTCCTTACATTGTTACAATGTGAATTTGACTGACAATTTCTAATATTTGGCTCAAAGAAGTAAGCAAAACAAACGTATACCGATGAAAAAGGGCAGACATAAAAAAATGGTCTTATATATAAGATTCTCATTAATACTGATACACTTATGATTGTTGTATACCGTTACTTTAAAACGTCGAATACTCAAAACTCTTTGAATAGTACTTTCATGTTTCGGGATTATTTAAGGCGTAAGATGAGGTTACCCAACAATAGGGATAAATTAGACCTTCTTCTCAAACGATTTGAAATAATCTGTGAGCTGCTTTCAAGTCGTGCACTTGTAATTGAATAGACAAAGAAAAATAACTTGTATAAAATGTATGTATGTAATGTAATGTATGTATGTAAAATGTAAGGAAGTATGCGATTTCGGAAGATGCATAATACACCTCTTATAATTTATGATGGCATGATCCACATGAGTGAATTGACAATAATACTGAATTCTATTATTTCTTGAAGCACCTCTCATTTTTTGTCCAAATTATCAAAGAATCCGGGATCACTTATTCAACTAATATAAAGGCGTGCCACCAACTATGGGCCACCCCCATAACTTCTAAACGATTCGCGACATCAAAGGCAGTTTTCGCTTAACAATGAAGAATCATGTGGCTAGTAACATGCCTTAGAGAAATAGTCTACAATATTTGTAGTTTTCGAGAAATTTAATAATCTTTGATTTTTGAAATGGAACTTTATATTTTCTTAGTCGATCCGGATAGCCGACATCGCTAAGACACTAGTGTCGAAACTCGCCACGAGCATGGATGTATTTGTGATCGTCCACCCCTTCACCATCATCCTACCACTTCATTAAAGAAGGATTAGTAATTCCGTGAGCGAGCAGGAGGCCCTAGCTCTTAATGGGATGTGCAGTTGGCTAATATATATTCTTACCAGCAATGGATAGATCAGGAAGAAAAGAATTAAAATGATGTATCGTATGTTAGTATTTGATATTAAATTAGACTTTGCGGCGTGTCATTCTAAAGTAACGGGCAGCCCCTGTTGTGGAAAGTACTATTTCGTGGAGATAGGTGTCTTGAGTGGGGTGGCCCTGAAGGATAGAGGCATAACCACAGCAACCCATGGTCTTGCCACGAAGACCACATAAACAAACACCCATATTAGCGATCAGAATGGGATATGTTTTTACCATTTGTTCATCTGAACTGAACTTTTTTCTACTGAAATTCCAAAGCAACGATAATATAAAAAATAGCAAAATAACGATGACAATAATAAAGGTCATTTTCAAACTTACAAGAATCGAGCTCAGTGTGTTATGGCAGAAACAAGCCATCATTATAAAACATGGGAAGGGAATGAATGCTTATATATTTTCTTGTAATATCTCGATTAATTCGTTAAACAATAGGTGGACATTTTCTCTTATTATTTTCTTCTATCTAAACATGTACCGAAAGAAGAAAGTAATACAAAATTTGAACCACTCTTGACGGTTCTATCAGTCAATCAGTAAATTTACCAAACTTTAACAACAACGCGCATCAGCAGTCGCGACTGCTAATCCTGATTGGAGAGTTTGTCATTTCATAGCACCACGTGCTGCCACAAACTTGAAAATTCACGATAGTCACTTCTGTTTTCTTTTTCATTTATGAATAACAGTAAGGGTATTGTTGCAAAGTGGAAGAGTGATAATCTTAATTAAAAATAAAATTTACCAACGAAGGTGGCTATATTCTTGTCAAGTTTGAAAATGATATTTATTATTATCTTCTTTACGCTACCAAATTTTGTATCGTTCTTTCGAGTGATCTATTTTGTGAATTTCAGTGAAGACAGTGATCCAGATGAATCAATGGAAAAAGATCTCTTATTTTGATCGTTAAAATTGGTGTTTCGTAGTGTGACTACATGGATTGCTATAGTTGTGCCTCTTATCCCTTACTGCCACTACCAATCCCTCTACCTTCCCCGAAGGCGAGAGTTGCAAGGGCTGCTACATGAAATATGGTCCGCTTCATTCAAAATCACATCACATCACATCATATATATATTTGTTTATGTGAAATTTAATCGTCTTCGATTTTTTAAATGGAACTATACATTTTCTCACCGTCAATGGATAGATCATGAAAAGAGGAATAAAATGATGATTCATATGTTGGTGTTTTGATAGTAATTAGAGTATAAAATTATACTTTCTGATATGTAATTTTAAATTAAACCGACAACTGTCGCCTTCGGGGAAGGCGGCCTGCGCGGCGTTAAGACTGTTGCGTGAAGCGCGGAGACGGAGAGGGGTGGCAGTGAGGGATAGAAGGCACAACTCCAGCAATCCAAATTTTAATGATCAGAATGAGAGATTTTTTCCATTGATTAGTCTGCGTTTAACTTGTCTTCTAAAGAAATTCTAAAAATCTATCATTCTAAAGAGCGACTTAAAAATTTGGTAGCGTAATGAAGATCACAATAATAAATATTATTTTCAAACTTGACAAGAATCCAAGTATCTTCGTCCAACAAGAATCCAAGAATCACTCATACTCTCTGACAAGAATCCAAGTATCACTCATACTCACTCTCTCTCTCTCTCTCTCTCCGTCAATATACAGAGAGAGAGGGGGAGGGAGGCGGAGAGTGAGAGGGAGGGAAAGAGAGGGGGAGGGAGAGAGAGGGACGAAGGGAGGGAGAGAGAGAGGGAGGGGGAGAGGGAGAGAGCAAGGGAGAGGAGAGAGAGAGAAAGAGCATTTTTGCTTGTTTTCTATGATGTTTCGGTATTGGTAACGGCATTCTTACGTTCTGATGTCTAGCATCTCTTTGGGATATCAAGCGTATAAATTTTGTTTGTTGTTTTGGTATTTGAATTCAGATCCAGCAAACATAAAATTCAGCTATATACCACATGCCTGAAACAGTGTGACGAATCTGCATCTTCCTGGTTTTCTAATGTAATTCTGTCCATTTTCCAATGCCACGATGGACCAAGGAGGGGCTCGAGGTTGCAAGAGTGCAGGAGCGTCGCTGTGTGTTACTGATGCGCGCTCCGCATCCTCTCCTCGGCCGAGTTCGTCCCCGCTTGAGAAAAATTCCTGGCTCCGGTGGGAGCTAGGAGGGGAGAAGGAGGGGGGAGCGGTTGGTGGTTGGTGGCGATGTTCGGACGTTCGGCAGCGCCGGCCTCGTCCACCTGGCTGGAGGCCGCGCGGCCGCCGACCGGCCGGCCCGCGCCGCGCCGCACCGCGCCGCGCCGCGGAGGGGGAGAAAAAGACGGAGTTCCCCGAGGGCAGGAATCGAGCTTTAAGTATGCAGGAATGTTATCATTGCGTCAGCTCAGATCACGAGGCGAGGCGCGGGCGGGGCGGGGCGGGAGGCACGGCGCTGCGTAGCGCCCCCGGCCCCGCAGGGGTATCTGCCTGCGCTGGAGCCCCCTCCACCTTCACCTCCACCTCTGCGGGATGAGGCGCTGCCGAGACGCGCGAATACTAGTAGCGGCCTCGAGATTTTACGATGGAAGGGGCCGAGCTAATACGTGCTTCTGTCATTATTGTTATGAAGCTCGCTCTCAGGAATTCAGGAAGCACGAGTCCGCCCGAAGTATTTCGTGTTTTTAATATCTTGCACTCGCTACACAGCCAGTATTTCCCTTCAGAGCACTGCTCTAAATGTCGTGGTATTAGCAAGTGTGCGAAGTATTTCGTACTTTTAGAGGCTTTCTGCCTCATTCTCATAGATAATTGGGGGCCACCATGGTATTAATACTTCTGGAGTTACCCTTATGCTTGAAGCAAATAACTCATTGAAACTCGTGTACAAAATCAGGATTGTCTGAACAATTCTAAAGTTTCAGTGTAAACAATAAGTGGAAGTGAATAGAGTAAAGAAAATTTTATCCGATCGGACCGACAAAGTGGGGCTTCGGCGAATTCTTTTGTGTGGCAATTGCAGCAGAAAGAGCGAAGGTAGGATAAACGAATACAGCAATATCATGGAAATAGGAAGTAAAGGGAAAAAAATAACTTAGTGCACTGCTTAGGCTTCGGGTCACTCAGCATCTTTGCAACACTGATTATCCTCCACTTTCCTTCCACACGCAACGCAAATCCTGTGAATATCTACAAGGAAGCAATTCAACAACACTTTCTATTGAACATGTATCCAGATACGATTTCTATATTCATAAACTAAATCATCAAAGGCTCGTATTGTGAAATTATAGCGAAACGTTGCAATTATTTAAAACCGCAGGAGTAATTCACCAATTAACTAAGCAAACACTCGTGTTAACTTTATAGTGTGGGACCCTGGAAAATCGACGCCCCAAACCAAAGAAGTTTGCTGTCATCAGTAACAGTAGTTATCTGAGCAAGCGTGTACTGCAGCCGCTCGAGCTACTTGCTCACCTAGGAAGCGCGGCGCTCCCGGGCTGTTCCCTCAACTCCGCTCTCGTTTTCCCTCCAAATGCAGAAAGGGGACGTCACGCGCAGCTAAAGCGGGGAATGCGTGGCAAAGCGCGCTGTGTGACGAAAGTTAATGAAGTATAACGAAGAATGGTGCTTCATACGAAAATTCGTTTGCGCAATGACTTCTATGAAACAACTTAGATTTGAATTACATGTATATTTTTTATTAATTATTATTTTATTTTATGTTTATTTTTTTTTAAATTGTCTTGTATAAACATTATTGTCAAAGAGCAGGAATATGTTTATGGTGTTTGAGTGGCCAGTTCTTTGCTGGTTTTCTTTTGGTGTAGTCCAGGCACGTCAAACCGCGCCCGCCTGTGGCTGGCACGAGCAACTTCCCCAGACTCCGCGCGCACTTCCCCTCCAAGTCCAGAAAGGGGTGTACAAGCGCAAGCTGAAGCGGCGCGAGGCGTTGAATAGTGGCTTCGTACCAAAACATAACGGCCACATTTATTTCTATCAAATAACCGAGAATTGTATTATGTTTATATTCTTCACAACTTATTACAATAGTAATGTTTGTTTTGATGTTTATTTTATTACTAAATTCTTCCTGATATAAACATCTTTGATAAGTGACAGGAATATGTCTGAATGGCGAATTCTTTCCTTTTTTTCGTTTTGTGTTGTTATTAAATCAATCGGTTATTTATTGTATTTAGCAATAATGGGAAATAAATTACCAAGTCTCGATAAGATATCAATTCTCATTTATGAACAGACAGCGCTTTTCACAGACAAAAACATGTCTGTTAAATATTGACCTCTGTCTAACCTCGAAGTAGAAATTTCATGCTGTTAAATCACTCTTACGTAATCAGGATTACAAAATAAAGGTAGTTTTGATTCAATTTTTTAAATTTTACTTTCAATTGAGAATTTAAAATCGAACTGATGTATTATTTCATTTTAGTAAATCAATTTTTGCCTTAAAGAGAAAAAAGGAATTAATATAGCTACATTTGTGACAATAACTGAAAGTAATTTCTCCTAATACCGTCATGGGCCAGGTATCCAGTGCCGCACCGCCATTCCGGGATGTTTATACAATCCTTACTTTTAAATCACGCGCCAATTTCTCTCGACGCAATGCCCGCCACCTCTAGTAAGCTCACCTTGCCCGCGACCTTCACATGACTGGTGTAGTCTTATTAAATCATTCTGTTATTTGTTGCAATCATGTGAAATAAATTGACAAGCTTCTCTTATAAATCATCAGCTTTAAACAACCAAGAATATTCGTCTGTTAAACCTTCTAATCTGAACATAGGAAGTCAATGCAATTATTGCACTCCTAAGTGAACGCGATTACGAAACCAAGATCTTTTTGATTCGAAATGTTTAAATTTACCATTGATTGCCAATTTCAAGTATGATTGATGATTTTCATTTTAATGGGTAATTTCTTTGCTCTAGTAGTGGGAAATGGGAATTATTATCGCTTCTGGGGCAGTGACAGTCAACTAATTCCTCCAAAGACAGTGAAGGGCCAGGTTTCTAATGACGTACTGCGAACCTGGAGTAATTTGTACATCCCTCACTGTAAACCGTGCGTACAACACTTTTAAACCGTGCGTCGGTTGGTGAACGCAGTACCCGCGAACTCTAGCTAGTTACTACCTTGCCCGCGTCCTTGACAACCCTGCCGTTGGGAGATGAATTTCGAGAAAGAGTATTGGCGAAAACATTTTTAAAAACGAAAATTAGACGTACTAATATCTTTTAATCTTATTACAGTATGTAAAATTTATTGTGTCTTTCACGAAACCTTAGAGATCCCAGACAAGTTTAAAAATATTTCAATTTTCCCCTAACACTAAAGTGTTGGCAATCATTGTGCGATCTTCCAGAGGACAGAAAAAAGTATTGATTTCGTAGTACGATCGTATGTACGGCATTGATATCCAAAATATCGCCAGGAGGCTAAAAAATGTTTTGTGCTTGTATGATGTTGGTGCCAACTGATACGATATTCAGATTTCTCATGCTTTTGAGAAAAATTCGTCACTTAGCAATAGGCATGAACTCCAATATGTGAATTTGGGAAGACACATCAAAAACAACTTTTTTTAAATTTCAACCCATGAATTAAGAAATATATTTTTGACAAAAATATTTATTGTTTGGGACTGGGGAAGGGGGATGAATAGAACTCACTCCTCCCAAATACTTTATGATCCATCAATGAGTAATATGAACACATAGCACGACTCTAGTGAACCTGATAACTCAAAGGGATAGAAGGATAGGTATATGAATCAGTTCATATACCTGTCCTTCAGCGTCATGAATCAGTTCTTCAGACCATGCAAGTACAGTCATCTCGTCTTTCACAACACGACTACGAACATTCGGAATGACAAGCGCGTAACGCAATTGTATGGACGCGAATCTTATTATGGCAAACGAAGATTGCCGATGCGAATCTCGAGCGAGCAATACATTGTTAATATCTGACTATAATATAGATTGCACGCCATTCACGTATCAATTCATTCCAGTAAACATTCCAACGATTCGTCCCTGGCAAGGAGGTGACAAGCCCGCCATTAATGGAGGCGGTACGTAAGAAAGAAGAGTCTACATTACACTGGCTAACTGTTTGTCACATACGCAATACAAACATGCACGTGACTTCCACTCGAACCGCCTCTACAAGTGCAAGGAGTATAAAGAAAATTCATCGATCTCGATGCCACTCCACATCCGCCACCGCGTCGCCAGCGCTGCCAACCACTCCCGTCTCCTCATGCAAACAGTGCGCGCGCCACCTCCCGCTGCACTCGTGGCCTTCGACTCCGACGGCGACAAACAAAAAGGCGAAGAGACGGCGCCTCGCGCTGGCGGAGGACATTCCGCCAGCATTTATCAAGTGTGTTGTGTTTGTCCCGTCAGTGCGTGGGATGACGGGTTGTAATATTTGCCTCATATTAGCATTAAAAAATTAAATTAATTACTACCAAATTTTCCTGTTGAACGTGAGCCTTTTTTTTCGAGAAACATTTTTAAAGCATTCATTACTTCTTCTTCTTCTTCTTCTTCTTTTACTTGTTCTTATTATAAGGCGCTACAACATTCTCTTGAATGTCTTGGCCTGCTCCAAAACTGCCTTCCATTTTCTTCGATCTTGAACCGACTCATTCCATTTCCTAATCCCGTCTCTTAATATCCTTCAAAACGTACTTCTATCTGATTTTCGGTCCCCTTTTCTTTCTTGCTGCAATCGGTTACCAATTATAAATCTTGGCCGTTCTTTCTCCTTGCATTCAGCATTCATTTCCATGAGTAATTTAGATTCAAATATCGATAGAAAAATAGATTGATATCGGCAGAAGCCTACCACCTGCGGTCAGCAATTTGCGGGTGTCTGAAAGGAGTGTGCATATGTGTGTATGCGGACGCGCGCGTGCGTGTATTTGTAACAGGCGCGGGTATTCCTTCGTTCTTCCTGGGACCTTTTTCAGCTTCAGGGGCTGAATTCGTTCATTAGGGCCGGGTACCCATGAACCTTTACACTAGAATCACATACGGGCCCCTCGGTCTATGGTCAGCAGACTCACAAGGCCTTCCGCGACAACACACATACTCGTAGATGAAAAGCAAAGGGAAAGCAACCATGCCCACGGCGGGACTCGAACCTGCGACACACGCTCTAGCCCCCTCGCCCATCCGGGCGGCGCGCGGATGTTTTATTTTAGTAATTTAGTATTTAGTATTAGCTTAGAGTGGTGCGTCCGCCGGATTTTTTCGCGTTTAAAAATGTATTTCTGCTAAGGAAGTTTATAATATAATTCAATTGAACATAATGTTACCTGGAAGCCGATACTCGGGCGTAGAAGTATTGATAGAAATACTACTTAAAATTGTTTGGTTCACTGCGAAAGTATCTCTAGTTACCGTCGATATAAAGAATCACGTCGTAGCGATTCATATTGTGCCGGAAAGTCACTGTGGCAATCCCGACCCTTTCGCCACTGTAGGTGACTTGAAACCCCCCCTATAAAAGGCTTTCCTTTTATAATTATTTCCGCACATTCTAGAACTGCTCGGCCTGATCTAGTGCCAATCCATTCTTTCTCGTCGAGAGGAATCGAATGAGCTATTGATAACCTCTGAAAGTTTTTTTAATCCCTTCACAAAAAAATAGTTTTAGGCGCTTAAAACCTTCAAATACTCTTATTCTCTTGAATTATCTTCAAATGTACAAGAATCCAAAAATATCCAGTTCCCAATCAGAAGACTCAGGCGCGTCAAAAGACCCCTTTCTGACCTCGAATGGTGGACCGCACGAAGTCTAATTGCAGGTAGCAGCCGGACGGACACACATGCACGCAGGTTACCCGATCTATCGAACCCGCAAGATCGCTCGTCAATGGAACAGAAATATCGACTGAAGTGTATGTTGTTCTGGTTCGCGTATGGGAAGTTAGGTCGTTGTTGAAATGTCACGTGATTGCAACCTCATTTGAGGAGAAGAACAACAACGCAACAGTGGATTTGGTGGTGCTATTACAAGAAACTCTGCCGTTTTTGGTAGAACATTGTACGGTATTCTGTAAAACAAAGAGCAGGCAATTCACAGAGGAATAACGCCGTAAATGTATAATTGTGTCATTTTACCTCAATATTCACTTTCAAATGCTATGGTTTGTTTCTTCTTTGTGACACTGTTTACCAACTGACTGACCGAATGAGTACGACGTCGTTAATGGACGGTGTAAATGGAGAGATCCTGATACGAACAGCAAAGCACTGACGCTGGTGCTTTGAGATGGGAAACAAGAAACGGCAGTAGGAACAGTCAGGGATGCGTTAGTGGAAGATGTGAAAGCGCTGAATTGCTATAATAATGTAGCGGAGGTGGAGGTAACAAAGGTAAAGATAGTGGACTAAGAAACGGTGCATAATATTAAGTCACTTATAGCGATATTGGTGGCACAGAATGCGATGTGACGACAGCGAGAAGCGAAACGGAGGATGGCAATGCCATTAGTAATGATGTCGGAGAAAGGAACGATTGCGTGATAAAGGAGGAAGAAGTTGAAAAGTACATTCGGGGAGAGGGCGGAGGAAAAATGCGACGTAGTGATGACAGCTGAAGAGGGAATGAAGAGTGAAGATGTAACAGGACCTGACGTCAGTAATGAGTTTAGTCATGTTTTGTTCAGGCGATGTTGACGGAGAAAAAGATAAATGGGGGGGGGGTTCACAGCGTCAAAGTGTAGTAAAAGCAAACCGGGGTAGATTCCTGGAAAGGGAAAGGCATGTGGAGGAAGATTCGAATTTGATGGTTCGGAGGAAGTACTGAGGGATCGGCAGTAGCGATGTGTGTTGGGTTGAAGGCGGCAGCTGTGACCATGGTGGAGGCAGCAGCGATGACGTGAGCGTAAGGGTGGTAGGTGCGGGAAGGAAAAGGGAGAAGAAAGTGGTGGCAGAGGCGGTGGGGAGAGCGATGACGTCAATGTTGGCATTGGGGCGTCGGCAAACATCCCGCGAGGGAGAAGCACAGCGAGGGCGATAGATACGGCTGAATCGGCGGCAGCACACGGCGCACAAGAGGAGGCGGTGGTGGCAACGGCGAGGCCAGCAAAGAGCGTGCACAGGGGCAACTGCGAAGGCGCGCCTCGCGTAAACGGGAGCCAGAGAGACGGCAGTCGGGGCGGAATACGAGCGGACGACACACACCGAAAACAAGACGAGATCTGCGGAGAAGTGGCGTTACGGCGACGGCAATGGGTTCGGGCGCTGGGGCCTTCGGAGACTGCGCGCCGCGACACATCCAGCCCGAGAATTTCGAAGAGGCCCTCCCCGCAGTCGGATGTTCTTTTATGCAAAGTCGAGTCTCTTCTGTATAAATCGCCTTCCTCCGCGCGCCGCGCGTGAGTGGATTCTGTCGATGTCGAAGAAACCTGATTCGTAAGATCTATCAGATTGGTGAGGCATCTCGACGGATTCAAGAGAGAATGTGCCATGAAAGATCATTTCGAAGTATGCTGAAAAACAACACAAGTGAAATGTAAGGAAAAGGGACATTCCAATTTGTCCTCGTGTATACGCAAATCTTTTTTTGAAATCATACTTGCATTTTTGATTTTTTTATGTGTGACGCAAATAATATACACACTGATAGAGAATACGTATTAGAATTCAGAACAAACGTTGAAACGTCGGTAAACATTTAAACAAAGTTTAACATTAATTTCGACATTATAGAGAGACCACTTTCTGCACAATAATATAAGACAACGCCGAATTCCTACCAGCACACTAACATTTCTTTACCAGTATGGACTTCAAATCTTTCTACAAGAAAGCAAGTGTCAAGTGGTCCAAAATAAGATAAATATAAAAAATATAAAACAATGCAAATCGCTCAAATACTATCATGCATGTTTACTGACCCCTTGCAAGTCAAGCAAAGCCTCCGCAAAGGAGAAATTGGAGTACTGGTCCTAGAAGTAAAAATCAGTTGCCTAACCACCTCGCTCATGTACTGTATAGATGATAAAAAGACAAATAACTCATACACACTCCTATTTACAGAGGAATTATTTTTTACATCGGCAGGTTCATAAGCTTAAAACGGGATAGGTAGTAATCTAGAACACTCGTTGACTACAAAAGAGAAGGCTAGCGGCATTGGGACGGCTACGACTATGACGCTGTCGCTGATATGTTACTGGGCACGAGAACATCAGTGATGGTAAGCAGAATACCAGTGCAAAACCAATTGTATGTGAGGGTTGTGTATTTATGTCCCCCTCTCTTTCTCAGCTTTGAGAGCTACACAAGTGAATAAATGAGAATGAACACTATAGTGCTTCAGAATAACCTGTTTCTCTTACACCAATTTTACTGGCGTGGCTTCGCGTGGCGCGGCGCAGGGTGTCATGGGAAGGCAATGCATGGGATGGTGTGGCTTGGCGTGGCGTGGGATACGGTGTCATGGCAAAGTAAGGCACAGGTGGTGTGGTGTGACGAGGCGAGGATTGGCGCGGTATGGTGTCTCATAGCAAGCTATGGCGTTGCCTGGTGCGACGTGGTGCAGCGCAGGGTGGCGTGGCACGGCGTAGCGTCTCATGGCAAGGCGTGGTGTCTTGCGGCGCGGCGCAGGGTGTCATGGCGGAGCAGCGTGTCATGGTAAGGCGGGGCGCGGCGTAGTGTCGTGGCAAGGTAAGGTAAGGCAAGGAATGGGATGGGATGGCGTGGCGTGGTTTGGCGTGACGTGGTTTGGTGTGGTGTGGTGTGGCGTGGCGTGGTTTGGCGTGGCTTGTCGTGGCGTGGCGCGGCGTAGCGTGTCATAGCAAGGCAAGGCATGGGATGGTGTGGAGTGGTGTCGTGTGGCGAGGCGAAGCGAGGGTTGGAGGGGTAAAGTGTGTCACAGCAAGCTATGGCGCGACGTGGTGCGGGGATGGCGTGGCGTGTCATGACAAAGCATGGGATGGTGTGGCGAGGCGTGATGTGGCGCGGCGTAGCGTGACTTAGTGAGCCATGGCGTGGCATGGTGCAACGCGGGCCTTGCGCGCCCGCCCCCGGCCTACTGTAATCGTTTGTCGGGGGTTTTGTTTTCTTTGCATCGGGAACAAGAAGACTGGGAGATGTACCCGCGGGCCAGCCACGGTCCTCGCGTTTTATTCTATTTTTCCAAACCGAGTAGTGATTACAGAGTGGCAGGCCTCTCGCATGCTTCCTGGCCGCTGCGCGCACGTCCGCGCGGCGTCCATCCCGTTGTCGGGCGGACAGCCCGACGCCACGCCGACGCCGCGCAGCCAACCACACTCCGCATTATAATAGCAATAGATTTGTTCATTGAACGGGGCTTACGAGGGAGCGCTACGAAAGCATTTCGCTCGTGGGCTGCACTGTTGGCATAACTCAAAAAATATGAATTTTCAGTTAAGCACTCTGCAGAATTGCAGACTACAATATCTACCTTCTGCAGCAACAGCAGCTTTTTTTTACAGTAGAGTATTCCACCAACAAATGACAGGAGTATGAATGCAGGAATGCTACATTTCAATACAAGGTGAAAACTTCAAACTCATTTATCTCAACACCTGATTTATTGAGCTGTGCGTATATTGCAGTCCCCAAATGATATGCAGTGCCGTGTGAACGCACAGGAGCGAAGGGCCTGGGCTCCGGGCGCCCATGTTCAAGGGCCTCCGATAGATCCAAAAAAAAAAATTAATACTATTTATTTTCAAAAAATAAAATAAAAAGCCGTATAAAAAGTTATGTATGACTTCGCGCAACAAATTGGAGTGGTGTGCTGCGCATCTTTGGATAATATTTATAATACGAAATGTTACTAATTGATGCGGAAATATCACTCAGTTATGAGAAGTTTTAAATAAAACTTGTCTTTATTTAATTTGTAGCCTTTTTTCAATGTAATTATAAACCTGTTATTCTTGCTTACTTATACATATACGTTTAAATTGAAACACTACGAAGTACTTTCAAAACATTTTTTAAATTACAAAATACAATGTAAACTGATAAGATTTTCTTTATATTTCAGCATGGAAATTGGGGGGTGGGAGGGGGAGATCGGTGAAAGTAAGAATAGATATCCCCAAATTAACTCAGGCCCAAGCGCCCCTAATGTTATTAAAATGGCACTGGCACACATGACACTGACCAAAGATATACTTTCCCCTCAGCAGATCATTCTGCCAGAAAGCAAACCTCTGTCCAGTGATCGCTATCACGTGCGCTTGCCAAAGGATCTGCCATCTCTTTGAATAGTGGACGTTGAGTTTACGATCTGCGACAAATGCATTAATGAGTGACACTCTAAATAGACACAAAAACCAACCATATACTCAAGAACTCGATTGTGAAATAGATCATCTCTCAAATACTTTTACCAATTCAGAACAGTATTGCCAATTAAGCAAAATCAAAACAAGCTGATGACAGTAATGACGCAACGACTAGATATTATTCGTTACAATAACAGGATATATTGCAGAAATATATCCCAAATCTATATATCTATGGTCTACTGTTAAATGATTACAGTACCATGACTAATGAAACTAACATCCCACCACTAACAGTAGGAACTACAACTGAAAATATGCGATGAAAACAGTCTTCAACAACCAAACCGAGAACTACTTAAACAAGAGATCGTCACGGTGCAGCTCCGTAAGAAATGTCTAGCAACTTGTGGAAATTAAAATTAATCCCTGGCGATTAATGGAATCAGCAATTTCATTAGAAAAATATTAGACAAAAAGTAATTGCGACACTAGCAGCGATTTAATCTCCATTACGACTTAACTACTACTACTCCACAGAATAGAAGAAGGCTATAAACCAATGCTTAAACCTAGCATAAAACCCTAACACTCAGAGATATAAACCAATGAGCTTCCTATCAATTACATTCAAAATTTTTGAATGTCGATCCTCAGCAGATATATCAATTTCGTAATAGACTCAAAATCCATTAAATGATTCCATTTTGGTATTGAATAAAAGCATTCACCACTCGCCAATTATTTAGTCGAACAAAGAGTATTTCTCATGTGTTCCATAAAGAAAGGAATTTCTTCATATGAGTATTGCTTACAAATCCATAGTGTGTGGCATACATCGATTGAGAGCCCGAGAATATAAAATTAAAATCATATGTTTCATTTTCAAAAGAGAATTCACAGTTAATATACTCGACATATAAAGAACACAGGTGTCCTCCAAGGATCAGTCACTTCAACTCGCTGAAAACTTTATTTTAGGACAAATTTGAGTTGACCATTGTTGTTCTTTTGTCCTAGAATAGATATATAGTTAATTTGCATTTTCAAATGACTATCTTTTTACAAAGTTGAGAAGACAGATGTCCGTTTTGTGGCAATATATCACATTTTAAAAACTGAACTTGTACGAACCAGTTCGAAAGTGTATTCACAATCGCGTATTAATATTCGTTATTTCTGATGAATATTAATTATATCGCCAATATTTCAGTTCTCCACAACGACACTGTCAGTATTGTTACGAATATTGCATCACATGCCGGAATTCGTTGCGCGCGGATTGCGTCATCTGCCTTCCCCCCCCGTTCCCCCGAACTAGGGAAAAAAAACGGTTTCCGGGGGGAAAAAAAAACTATCCCCCGGCCCCCCCGGAAAAAAGCGCGGAGAAACGCCGAGAATATGCCGGTGCCTGGAGACAGCGCGCGAGCAGGTATAAATGCGCCGCTGCCGGCGGCCGCGAGTCAGTTAGTAGAAGAAGTCAGTAGAAGACGTGAGTAGAAGCAGTGGGTAGTAAGGCGTCAGTGAGTTGCAGAGAAGCAGTCAGTCCGTCAGTGTGTCCGAAGTGAAGCTGTGCTGTGAAATGTGCATTGCGGTGAAGAGTGGTGCAACGGTTGAACAAGCAGTCAGCAGTGTGAAGTCTGCAGTGGAAGCTGAGCTGTGAAGGGTGCATCGCGTAAGCAGTGGTGCAGCGGTTGAACAGCAGTCAGCAGTTGAAGTCTGCAGTGGAAGCTGAGCTGTGAAGTGGGCATCGCGGTAACAGCAGCTGCAGTGGACCCTGGTGTGCGCAAGTGAAGTGTGGTCTGCGCAAGGAAATGTGGTCTGCGCAGGGAATTTGGTTCTGTGCAGGAATTGGGTCAAGTGCAGTGGACCGTGGACAGGCATTGACTGGCTGATACTGTAGAAGAAGAAGAACTGTGTAAAAATAAATAGTGTGTAAGGAGTGAATTTGTGGAAATGAATCATCAAGAGAACGAATCGTGTGTAAAGGAAAAAAAATAATAAGTGTAATATATTTGTAAATAGACCAAGTATATTTAGTGTATGATTGTTCACCGAATAAACGTTTTTGTTTACATATTCTGTTGGTTTTAATTCACCACGAGGAACGTTACAGTATCACTGACACTGTAGTATCACATTGGATACTGTATTTTTCCTTCCGAAGATTGTTGAACCGAACGATTGTTGAACGTGTTGCTTGTCGATCACCGATTTTCTGGGTTTCAGATCCTCTGCCAGTGGAGACAGCCTTTTCTTTTGCACCTGCTCGAGCGCTCACGCACCGCGACGCCCATGCACGCGCTCGCCAACGCACCCGCCCGCTCGCGAAAGTTAGCAAGCTGCTTCACGAGTTTTGAGCTACGGAAATACTAGGAATCGTCCGACCGTCTCTCCAATACCTTCTGTAGGGACAGGATCCAATAGATATTACCACAGGCGAGGCTTCGACGTTTAGGAGGTTCTGGCAGATGAGTAATGTTTTCCCAACTCCATTCCACAATTTTTGCCTCAGCCAATGTTCACGTTTACTACACATGATTCTCCTTGCATTCATAGAAATCGACTTACGAGTTTGAACAAAATGATTTAGTCAATTGAGAAATCCCGTAATGTCATATAATGCAGTGAATTAATTTATGACACTGATTGATTTGGTACATAACATAGATTGATTGGTTTGATCTCATTACAGCTCACATTTTCTCAACTCACACCGCAACTAGATTAGGTGAGCTGCGATGTACTAGATTCTTCGTGTCTACGTTTATCTCCAAGTTTTTAGACGCCCTGTACACGAACACACGAACGAACGAACATACAACTGACGCACATACATCTCCCCAGCGAGGGCTCTCGTGCAAGGTATCCTCAGGGACGACGCCCTCGAGAGCTACTTACGTGGCCGTGCGACGCCTTCCAGTTCTTGGGCGCGTACTTGGACAGCTTGTTCTCTGGGTCGACGAACAGATATTCGCCATCTGAAAGTACGAAGAACGTGGTTAGAACAGTTTCTCGACCGGGCCGAGTTCCGTGGACGGATCATAACGTATCTTAAAGAGAAATCCCATCGGCACTAGAATTCGTAGCGGAAACTACACATTTCGTACAAAAAGATCCAATTTTGTTAAAACGAGAGACCTCGGCCTCCCATCCCACTGAATTTAATGGACGTATGATGGAAATGTTTCCTAAAATATTCTGAGCAGAAATGCACTCAGAGTAGAAGAATTTAATATACTGTAAATCTACCACGTAGTACCTGCAGGTTTGTTTACCTTCCGAAAGAAACAGGAGTTCCATCCATCTGATTCTTCACAGGCACATTTATGCCATTAGTTATAGCCTCTACGCCATTTATACCACCATACGATAGTTCCAGTGTTTGTTGTTTATACGAATAACTGTCACTTTTCACTGACATATAGCTGGTAGATAAGGTGAAAGCATGTTGAAGGTAAAGAGAATGCCCAATAAATAGCGTAAGGGGTAGCGATCTACTTACCACAGGTCTCCCTCCCCCATGGGCGTCAAGGCTGAAACGCCAAGGCAGGGCTAGGGTCTGATAAGGCTGGGAACCTATATTATATATATATACGAGCGATAGGGCAGGAATCATAGCAACTATTTTTTCCCTAAAAGAAATGTTACCGAATCGCACAATTTCATTTGTAAAAGTAATGCAGCATAGGATGTGTTTTCATGAACAGATGGCTCTGTGAGAGTCTCTATTAGCACAGCAAGCAACGCGAAATCCGACTACCACCGTACGAGGTGAATGTAACATGTTTCGAGCAGTGCACGTACCCCAAGACTCACAGAATATTGGTGGAAGCTCTCGGGAATAAAGCCCTTCCGCGCCGGGCAGTCGCAATATGGGCAGGGGAGTTTCTGGGAAGCCTCGTAGCAATGCTCCTGACGACCTGTGCGCGTGCGCGCCGATGTGCACCTGCGGTAATAGAGCATCTGCCTAATCGGGCCTTGGGAACGGGTATGCAATGCTTCTGGAATGTTGGGAACTCGTATATGCTAAAATGCTTTGGAACATGAAACCAGTACTGTCATTTCAAATACCTTCATAAATATGAGAAACACAACTTCGGTGTGTTGTTAAACGTCCATACACTTAGTCCATACGTTGCCCTTCATGTGTTTTTCGCATTTTCCACCCGTGAAGCCTTCGCGCGCCCCGCGCCGTGTGCTGCATGTTTTTCTGCGAGCGGGCAGCTTGTGCATGGAAATGTAAAAATTGTCAAAACTCTGAGGGTTTGAAATGGAGAAGACTGTTGGAAACAGAAAGGATGGCCGTTCAAAAGGGATTAACGAGAATGCCTTAAATTGCCTGGTGCGCGCCCGAGCGGCGTGTGGGGCTCAGGCGAGGCTCAGGCTCAACGAAATAAAGAAAAAATAGTATTTTCTAAAATATAATAATTTTAAACCCGACAAAAACCGTCTAAACATGTTAAGCACAGCCTACGGAGAGTAAGAAAACGGACGCAGCTGCACGGTCCATATGTGAGCCGTTGACAGTGCTGGCACCGATTGCAGAGAAAGAAGTTAAATTGTTGGAAGGACGATGCTTAAAATAGAGATACTAAGCTTTAATGCTATATAAACCACAGGTATTTTGGAACAATTCATGAAATTATTTCCATTTAAAAATTATATATTTTTATGGTCGTAACGTAAAATTTACCAAATTTACCATATTCAAGTGGCACAGACTTTAATTCAAATAAGCACAGTTTTTTTTAATCAGGACATGATTATCGGATTTAGTCGGCCCCACCTCAGACAAATGGCGCTTAAAATATCGTTAAATATTCTTTCGTTTCTAAGAAGTATATAAAAAATGCGAAAAACACGATGTTTAAGGAGTTTTTAGGACACCTAAATCCGTTTTAAAGGCTGTTTCTTTGGGGCAGATGTTTGTATACTAAAAATAACATTGTTTTACTAAGCCATTGAAATCTAATTTATTCGTTACAGCCCATACGATGTACGATAAATACGAAACCCCTCTGTTTTGAACAATACGATGTAAGATACGGTCAGGAAAAAGATGAATCCTCCAGCCAATGTGTCCGTTCTATCTAGAGCAGACATCGAATACTTTTTATTATAATGGGAGTTTTTAATAATCTTGTAGATTCTAAAGAATATTTTGGGGGTGCGGTTCAAAATAGCAAAACATGAACGAATATTAAATGAACTACAGATATCTCCACACAAATACAAATTTTATTTTTATCACTTTTCACTTTGAATCTACTTTTTGTAGGCATCAAAAGTCTGTCTTAATTTATTCTTCACAAAAATCTAAACAAACGCGCATTTGTAAGGAGCCAGACGTAATATACTAAATAGAAAGACGACTGCATTGTCCACGCTCAGTACTTTGAATGCCAACGCCGTGAAGCTCTAAATTCAACGGCCCTTCATTAAAATATTGTGTACGCAAGATAAAATCTTCAACGTTGTCCAAGGTGCACTCTTTTAACACACATCAATTTATTTACCTATACTGTCTAAGTTTCCATGGAAATATATGTCATGCATATGGCTCAAGAATATCAAATTATTTTGGCTACCTCGAAGGATATTCAGTGAAATAGAACATGCCTTAACCGTGTGCTACTAGGATATATTTGAAGGATATCCAACCCAAAAATTAAGACTGTGGAACAGTAAGGTAAATATATGTGAAGTATACAAATTGTAAGCAATTATCTAATTAATGAACAGATAAGTTAGCTTCCATCGGGTGCAAATTATCTAATATCAACCCCAAAATGCCCGTATTTAGAAAAACCACATAACTATTATACGTTGAATGATGTTGTGGCGAGGCATTTTAAAAAAAAATGTTCATGGGATTACACAATGTGATATCTTAACACACCCAGTGCAGTACCAGGAATCTGAGAAAACGACGAGTGAGATGTCTTCCCAAATGAACTCCTTAAGAGCTCTTCTCAGTCTAGCTATGAGATGCAAAGTGCCAATCTAAGACACAAAGACAAGACAGTTGATAGTTACATATATGCCCCAAAATATACCGAAAGGCAATTCCGCACTTCGACTGACTTGGGGATTTAAAGTAGATGATCGATATGCTTACGAAGGATGGGGAGACTAGGAATAGTTTCGAAGGTGGGTGCACCCGAAGAGATACAAAATGTATACATATGTATAATGTCTCGTTTAATGGGAGGGAAAGCTGGGAAGACATTGAAATGATTAAGACTTAAAATAGGATTACCATATACCACAAGAAATAGCTCTATCATGCCAATAAGCTGCAAAGCAGGTAAGCCTACAAGCTACAGGAAGCAGGCTTAGAGTGAGGTGGACAGAATAGTTTTGAGTCTCAGAACATGCCTTGGCTCCCAATCATTTTGAAGTAAAATGATGGAGATACTTATGCGGAGTATTTGCAATTAATTCCCCCTAATGATTATTGAATTCCTGGTTTCTACGTCCAAATGTTTTTAGTTTGCATTTAAGGCCGTGTGAGTTTAAAATCCAAGTTCTCACAGGAGGCTTGAGATGTTGCGTTGGCATGGATATCACCTCTGTATTCTGAATGTTCGTTACTGCAGCATTCATCTTCACTCAATGTCACCTCTTCTTAGGAGGATGTGGTAACGGCAATTCTTCACTGTGACATATAGGCCTTGTAGCAGATGGTAAATTAGGATATTGCGGTTTTCTTTGTTTTGAGGTGATTCCAGCCAGAGTTGTCGGACGGAAATAACAGCCTGTTATGTGTTCCGTTGGTTCCCTCCAAATCATTGATTAAAATGAATTTTCTGAATTCAGTGTCATCTATAGGAATTCCTTGTACAATTTCGATTGTTTCTGAACATTTATCTCAGAATAATTAAATGAAGCTAAAGCAAAATAACCGACATTGAGCGTTTTCAACCATTCCCGTAAATAAGAATTTGCGTGTCACAAGTAAACTGAGCTCGATAGGCAAAAACTGATTTCATATTCGAATTCAATGTCGAAACCTTTGCTAAGAACAATATACACATTCTTTGTTACAAGAGTGCTGTTGACCAGTGTAAAACAAAAGGATGTCATTTACAAGTTACAGACGATTCACCTTCTATTGTATTATCCATCACTACAATTCTCACAAGGTATATCAAGTTTAACCGACATATAGTGTCACAAAGGAATTTGTGTTTTTGGCATTTTAATAAATGTAAATACCTTCACTTTCGTGTGTTTTCCGACGTTCAAAAACAGAAATAAATAAGTAGAATATTTTGGAGGCATTTAAGTTTACATACCGATATCGCCTTAGAGTAAAAAAAAGTAGGTCAATAGGTTAATTTGGAGATTGCAAGTAATATTTAGCACTTAACTAAGAGAGAAGTGCAACATATTGAAGGCCTAGTTAATTAAGCATAAACGTGATAATTTTATTTTAAATGATTGGTTCATGATATGACGATTATTTACATATTTAGGAAGTGTAATAAGTAGATATAGCCATGAATGTTCTGTACTACTAGACACGTACGTGTAGAACTCTATTCATAGAAATATGTGATTAACTTGCTCACGCTACATTAGCATTTTCCATCATTACATGTTTCATCAATGTTTCTTGCAGTTCGACCCTTGCGAACAGTTTATTGCTCCCTTCGGCCAGCCGTTGGGAGGGGTGCGCTCCGTGGGCATCCCTTGCAACGCCTAGATGTGATACTCATTTTCTCCGCCAGATGTCGGTCTCGGTGTACTATATCCGAATGATCTGGACAGAAGAGCTTGAGATCTCGTTTAGACGGAGTTAATATTGAGGGCACCTGTCAGGATTCTTTTATATACCACGATCGTGGCATAGTAACATATATCGAAGATTTTCTGCCTTTCGAAAAACCAC
Source organism: Gryllus bimaculatus (assembly GCA_017312745.1). Classification (NCBI taxonomy): domain Eukaryota; kingdom Metazoa; phylum Arthropoda; class Insecta; order Orthoptera; family Gryllidae; genus Gryllus; species Gryllus bimaculatus. The sequence continues at coordinate 6,916,132 of BOPP01000043.1, forward strand.
CGTACCCTGCCAAGATCGAACGCGCATACTTGGGTTTCGGACGGAAATGAGACAAAGGAAAATATTCTGCCATATTTTTGCTTGTACACAAAACCTACAGTTATATGTATTGTTTTTTAGTATTCCGTTAATGATATTACTTGAAAATCTATACGAAAAAGAAAACTGAAAACTTGTCCCGAGATTGCAAAGATTATCCGAAGCCTTCTCTGTTTTTATTCGTAAAGTGCGGCGAGTAATTGGCCGAGCGCGGCCAGGCGACACGGAAGGCCGCGCCGAAGGCCGCGGGGTCCCGCCGCAGCTTCAGCGTGCCCCAGACTGTACCCGACCGCCGCACAGTAGCTCCTGCTTGGGTGAACCAACAGAAATATATTTTGTTGTGGCGGCTCTCGCTTGCCTTCCCCGCCCTACTCCCTCCCCTCCTGCCTTCCTGCCCCCTCGCTCTCCCCGTCTTCTCGTCACCATCCCAACATTTTTTAACTCGCATTCCTCCCCTGAACCATCATCTTTTCTTATCCGGTTCTGAAAATAAAACGAGTGCAGGTAGCCTGGCGGGGAGTCGGCTCCTAGGCAGCGGGCCGTCCGCTCGGCAGGTAACGCAGCCACAATTTATAGTGACGGTGACGATTAAACGGTCTGGTTCCTAAATGCAGTCTACTTACGAACCGTGGGCGAACGTTCTTAATTCCTCCCGGTTGCCTCCGTATACCTGAAGGCGCTCCTTTGACGTTTTCCGCCTTTGAGGAAAACGCACAAATGAAGGACGCGGGGAGAGGTTTCGTCGTTTATCACGCGTTGAAATTTCCGTTTCCAGCGCCACCTCCCAGCGCGGCGACCGCCAAGGGACGCGTTAAACAGGCGATCTGCATATGCCGTTGATCCTTGTTTTGTACCGCACACATTATTCTGATACACTTGCCTAACAATGCAAATTTCTTCCTATACAATGTACACATTGTTCACGTTTTCTTTGAATATATGTTGCATACATTCACAGGCGAGGAAACAGATTTCATTTTTGATGACTCATTATTCTTTGTTTGCGAAGGTAGGCAATAAGAAGAACCTCATTAAGTGAAATTCTGCCTAGGAAGTACTATCATTTTCGAAGTTATGTTGAGGAATATGGTAAATTAGTATCGATTGTCACATTCAATATTACATGTAATATTGGGTGCACCCCACTTATCTTCTTGTAAATCTAATAGATGCATTCCCTTTAATAATTTCAGACATCTAATTATCTTTTCTGAAGTCAGGAAAAATCACTTTAATTTTTGCAAACAATGTTAAGAGCAGTATTTAATATCTGTTAATTTACAATTGTAAACAAGTACGAATACATTACTTTGAAATCTAAGTATGTCAGTTATTGGAGAAATATTACACGTATTTAAACCCTGACATTAAAGCAAAAGCAACAAGAACTAAAATTTCTATCTTTTATAGCATACATTTTAAAATCCAGGTTTAGTGGTATTTTTATTTCTTGCGGTTATTCTGCAGAGTCCGTACGGCTGAAGTCATATGCCGGTGGAGATTTCTGATCTTCATTTCACGCAAGGTTACTGTCCTTTCGTAGCGCTAGTACCCTTGCGAAAGAGAGCAGATCGGATACCTCAATGCCTCCAAGTAGCGAACGTGAGTATTAGCAGGGCAGGGTTTAGAAGATTACTTCGAGGCTTCATTTAGGCTTGAGATATTTTTACACGCGACATGGAACACACGACTTTAGTTCAAATTCAAAGGAAGGCGCACGACATATTGTTCCACCCTCATCGACGACCATTCACAATATGCCACACATACTCACATACCTCCACAATTCCTCAGTCCAAACCATACAGAAATTCACTACCGATCCCCAAT
>BOPP01000043.1:6931188-6941752 GCA_017312745.1 Gryllus bimaculatus
CGCGGCGGCGGCGGCGGGGGCGGAGGAGAACGCAGATAGGCAGGAGGGGAGGAAGAGATAGCGAAGGCAGAGTTGAGTGAGGGCGTGTGGGGTGGGGGCACGGAGCGGAAAGAGAGACCAAGCGAACGCGGGGCCGAACGGACGGGGGAGGAAGGAAAGCAGGGCGCTCCAGCATACGGGGGTGGCGAGAGAGCGAGGAAAGCAATGCTGTCAGTAGATTTTGAGTCATTGAAGAAAGGTGGCGCTTTGTTTGGAAGTGCGATGTTCGGTATACGGCTTGCGAGGCATATTTACGATTTCGTAACAATATTCCATAAAGCAAAACAATTGAGGATTACTAGTCGTAAAGCAAGTTCTTCGCTTATTGTAATTACTGAACATATTTCTAAGAGGAATAAATAAAAATTTAGAAATCCTCCATTGCCTAAATCGATGCGTCTTACTTGCTGCATTGAAGTGGTGTTACGTTTTTTACCTTATGTTGGATGCGCACATTCCATTCAAGCTTATTGCATATTAATGACATTGTTCGGCTTACCTGGATCATGTGTGACGTGTTCCCTTTTAAAATAGCCGTGAGCACAGACATTGGTCGAATATCAGCTTCACTCCGAGTAGTGATGTTACATCTTCCAATGCAGGGAAGAAAAAACAAACAGTTGCGTTTAATTATAATTATCTCTATTAAGGAAATGTGTGTTGAATTTCAGAAACTTCGTCTTTGATAAATTACAAACAAATAAACCAAATTATCTAATTTAGGGATCGAGAAGATGAAAAGCTTGGGACAGTTTCAAGACAGAGCAGCTACTGCAAGAATCCCGCAGGTCATAAATGTTAATATCAGATTTGGTTTAAGTGTCTCATTTTGTTTCTCCCCCGAGCCCTTCGTAAATGTGAACACAAGTAGTAACAAGATAAGCCAAACTCTCACCAAAATGGATATTTAAACATTTACGAATAGCGGGAGGTCTCTTGTGCCTTGTCACTACACCAGGTTCTTCATAAGTTGAATTCATGATTGGTGACAAAATTTAAACAATTCATTGGTGACAATGTTTAATCATCGTGAATAAAAAAATATTCAGAAAATGAAGTTTTCAATAATATAGGCCAAGAAAATAATATTATTTTTCTGCGACAGAGATGATCACGTCTCTAAACCTAATCTTGGTGTGCTGAAATGAAATCTGCTTCCCAATTTTGCACCACATATACTTATTTGCCTTTTGAAACAAATCCGTGGTTCAGTAATTTCTAAGAGAAATCATACTTCACAATGCATAAAACGTTGTAAAATATGACAAACTATACAACTAGTGCTGATGCTTTAGTTCAAAATGAATAGTGAAATATAATTACCGTAGATAATTTATTTTCTCTTCCAATCAACATTTCCTAAGCGTCTTTGCTTCCCAAATAGACAGCGCTCGATTGCATCCCGTTCGATTTTCCTTAGAAGAAAGAGCTCGTCTACGTATCAATGCTTGTTAGATCACTTTCGCTTTCTGACTTGTAGTACATAAAAGAGAAAAAGAACAAATACTCCTTTTAACGTAGTTCATTTTGTATAACTCTAGTAGTAAGGTAGAGTACATAAAACTTGATATTTCGGATTTAAAGTGTACTGAAATTCTCAATTTATTAAAACTAACTTTTACTGATATCGAGAGCTGCTTAAAGAGGGAGGGATGAGGGGGGAGCATGATCTCCAATTAAGTTACGCAGAATATAATTTTATTTTAGTTCGATAATCTACATAGATCCGACGTTTCTGTCACGTTCAGCTGTGTGCGAGGTTCTCTCGCATGGTGCGAGAACAGTTTTTGCGATACTCATAAATGGAAACTTGACTAAACTGTATCCTCCTTCCGCCCCCAAAAAACGCCTAAATTGTTAAAATATTCTAGATACCAACTTTTAATCATTGGAATAGTATTTCTTTTCTACTTCTTAATCACTCAACATCTGCATATTAACTAAGCTATTCGGATTTTTCACACTGCCTCTTCTTGAAATAATATTCATACTCAACATTTTTTATCAAAGAAAAATTAGAACTACACGATTGATGTTTACGGGACCACTGACACGAGAAAACGAAGCCATTGGATCGGTCTTTCCTGCCACGTACTGACTCAATGAGATCGTCAGAGCAGAGCTGCAGCGTAGGATTGTTTATAAACATCGGGCGATAAGGGACTGCGTCCTTATTGAAGGTCGTGGAGTCGTGTTATGAATAGTAAGCTACGTAGTGGCGTTTAAGTACAGCCAAAGAAGATCTTACAGGACTCAATTCAAACTGTTTCAACACAAGGTAGCAAAATTGTTTGTGTAAAATGCATATTAGGCAAACTTTGTAAGTGACAGCAAAACAAAGTGTTATTTTCTAAATAATGTTCGACATTACACAAAAACGTTAAATATTTTGAGCCGATAAATTTCGCAGTCCTGTGCATTATATCAATTTATGAGACAGTCTTATTATGATATTTCTGCCACTAAAATATATTAATAACGAAGAATGTCCAAAGGTCGCTCATTGATTCCAAATTAATTCAGTATGTAGTGTGACCCGGCGGACCGAAGACTCAGCTGTTAAAAATGTAAAACACATATTTTAGCCAACATTTCGTCTATTCATGCTAAATCTCATCAGAGCTGTAACAATTTTTACTATAAATCGTTAATTCAATGAAGTTAGTAACGTCTTCATTCCCAATTTTATGCATCAATGTAAATGCTACTCCATCACGTTGTCAAAGAATGAATTCAAAAATTGAATTTTGTTCCTACGTTTAACGGTATGTCAAAACACGGAATCCTATTTTGAACACTCTGGCTAAATGTTAAAATTGTCTTTCTGAAAATTTGTGCTTCATAAATATAGTTCACTTAGAAAATTAACTCTTCAATTATGAATCCAAGAAAACAATTTTAAAAATTAAATAAAATAAGGTAAAATTAAAGGAATATTTCTGTTTAAAGTATACAAGTATTAATAGGTATTCAAGGTAGAACATTAAGAAATGCACTGTCCTGAAGAAAATTCAATGGGGATGGCACATACTACATTCGGAAAATCATTAAGGATAATAGAGGGAAGAAATTAAATGAAACATTATAAGTCGTACATACAGTACTTTTAAAGAATATAATTAGCTTACAAAACACTTTCACATTTTCACCAGTTTACAATTAGAAAGAAGATAAACAAAACTAAATGAAATTGCGAAATTATGTTGTACAATACTGAACCGACGTAATACAAGGAACTACATATCAAAATGAATTTCAAATTTTACAATATTTTACCACAATATATTATGAAAAATATAATAAACCCTTGTACCTCGGATAATGGTTTTGAAAACGAAAAAATCTATCTGACAAAACAATTCACTTTGAGTGTTAGATGGTGAAACCACTGTCACTTTCATTTGTAATTCGTTTATCTGCATCCACCGTCATTCAAAAATAAGTTATTCAATTGAATTTATTTTGTGATGTCAAAAATAAAATTTATAACTTTTGCCATGTTCTTGATTTTCAACGGAACGCTAAGCTAAATTTTAAGTGAACACCACATATGCGCATTCTCGAAGTTTTATTTATTTAAAAGAACAAAATCAATAGTACAGTTATTAATTGTCATAGATTTACACCAAAAAGACAGAAATTGTACCTTTGGCCAGTTTTATTATCTTGTTTCTCAGGCACCTATAAATTTAAAAAATTAAGAATAATGAAGATGATTTAGGTTCACAATTTAGGTGCACTGTGATTCATACAGATTATGAAGGTTTGGACAGCAGTGCAACGGATATGCCTGGACAAGGAAATGCAAATCCAAGACTCATCACAGGCAATGAGCATCCGAGCTTGCCCCATTTAGAAGCTACTACTTAGAAGTACAACCTAAATTTTGCTGGCCCCTTATTGATTCCATAAATCTACTTGCAACTACACTATGGTGTAACCGCTGAGAATCATTGCCAAAACTTGATAACGAAAATGCAAAAACGTATCTGGAAGCCAGGGAAGTCTTGATAATTATCAGACACTCAAGAAAAAAAAACAAAATTAATGTCTAAGTATACAGAAAAACAAAATAATGTCCAAGCGTGTGAAACAATACAAAAATACTCCTACTAAATAAGAAAAAATAAGTTAAAATAATCAATTTTTGTATGTAAAACATCTCTTTTGCAGTAAAATGTATATGCTCATTAGTATGCTTACAATTCATGGGTACCTTTGTCCGTAATAAAGTGGGGGCTCGAAGGTACCACGCTAGGTAGCCCAAGGTGAAAGGTAATCGTGCACCCTGAGGTTTTTAACATTTTTTAAGAAATAAGACATAATGTATACAATTCTTTAAAACTGATATATGAAATGGAAAATTATGAACAATTACCATAATGAAATATCGTTCATTAGAACACAAAAAACTTGCAAATTTTCTACAGCAAATAGGATGACACGCCAATAAAAAAGTGACCCAAGGTACAATGGTCTCCCTACATACATCGTTGCGTAGGCGTCCCTGATAGCCCAGCCAACAATCCCTACATACATGTTTCAAACTTCATTACAATCAAATTCGAAATGTGTGTATAATAGTATATATTTAGTATGGACGTTTCTCATAATTATTCATTTTATCAGTATTTTTACAGTTTTATCAATGGCTGAACTGACAAATATCACAAATCTTAAAAAGATACGACCACAGATTTTCAACTACATAATAATTTAAAATTGGGCTCGGTTTCACATGAGTACAGAAATCACAGAAGTACACGAGTACAGAAATTGCCTTTTCTCAACGAAGAGCAATAGAACTAATAAGTGAGAGAGAATAATTCGTAAAGTAACGACAATTCAAACTTCTATATAATTAATAACTCTCTTAACAGTTACACATTTAGTGCGTTGACGTCGTATACATACGACTTAACAAGATATGAAACTGTCATATTCTCAAGAACAATGCGACGTTCAATGTAAAAAACAGATTTCAACCACGCAGTACGAAATTTCATTCCCTGTGTAGAGTCTAGTTCTAGTGTCATTCTCTTACCTTCCCAACCAAAGTTGTTTTCATCCGAAGTGATAACTTAGATCTTTTCAGCGTATATCAACATCACAAAGTGAAGGTAATTATAATTAGATAAATATCCTTGTCATATCTAGCAGGAACTTTTAGAGGTGTTTTACACAACACCATCTATAAATCTACATCTAATGTACATTAAATTATATGTTAAATAAGAAAATGTTATAAACATCTAGAAGGAAGAATTATTTCACAAATTTTTCTTTCGAACACAACAGACGTATAGTGATATCGCAAGTCATTTTTTACACATTAATTTAATACATCAAATATGAAACAACTAAACAATATACTATGAAAAATTAAGAAAGATCTACAATTACTATGAAAGAGGGACCTTCTAATGAACCAAATGAACTTCTTATTCACAACTGATGCAGTTTCTGCACTGCTATCAAGTGCACAATATTTGTACTACTTTTTGCTCACTCTTTCTGTGAACACATGCAGTACAGAAAACAACACGTATGTACATTTTACTCACTATAGAATTAGATTTTACAAAGAAATATTAGATATGTAGAAACTATTACGAATCTGCTCAGATGTCATTTTCTGCAAAAAGTTTGTCTACTTTCAGAAATATTTTAAAACTGTATAACAATTGTTCTATTACATTTTCAAAGAGTATCATTGAGCAGGATTGAATGTAAACATGCATATACTGAAAATGAATCAAATATTGTAATTTTAAATGTCCTAATCTGGACTGAGCATATCCGTGATGGGAGGTCCAACGACGTTGACTGAGCGATGTTTAGACAGCTGCAGCTCGAAGACGGAGACCTCCCCCGCAGAAGCAGCAACAGTTGACCTTAAAAAGCTCTCCAGCTCTCCTGCGAACACGCATGCACACAGTCGGAGCGCCGCTTGCTGCTAGAAAGCCACGGCCGCATATGAACAATACTTTATGATGTGAAACCGTTGACCTGGACGTACGAGGTTTGAAACTGCCCTGAGACCGCCCGAAGATTAATATGCCTGGCAAGAACAAGGTGCACAATTTCATTCTTACTCCCAAAGCACCTCAATGCAATGAATGTATTCGATCAACTAGTCAAATGAGAATTATGACACTTAATTTTGAATATATGTGCGGTTATTAGGGTGTTATTATGCAATGGAAAGATAAAATATGTAAATATGACGCTAAAATAAAATAAGTTTATGTACGCAACAGAAACGTTTCTGCAGATACCACTCATTCGTAGTTTTGGTCATTAATGGTGCTTATCAATTTTCAAAATATTTTTAGAACGAGGGATCATAGGTTCAAATCCCGACAGAGGTGATATTTTGACATCAGAACTAATTAAAAAGCGAAAGAATAATTTTATAAGTATGCTATTCAATACTGCATTTTTAACAAATTCAACAAATCATTTCTGTTCCTTTTAAATATAGCATTGTTACACAACAATTAGGTAACACCGATATTTTCATTAATGCTACCGATTTCTATCAAAGTTATACAAATTTTCAGTGTTTACATTTTAACTTTTTCTTGTATAAATATCTTCTGATATGTTACATTCGTAGAAATATTGTGATATTCATTATATTTTCTGCACACTGCGCAAAAAGCGCTAAAGGGGAAACTATTTTCCAAACTAAATATTTTATTTTGTTTTGGTAGAGGTAAACTTACAATATTTCGAAATAGAATCACGTGTTTTTTTTTTGTTTTTTTTTTGTGTGTGTGTGTGTGTGTGTGTGTGTACGTAGCAATGAAACAGAATGAAAATAAATAACACAGGCAACTTGTAAGGAGTGTTGATACAGCAGTAGTTCTTCACATACCAACAAATTTACAAGATACAGTATCTTTGCTATGTGTTTTTATCAAAAGTAATGAGGTGCTTGTTGTTGAGTGGGTGACCGTTCTGGGAGAGGGCGGGTGGCACCGGCAATTGGCACCGCGTGAGAGGGTAAGAGGCGAGGCGAGGCGAGGCGAGGCTCTTCCTTATCGAGGTTGACAGCCGCGGCCTAAGTGCCCCTTGAGGGAGGTTCCATATGATTCATGTCTTCCAAGCCCACTCAGCGCCAAGAGGCCTTCCGAAGATTAAGACGGCCGTCGTTGCAGCGGCCCGCAATATTAACACCGTGGCAACGCCTCGAAATCCCAGAGCACTGCCCCCGAGACAGGACACCGTAGCTGCCAATCGCTCAGAACCCATCCAGGGCGAGAAAATACCACAAGGTAAACACCATGGATGAAACATTCGAGTCTTCGCGATTTCCATCAATCGAATCCTTCACATTGTTACGAATTTGTCGATCGCTTCCGTTTCCAAACTTACTCTTATATAATCATTAGGGTGTTTTATATTTGAATTTTCATTAATATGACATAGCAACATCTATCATTTATCGTATTTTTCTTCAACTAATTTTTCAAATAAAAATATTAAGGATAATTTAACTGATTGCATCTGATTTAATTGCAGAGATTGTATTTAGAAAATCTGTTGTTCATTCACAGACGATTCGTTTTAATGGGTTGCTTTCTCAAAGTGTAGTCAAAATAATTATTTATTTTCACAACACAATACCACGAGGTACATATCGTCTCACGGGAGGTCGCTGCTCGACCCGAAGGATGGGAAAGGAAGGATTGCGCGTAATTTTAGTGTGCTGCGATTTGAGGGTCGCCGGATGGCGGTTGAAAAGAGTGAGGTGGCGCGGCGGCTGCGGCGGCGGTGGCGGCAAAGCCAAAGGAGGAGGGCGACGGGCGACAGGCCCCCTGGGGCAGGCTGGAAGGCAACGGTCTGAAGGCAACGCGGTGTGGGGCCGCTGGGCCTCTAACAACGGCATGTAAAGGAGATTATGAGATGGGAGCTCCCTAATCCCTCGGCCACAAGCGCCGTTTACGCATAGCAGGACTTCACGTATTCTCTCTTCTCAACCATTCATTATCGGTTTTCAAGGGCTGTTTTGGACTTAGGCACGCTTTGGGAGCGGTATACACTTGTAGGCTATCCGCTCATTAAATTTTAACGTATTGTTAATGACTATTCTTTTAATTTTGTGCTAATGTACTATCCCACAGTATTTAAACGAGTAACGGATTCATAGACTGTTATTGCTAACTGATGATAATTATTTAAATGAAAGAATATATGACTTAGATTTTTAATATAAAATCTATTAAGTATTGCCAAAAATAACCAATCTATCGTAATAAAATACAGTATACACCTAGACGTTAAATTAATTTAACATTAAAAAATTATGGCTTGCATTAAATTGCAACTTTCAATTTAAAGAGGTATTATTTTTAAGTTTTTTTAGGAGAGGTACACACTTGCACTTCGGTTCTACCTCTTTCAGAGTTTCATAAATTGGGACGCATAACCCCGAAATTGTAAATGAAATATTTGATTTTAATATTGCCGTTGTATAAAAATACTTCATAAATAAGATTAATGTATTCATGCAGCGTTTAACGTGCATTTAGCGTAATTGATATACGGGATTTATTATTACAAATGTGTTGAGTTGTAACACAACCTGTTTTTATTTAGTAAAATATTCAGTGAAAAATAAGATTAATCTAAAAAACTGCTTCAATGAAAACAAGATGTTTCAAACCCACGTGCCACCCGCTCGTGAAGGCGAGGATAAAGGCTTCTGGGAATTGGCAATAGCAGGACAAAGGCGGAATAACAGTGAACCATAGAAACAAAGCTCTCGGAAGGACTCGCTGCTTCATGAACAAATTTCCACGCGTTTTTAATTGACAAGGGGGCGATGTTATTGTCGCGGTACGGCAAATGACAGGGCTGCGGTTCGCGTGTGCCGTATGCCGAAGTGCCAAATCGACGTGGCGGTTGTGACCTACGCGCAGTCGTGCTCCTTGCGGTGGGAGGCCTGACCTGCACTTGACCGTGGGAGTTCTGCAATTCCCCACAATACCACACGAATCGCTGCGAGAAGCACCAAAGGTTACCGAGACGAAGGAAAGCGGGTGTGGCCGAAAGGTTACACGATGTGAGTGGCGGTTGCCAAGAGTGTTTACGAAGAGCGTGTCGAGATTTAGTGGAAGGAGCGAGCAAGAGCAACGTAGCGTGTTTCGTTGCCAAAGGCTATCACAATTAATTGGACGGAATGGACACAATAGCTCCCGACCGTTGCATATGTGTGATGACGTTGTGCCAGCGCCCATGAAGCAATCGGACGTAGTTTCGCTTCCCGCGAGAGGAACAAAGCTGCATCCGGTGCCAAGCGCATGGTTCTTGGTTGCCGAGCAACGGACGCCGCCCTGTAGGCTCAAGCGAAGCGAAATGGGGGTGGAATGGAATTTAATCGATACGACTGAAAATATTGAATGGTCATTTTCTGATCGGCAACTTCCGAGTCGTATATCAAATTAGAAAATATTTCAGAATGAATTATAAGTTTACTAACACTAATTAGATAAAATGAATTATTAGTCTCTAGCACTTCTTGCATATCCTGGAATGAAATGTCTAAAAAATGTAAACAAATAGTATTTTTTTTTTACAGAATGATGAATCAAGAAGTTTTATTCTTTAAGTTGTCTAATTTTGCACGACTTTTGGGTATTCAGTGGCATGCTAATCCGTTTTTCTAGAATTGTCACAACTGTTCAACTTACACTGTTCACCTTTTTACTACATAATAGGTAAAGTGGAAACCGACTTTGTCATTCAAACTCATAATTAAGGATCCCTCAAACCCCAGTATTCAAAAGTTGTAATTAATTATATTGCGTTTACAAACATTGACCATCCCCCCCCCCCCAAAGAAAAAAAAATCAGGCCACAGTGTGCGAGCGATGTTCACCAATTGAGATGCCGAGCTCCGTTCGTCGGCTCACAGACGCCTCACGAGAGCGGCGCTAGATGGGCGCAGCCAGCGGCCGGACGAAGCCAATTGCACGCACGCAAATTTTATGATTTCCCAGACCGCACATGAGGAACTACTCCACGAGTTTGGTTGGATGCAAAGCCCTTCCCGCTTCGTAGAGTCTTTACTGGAGTTTGAAGCGTCTCTTAAGTTGTTTGCTATGAATTTTACCATAGGAAAGGAGAAACGGCCAATACGAATATTTGATACAACTTTCCCCTCCTTAAGACTAGTGTTAGCAGCTGTGGAGGTAAGGTCCTCATCTGCATAGGCCGTTCATGTGCTGCAGCGGGTAATAAAAGAACCACTTCGAACAATTGTTTGCATTGTGCGTGGCTCCCTTTGCTTAAAAACATTTAAAACTAGTGGTGCTAAGACTGTGTGTACTTTCTCACCTTATTTTCTCACCTTATTTTCAAAATTACGAGAAAAGTATTCAAATTTTCAAACAAGTGTACATGAGCTATTTTCAAAATATATCTTAAAGGGAAAAAAAAATTACAAACGCGGCGGGGCAAAGCGAGGCGGGGCAAAGCGAGGCGGGGCAAAGCGAGGCGGGGCAAAGCGAGGCGGGGC
>BOPP01000043.1:6946856-6977935 GCA_017312745.1 Gryllus bimaculatus
GGGCGTGAGCTCCGGATGCACAGGGCGGTGGCGAGCGGTGGCGCGCGGAGACGGCGGCCACGCTGGATATTGCAGTTGGACTGGCGCACCGCCAGGTGGCAGAGGGAAACGCCGGGAAGGTCAAGGCTCAACTTTCAACACTTCATAATACACGGAGCATACAGAAAGGAAGTAGTCATTAATTTAGGCGCACAATCACATTACACGCTACAAAGCCATTGTTCTTGGTTGCGTCACAGCATTTTTTTTTTTACACGTTTTCGAATCTATTTCTGTCGCGAATTTTTTACTGACACGATAGAAATAACAACCCGCGACCGAATCTGAGAAGGTAGCGAGTACGATTTTCGTGGATGAAACAAAACGAACACATGGGGAGTAACTGTATTTAATGAGTTGAAAAATATGAAGTTCTCGCTTTCATTGTCAGAAAATGATGCCTTTGAAAAGTAAATTCAGCTTTATTTAATTTATTGGAAGACATTTTTTTTCTACAATAGGAATCCGTGATATGGAATTGGCAAAATACGCGTAACGTTAAACTTCACAATTTTCATACAGTTGTTTCTTTTCTGTGCACTTTTTAAAATATAAAATCATAAAGAAACAAATTCCAGGTAATTCCGAGGCTCAAACGATTTCTATCAAATAATATACAAAAAAAGTCGATGAAGAAAGTAATGTTTATCATTGTAAGGTGCTTACAAGCAATTTCGTTCACATCGGTGGAAATTTCAGCGTACGTCCTGAACTCAAAGTAATATAAACACGCCCCGTCAGTATAAATAAAGGGGCAGTTCACTAATTAAAGAGTAAAAGAGCTGTTGCCAGTGCTTGATTTATACAATTTTAGGTTCCGCGACGCGCCCCAAATTAATAATCCATTTAATGGAAATAGTTATACATTTATAATATAATTAAATAATTATAGATCATACTTAATAACAATTATTAACAATGGTAGCACTGGCACTACGTGAATGTAATGGTGATAATAGGAAATAAAAAAATAGGGTTAATGATATTTTATCGTTTTTGGTAATAATTTTATTACGATCTGAGAAGTAATAAAGTTAAGTAAGAAAATTATTTAATTTTGTGTTTATGCAGGTTATTCGACCTAAAAATCGAAGCATCCAAGGGCTTGCCTTCGCCCTCTGTTTGTTTCTTTCCTACTTTGTTCCCGAGGTACCGAGCGCCGTTCTGTTGCGTTCCGCCAGACATCAAGCTCTGGTGATTCCTATTCTTATGTTGGATTTCTTATTTATAGCCCAGGTTGATATAGTTCTCCCCACTAGTTTTTATTCGCACGAAGCTACGAAACCAAAGAAGTCGAATATATGAGTTATAGCGCATCTTCCTACACTCGAACCGCCTTGAATGATCGTAGACCGTGACAAAAAGGACATTAGACCCAACGTAACGTTCAGCAAACGCCTGCAATATTTCGACCACTCTAGATCTGTCTGCACTTCTCCGCATGCGCAGTTCGAGTTGAATATGCAGAGCAGGCTTTCGAAACATTTATTTAATCCAAAGTTAAAAATTAATACGCCCCAATGTTCAAATGCTACATTTATACGAGAATAGTATTCAAAACGTCGGTAACAGTATATAATAATCTCCAAATTTAAAGTCGGGATTTTATAAATTTCAAGTCAAATTACATATCATGAATGCTAAAAATGTTGCAAAATATTACTAAAACGTTTACAAAAAGGCATAGTGCACCAGATTCGTTATGTATTTGAAAACGATAAATATTTTTAGCACGATATACTAAAATCGTTAAATGCAACGTAAGGGACACTTACTCATCACTATTCGTTGTCATTGATAGTAATTCTTGTACTGTTGCCTTTCGCTCGCATGTTAAGACCGAAGACTTTTGTATATAAATGAGAGTGTTTTGTAAGGAAATGTGAGTGTTTTCAGTTGCTTTGCTTTGATCGCTAATAACCAGATGCGTTTCATACGACCATATGCATTTTAAACACATAAATAAAATAGTATATAATGCAAAGAGCTTCAAAATTTAATGGTCGTTAAGCTATTAAGTGCCTTGAAATATTTCAAATCTTTCTCTCCGCGTGGAGATTGCAGACAATGCACGCAGTTCTCTTCCAGCTCCACTCCACCAGTCTGGCATCCTCCCAACACCCAATATGTGCCGTGACTAATACATTATATTCCGTGTTCGCCCATATGAATACACCAGTTCACAGTTTTAGAAGTACGGTGTAAACTCTCTATACTCGTAATTAATTTCTTCCTAAAAACTCCCTGACATAAATTATCAGAATTTGAATGCTTTACCTTGCAATGCGCAAATGTATCAATGAATGGGTTACAACGAAAAATCCCTACTACGAAACACCGCACTCCCTCCCGACAATTTCATTAGAGCAAAATCACTCGGAATTCTTCTTGCATATTTTCTTTTGGTTGACTTGTTAGAAATGACACATTGTATTATAATGAACGTCTAACACATTAATTACACTCACAAAGCCCCGCGCGAAAATATTAGTCCATTATCTTCCACAATTTAAATGTTTGATCACAAGAAATGTATAAGGTGTTCATATACACTGGGCAGTTTTATGAATATTCCAGTAAAGAGATTACTAAACACATTGCTAAAACTTTTCAATAAGTAAATGAACTAATTACGTAGTAATTATGCAGTTTAGCTACCTACAAAATCAATCAGATCCGTACATCAAAGTTAATTCTTTCCAATCAAGTAATAAATGTGTGTGAATACACTTCAAATGTTTGTAACTATTATGTTCAGTTTTTTCAAGCCAACAACGCAATATTGATTCCGAAATTATGATAATGAATTTCATGTAATGTATCACAATTTCCCACGAACTTCTACGCTATAGTCCCTTTTAATTATTCATAAATAGATAATAGAATACGAAGAGACCACTATTACATGAGTACTATGTAATTTTAAAAACCTCGCATTAACAAACCACTGTTCAAAAATATTAACATCGCACGTTTGATACTATTCATTTTCTTTTGGCTATGATGCCCTATATAGTAACGAATCACATATCGCAACATCCCTAGCTCCGAGAGGCAGCTAGGCTGCAGTATTTGGAACACGCTTTCTCCGATGGATCAGGTACCGCATAAGTTTCCGTGTGTTATGTGAACGCCGATCCCCCTTCTCCGCTCCCCCCTCCCCCTCCCCTCCCATTGCTCTACACCGCTCAAAGTGCCACATCTTCGTGCCTCTTCACAGAAGCTGCGAGGAAGAACCGTCTTAAGAATAATGAAGAATAATGATACTCCATGTGATAACCCAACGCCCCTCAGAGTATAGAAATGACACTTCCACTTAACTTAAAATATATCTACTCTTAAAACAAAAATAGACTTATGGGTGACGGCGTAGAAGTTTGTTCAACAAAAACTATTGAACCATAGGCAGGATCTGCAATTTTGCTCGAACACTGCTCATAAGGCAGAAAAAGCATTACGAGGTTTGCGATTCCATAATGCTACGCCACATTACTCGAAATGATACAATTCATAATGCTCGGCCTGAGAGGCTCTGTTGCCGGGAGTGGGCGGGAGGGGGCAGGGTATATTGGAGGGGAAGAGTAATTTGGGAGCGGGGGTACATTGTAGCGGGAGCGGCTAGGTAGGAGAGGTGCCCAGAACGTCGAAGGTGTTTGGATCGAACGGTGGGCGCGGGGCTATTTAATAGGTAATCAAACAAAATATAAATTGAATTGTACACTATGTGATTAAACGTATCCGGACACGTGGCTGAAAATTACTTACCAGTTCATGGCGCCCTCCATCGGTAATGTTGGAATTCACCAGAGTGTTTGCCCACCCGTACGCCCAATGACAGTTCCCACTCTAGCAGGCGTACTTTCAATCAGGCGCTGGAAGGTTTCTTGGGGAATGGCGGCCCTTTCTTCACGGGGTGCTGCACTGAGGAGAGGTATCTGTGTAGGTCGGTGACGCCTTGCACGAAGTCGGCGTTCGAAAACATCCCAAAGGTGTTCCATAGAATTCAAGTCATGTCTCTGTGCAGACCAGTCCATTAAAGGGACGTTACTGTCGTATAACCACTCCGACACAGGCCGTGCAGTATGAACAGGTGCTCGTGTTGAAAGATGCAATAACTAAGCCCGAATTGATCTTCAACAGTGGGAAGTAAGAAGGTGTTTAAAACATCAACGTATTCCTGTGCCATGATAGCCATGATTTGTAACACGAAACAAGGGATGTAAGCACCTGCATGAAAAACATGACGGCACCATAACACCATTTTGGACGTGTCCGGATACTTTCGGTCACGTAGTGCACATTACTAATTTTCAATGCTCGCTGAAAATGAAATAAAACTATGCAACCTCAGTTCATGTGAAAGGTGTCTATGGTATCGGGAAACACTTAGGAACTAGCAAAAAATCCGAAGCCAATGAAACAGTGTCGACTGGGACTAAAAAATTGAAATATATTATTTTAGTAGGCATATTCTAATAGTACGCGTACCGACTGCCATCCCATACTCATTGCCACTCTGCTCAAGACACAGCTGCAGGAGACTACCCGTCACCGAATATTCGCTAATCGCATTTTGCGTTATAGAGCACAACCTGATATTCTTTTATGAAAAAAACTGTTAAATCAATCCATGTTGCTGCAGTATTCAATTTTTCAATAGTAAATTGGAGTGAGAACGTATCATTTTTGATGTATTAATTATTATATTAATTATTATTCCTCAAATTATTTATTGATACAGACTGTTTCACTTTAGAATTATGTACTTTTACAATACTTATTTTATAAAAAACGAATTTGTCTATGAATATTCAAAAATGTTCCGAATTAATTCAATTTTCTCAGCTCCTCGGGGAGAGAGAATTAGCCAGCAATTTAATTAAGGTAGTATATTCGTTCAGTCGACCACGATGAACTCCCAAAAATATTTTAAATGAAAGTGAAATATCAGTTCTTTAAGATGGCAACAAAACATTTGGCCGCCATCGATCTATTTTTTTAAAGAAAATAACCTGAATTAGAACAGGCTCTTAAAGAAAAAATTTCGCACAAATATGTTTTTGCAAGACATTAAAGAAAGGTCAAAATATATTTTCATTTTATTAAATACGTAGAAATGTATTGAGAAAGCAGATAGCAAATGCAACATACCTCACCGGACATTCTGTGAAGTAATTGATAAAATAAAAAACTGCTGCGACTTTCATGAAAATCGGAAGTAATGACTTTTGGCGCCATGATATTATCAGCACTCAGCAAGTTTTCTTCGGGTGTTATTGAAAACCATCCCAACTTTGTTATCACACAAAACCATAAACTGAAAAAAATTACTTTTCAATGCAACCAACGCATTACTAATATTCAAGGCAGAAAGAAAGAAAATTGCGCGGGTCCACGTCACCCTAACCTACATTAATATCGCCAACGTATGAAAATGCAAAATCGTAGAATATGCTAAATTTAATATTAATATTAAATCGCTAGACTACACAGTTTTTCTATGGCTACTATTCAATACTTCTCTTATAATTATTTAAATGCTCCATTCACAGGTACAAACGGCTATTTTTAGTTTATAGATGTAAGAATCGGTTGTGCTTGACTATAGACTGGCCACAATTAACTGCCTTGCGGCGCTCTGCTGCCAGGCGAGAGTTGGAGCGAAGACTATTTTTCAAATATTGCTAATCTTTTAATTTTTAAAAAAAATGTATGTTAAACTTTTACTCATCTTTCAACTATTTATAGTTAAAATGACGGGAAGGGATTCTGGCACTCAAGAAAACGTGCGCAGATAATCTTTCCCCCTACGTCACATACAGTTTTTACTGTTTTTTCGACTGAATAAACTAAATCTAAATTTAAAGACCGGAGGCCCCGTGCCCGCGCTCGGAGTTGGGGTCCTGGTTAATGCATGAAAGAAATGTGGCAATGCCGAGGTTTACAAGACTGCTGTTTCCTTGACTGTCGGCCTCAATTACTCATGCTACTGCGTTCTACGTATTTGTCATTACTAATAACGTCATTACTGTATTGTCTATTTTTGAAACGCGTTTAGCATTACATCATTGAGATATCAGCAAAGATTTGTGGTAATTGTTGGTAATGATCTCGGTATCTTTATTTCATGTCATACAAATAGCAAAGACAAATTAACAATAATGGGCAAAATACGAGAAAAGTAAACACTGATACAGATGACTAAGAGTATTATTTAATAAATAACAATCTAATATATAAAATACCCTAATTGTTTGTTTGTTCGTTGGTTGGTTGGTTGGTTCAGACTTAATGCGCTGCCGTACAGTTCATCGGATTGCGACAAAACTTTATAAACTTATTGCTTGCACTTCCAGAAAGAATACAGGCATAATGCAATGGGAATATGCCAGCTCACACAGACGCGCATTGATGATTTTATGTAGACTCAAGGGCTCTGATTATTACACAACTGCACTCTACGCAACCCCTTGCACAATGAAGTACGATTATTAAGACGCCTTCATAGCGTATTTTGCTCGCGTGATTGTGAAATTTCTCTCGGGAGAGACAGATACAGAGAGAGAGAAACAGAGTTAAAGGAACATAGACAGAGAGATGAAGAGAGAGACGGAGAGGGAGAAAGAAAGACGGAGAGAGAGAGAGAGAGAGAGAGAGAGAGAGAGAGAGAGAGAGAGAGAAAGAGAGAGACGGAACCACACTCGCGAGAAAGTTTTTCGTCTATTTCGATTAACTTTTTCTAGAGATTAGCGCAAAACGTGATTAACAATCATGTGACCAGTCGCATGTGAAGTGTAATACATTGCAATAACTAAGCATTGTCGTGTTCACTAGTTATTCATAGCCATTCCAATTGCAAACTAACATTATCCGGTTTAAGAGCTATTTCCTCAAGAGGTTGTCAATCTTCAGTGAAGTTCAACTGTAAAGACGCTCCCCCAATTCTTTGAATGTGGAGGAACGTGAAGATTATTTTTCGTAGCTTTTTTATACTTATCTTTCTCAACTTCCTTAAATTGAACTAGCTTTTTGTTCCAATAATGTACAATATTATTGATTCTTTTATTGATTTTTGGAAACGTCAAGCTGATTAATTTGTCGCCAATTATAAACCCGAGAAATCTGGAACGAATATACTTTTTTTAAGTGACATTGAAAGAGGGAGAATACATTACTCTGCTCAAACGTTCTAAGATGCTTGGATAGGGAACGAAAATTCACGCAATGAAGTTGAGTAAATCGTGACAATAATATATCGATATTCTTTTTATAAAATTTGCAAAAATAGCGTTGAAAGAATTAGAATACGAACTTAGAATTTCCCTGAAGTTAAAAGTATATGAAGCATATTCTTATGCTTCAACCACGGTGAGCTCTTTAAGCGTAACGTCATGTACTGTAACTTACACCATGAGAACCACAAAGAAGTCGATGACTTTGAAATGAGCGAGAGCGTGTTAAACATACGCGTTAACCTCCAGATTCTAGTTCAGGGCAGTGCCTCCAGTTTATGCAGATTGTAGGTTAGCATGTGTTAACCCAAGTTAACACACTACGGCCTTTGGAAAACTTGGGCACCTCGTTAGTGAACTACATTAGAATTTCTCAGAACAGTAGGAGAACATACTTTCTATTATAAACGAACTCTTTTTCTCTCAAACGCCATATATATTTTGGGTAACTAAAAAAGTCGTGTGTAGGAATGTTGACGTGTGTTTCATTGTGTACCAAATTATTTTACTTAGTATAATACAGACTAGACAGTGTTTTATGCCACTTTAATAGCATGACCTTCGCAATGTAAATATAATTGCCATCCAAAAAATGATGTATGTTCTATTACCATTCAGAAGAATTATTCCTGCAAATGCTATACATTTGTCATTCATTCTCGTATTAAACGCTGAAGTATGTCCGTATTTATACTTCGAGGCCATCAATAATATTCATTGGAATACACAACAATAATGTCGTTTTGTCTGGAACAAAAGTAAAGCTAGTAAATTTAGCTGATGTCAAAAATACGTTTCGCTTTGGGAGATGAACCTTTGATCTGCTCCTCTAAGCTGTCCCGATAGGGGAATACTTTGAGAATTAATAGGCAAATCGACTACTTATTTCAATCAAGAGCAATTTGTAACAATTCTCTAACGAAAAGTAACTTTGTCACAGACATGTTTGTATTAATGACAGCACTCCGTATGGAGCACGTAAAAACATCTTAGTCTCGCGTAACAGTAGAAATTATCACAAAGTTATCGTTAGTACTGTTCTTAGTAAAATGTCATCGCTCCAACATCAGCATTTTAAATTACCATTCTCAACTCAATACAGCCAAACGAAATGTGTACTGAGTAAATCAAATTAGCAAGTTTTCACGCGAGCTTCTTCCCATTTATTTCAAGGGCCGACTCCACACTCAGCACTCTACTCCTGCGTTATTTCGGACACGAAAGCAAAATATAAGGCAAGACATAAAAGAAGAACGCAAACAAAGGCACATGCCGCAGCCCTTACCTCAACGACGAAGTATAGTCGCTGCCTGGTGAGCAACTCCACGGCAGCGTACTTCTTACTTGAACTCGTGAGAGGCGTGCTGCAGGACGGCACGGGGGCACTCACAGTGCAATTGCGCATGCTGTCTACATCCCGACAGCACGCAGTCCCCAGCCGGCTGCCAACACAACAACAAGCACCATGAGAATGCAACCGGCTGGCAGATTTCACACTAAAATTGTCAGATGTCTTTTAAATTGTCAAACGCAGTTCCTTCAGCAGCATTGTTTTCGATCTCAAATGAAATGTTACAATGCAATAATAACCCCAAGTCTCAACGAAGTACAATTTTAATTGAGGTACGCAAAAGAGAGCTCAGACAACTCAGAACATTTCATAATTTTAAATAATTAATTGTAGACATCTGACAAATTTCAATTGAACATTTCCTTCACTCCATTTTCATGAGAACCATCACCGAACATTATTTGGAGACACCGTTGTTAAATGCAAAAAAAAAAAAAAAAAAAAAAAAAAAAAAAAAAGCCCCTCCATTTTTAAAACTTAAAATATTAGAATATGATCACGAGAGGTAGATCATGAATGTTTTGAAACTGTGAAATGGAAATGTATTAAATATTAAGTTTTCGTTTGAGTAATTTTCGTTATTTTAACACGATATTTTTATAGATTTATACAATATCATAAAGTAACGGCATTGCACGAAAATAATACAAAACTACAATAACAAGAAAAAATAATAATAATAATATAATAATAAACATGCGTTTTTCTACTTAATAAAGGGAATTGCATGCATATTTCACTACTTTCATTTCTATTTGTTAATATGATCCTTAAGGGTTAATTTACTGGATTCCCAAGTACCTTGAATTGACTGTGAGCTACATCTGGCCCATTGGTCTGGTGGTTCGATATGCCATTCCTCGCAACACCTATTGTTGAAATCAGTTCATTAAGTGTTGAACCCGGAGTCCTCGTTCCATTCTTGTGCTCGTCAGTTTCAAGGCTGGAGCCCTTACTTGGAACTGGTTTTTTTGTAACTTCCTGTTGAAGCATATTCATGTTGTCTGCGTTCCTGATGGTATCCCGTTTCTTAACTGGCTTAGCGTTCTTAAAATGACCAGACATATTGTTCACTGATCTACTCTGAGTGCCTTCAGACGTCATGCAATTCTTTGGTTTGTTTTGGATTTTTGCTGGATCAGATACTTTATTGAGTTTCTTATTTGCCAAAACCGTAAGTGCTCTGCTGTTATTTCCATGCTTCAAGGAACCAACATTCTTAATAACGCCATTGGCTTTTGGTTTGTTGTATTTTTCTTCATTCTTTACCTGACACTGAGAACTCAAACTTGGGAGCAAATTCTCATTCTTTTCGGCTTCTTCGTATTGCAATGCAGATGTACAGGGCACGTTTTCTTCTCCACTTGCAGTTTTAGAACAAGATGGCACGTGAATATCTCTCGCTTCAGGAGACTGTTTCATTGTATATCGTTTTGTCTCACGAGATATATTGGAGGTATCAAACTCCTTGACTGGAGCGATTAATTGATAATAATCAGATTCTACATCACAATTCATAATTCTGTGAGCTTCATTGCCGTAAGAGGTGACAAATGACTCTGCTGGCAGGCTTTCTTCGACTTTAGAAAATGTAGCTGTTTCTGACGCAGAAGGTTCCTTGCTTGTTTTTTGTGATGTGGCCCTGATCTGTCTGTGATTCCATAACGATGGAGAAGAACTTAATGCTGCACTGTCTCCATACGAGATTTCTGCCATGCCATGGAATGACCTCGATCTTCGTCTTTTTATTGGGTCCTTAAGCACTGCGCCAATCGTTTGATCAGTTGGCATATTTTTAACCTCACAAACATTAACATAATATGGGTCAGTATGAATCATTTTATTTTCAGCAGGAAAAAGTGTGTTTTTCAAAGCTTCCTGCTTGCAAGAATCAATTGATTCAGCAACGCCTTTAATAGGCGAAACAAGTAGCTCACATTGCACCCCATGCGACGCTATAGGTGCTGGAATCGGCCAGTTCTCGTAGGACGCACTTGTTCCAGTTTGCGTCTTAACCACTGAATCTTCATGATGTGCTAATCTGTTCGTCGAGCATTGAAGTGTCTCGTGTAAGTCAATAGGTTGGTATGGTACAGACATCAATTCTGGAGGAGCTTGATTATGAGACATATGCACTATCGGCGTAATGACTCCAGATACTGGGAACATCACTGCGCATGACCGTGTAGCAATTGTACCGTTTGTAGAAGGAACTGATGAGACTGGTTTATCATGAACCCAAGTCATCTTCAAGCTGGGGTAAGAGACCGCTGCTGCAACTGCAGGAAGCGTATTCATGGGTGGATTTCCTATTTCTCCAGATCTAATGACAATGGTTTGACGATAATACATTTCTTCTGACAATGTCGATTCCCATTGACGTGTTGTTTCTGTTTGGGTTGACGCTTCGACAACTTCTTTTGATGACGTCAGCACAGCGCCTGGCTTCGGAGGACTTTCGTATGGAGGTGTGTAATCTATGGGCACAGGAGTTAAGACTTCCTACCACATTCTTCAATAGACAGCTCAACATACAACAGTTTCGCCAGTATCAAACAATAGAGATTATAATCCATTATAGGCTTACACAATAATAACTCGAGAAAAAGCATTTGCCTTTTAGTCCATTCCGCTGCACTGCAAAATAATTATCGTTAAAAAATTGGAAATTACATTAACAAATGATGTGAGATGAATTAGAGAAAATCAAATATGCAAGATGAGAGTACTGAAACAAGTAGATGAAGAAATATACAGATTCTGTCACCCAGAGTTGGCTATAATGGACGCTGCCGCACCGATTCCTATAATACCACAAAGCCAATTTTTTTTCTTAACCTGTTATCTTATGCGGCTGCAGAGGGCCAATGGCCAAGCTAAAATAAACAATAACAATTTTTTTCTTAACTTCATCGGCTGAGTTGTATTATCACTATTAGTATAAAAGTTGTGAAGGAAACAGATCGTTCATAACTATAAACAATACTCAAATATTAATCATCGCAAATAGTAGCTGTTGCTTCTCATGAGAGGCGGATTCAGAGGAATAGGGCCAGGGGACCATGTTTGTAATTTTTTGGTAATGTTTCTCAATTTAGTTATAACAGTTACAACCTGTTCATTGCCTTACATTTCACAAAGAATTTTTACTTCGCTCGAATGGACGGTATTTTAAACAGAAATTCACATTCTAAAGACGTATTTTTTTCAACAAATGTAAAGGCACAGTGTCCATACAAAAATTTATATTTCTCCACTTTCCGAAATAATATCTCGATACACCTCTGCGCTTCAATTTTACGACTCAGAACTTGTCCCATATCTTCGCCAACTGACATTTACTAGAAACTAACATGAAAGCAGGAATACAGATAAACTAAACATTGTGCTTCTAGGTACGTAGTACATTTCACTGTTTTAGTAGTGAGTAAAATGGTCGGGTTAATAATAAAACTAGATAAAGCGCACGTTTTATTTAAGCACAAGGATTCCTACTACACCCTTTTAATATACACAGTTGAATGAAGTGTAAATGTACCAACATAGCGTGGATTGCAACTTTTGAAAACTAGAAATTTTAGCTCCCGAGTAATAAAAATGTCAAAAAATGACTTCTTGAATACAACATGCACAGGACTCGCAGCATCATTTTCGACACACTGTTCAAAGCGATACCCTTACATATCGTATTTGCTTCTCAACATATTTTCCATTAAAGTGTGTACGTTTAATCACACCATTAGCAAGAAACTCTAACGGTGTTTCGTAACACCGTATTGGTTAAAAAACTAATAGCTAACGTACAAATGAAGTTTTATAAACTTTGAAGACGTCGCCCTCTGATTGCTATGGTGGTTCGACGCTCCGTTTTATTTTGGCAAAATCACGTTGCGCGAGCGTTCCCTTACTCTGCGGTTGTCAATCTCATGGAAAAGGTGGTAGAATCGGAGTGATATTGTGTTCAACTAAGTGAAAAGTTATTTTCCTCTTTTTTTTTTGGCCATTATGGAGCACCTTCAAATCCATCAATTACAGGAGACCAGAACAATAAGACTATTAATAATTAAGCTAAATTAATAGCTAGCGAAAATGCTATATAGGGAGAGAGAGAAACAATAAAGACCCAGATGATCTAGTCTACAATCATAAGAGCATCGTTGTGTCTAATCAAGTTTTCCCACTAAGACCATTAATTTTTAGGAACACGATAATTATTATATCTAATGTTTACGCAAGTATTCCATACAAAGTGATTTAAAAAAATATTAACATTCGGTGTTATCCTTCTTTCGTGCGGGAGTTAATAACTTCCATTTGAGCGCAAACATTTGCTTCAGCGCATGATAAACATAAATTACCTGAATCATTTCAAGAGTTAATAGATAAGGTACCTCATTGGATGGATGTAACCCCTAATGTTCCTATTTGTGTGTGTGTGTGTGTGTGTGTGTGTAAAATCATTTCCAGAACACTGAGTTCAAATTACACAGTATATTATTACATACTAAAGTGTTCCCTGCATTTTCATTTGTGAAACAATATTGACGTGTTAATATCATTCCTATTAATGTTTTAATAATTATAAACTGACACAAAATATGAAAAAAATAATTGAAAAGTGGATTTAGTGAGTTTAAAGAGTGAAATTTTCACTGCAGTATATAATAAGACTAAGCACTGAAAATATCCATTATTATAACAGTTGAAAAATATTCAATTTTGTGGGAACACAAAGGATACACCAAAGAGTATTTCGGAAAACATTCTCTTAAATTCTTAGGTTTCAGAATTTAAAAAAGAAATAAATAAAATGCCTTCAAAAGCCAAAAGTGGAAATTCGTTGACAGAAAAGTTGCGTAAAATAGTTGGATCTGTTAACAACACACATGAAGGTTCTAAAAATATGACGTCAATAACTACCAACGGGATTATAAGGAATTCGAAATTTAAATTGCTTTAAATTCGTCGAGCAGGTACTCGTAGTACCTTGTCATTTTATGGAGACCCTGTTTTTCGGGCCGGAGTTTATTTTGGTCGCACTGGAGGTTTTTGTTCTCCTTGCAATGAATTAACCGCGAAGTTAAATTCGTCGGGTGCGAGAACGGGAGACGACAGCGAGCTGCGGGATCCCGCGGTCATTAGAACCGAGTTTTATAGACCCGATGGGCTTCTACGGCGGCACGCGGCCTTCTAGTGTCTTTTGGAATGAAGGCACACCACACGTTTGGACGCTGGTTCTCGCTAATAGTCGTATATATTCATAGTTTACGACTGCCTTTAATTTTCACTCGAAGTGTTTCACCGCTTGGGTCTTCCAAAAAAATGGCCCCGGTGACCGTCGGCAGCGACTGCTTTTCGGAAGGGAACCACCTTCGTAGCGACGGACCTGCAAGGCAATTGAGACCATCGGTAGGAGGAGCAGCGGCCTTCGGCGACCCATCAGCAATCGAATTCGGGTCGGACACACAGCTCTCTACGCTTCCAACTGGACCCAATGCGATCCTTGAAAACCTAGGGGCTGCGCGCCACGGCCGCACCGTCGCCCGCCGTGGAGGAGGGTAGGTTCTGTAGGAATAGGATTTCTGCGACCCTCCGGTAACGACCAACAAAGGGACTGCAGCAGTCGAATAGCGTCATTTAAAGCTGTGTTCTGCTGGCGGTGGCGCGTACGCCCTCCTGCGCTTCTCGTGGCGAAGGTCCGGCGCCGAACGCCGCAGCTCCATTCAAAGCAAGGCTCTGCTGCGAGCGGCGGCGTTCGGAAGCGCGCCGCGGTGGCGACGTGTGAAGGGGCCCTAATAGGGATCATGTGCATGCTATTGGGGAGTTGGTTGGGGATTTGTGTGTGGGTGTGGGCAGGAGGCGTAGTGGGGAGGGAGGTTGGCCGCTTTGTTAAGAATTTTTACGGTAGAGGGAGAAGAAAGTACTTGAATAGACACCTCAAAAAATAAGCGTCTCTTTTGAATACAATTTTGTGGAATAGATTCGAAAGTGTCTTAAAACCATTTTTCATGAAAGCACAAAAATTTACACAAGAGTACTTAGACAACTTTATTTACGAAATTGTTTGATGCGTAACAGAGACGGATAAAAAATGTCGTTGGGGAACGTCTTTGTCCAACTAGCTCTTAGTTTTAGGTCAACACTCTATAAGTGGATCCCTGAGATTTTCATTTTTTCAGATCTCATGAACAATTCGTCTTACCATATACCAAAGAATAATAACATATTAATTCATTTCAACAATCGTATTTCAATAGGAATAAATAATTTCTGTAGAACTATGTCATGGTGGGCGTAAATTCAAGGATACTACTCCTATGCCCATATGTTTTTTAAATTATTTTGGTATAAAAACATACATAAATAATAAAAATACAAGAAACCATTCTACGCTATGTGTAAATACAC
Source organism: Gryllus bimaculatus (assembly GCA_017312745.1). Taxonomy (NCBI): domain Eukaryota; kingdom Metazoa; phylum Arthropoda; class Insecta; order Orthoptera; family Gryllidae; genus Gryllus; species Gryllus bimaculatus. The sequence continues at coordinate 6,961,887 of BOPP01000043.1, forward strand.
TGAGAATACATACGGGATTGTAAATAATATTTTTAATACCATTTAAAAACATCTGTGAATTGTGATAATTATTTACTAAAATATGCCGCATGAAAGTTGCTCCTGCATTTTGGGGGGTTTAAGAAGAATTGAGTAAAAGTGGATTGGTGATTCACGGCATTAAAAGATATTATTGGAGTGTCATAAATTCTGGTAGAATCAGTAGGCAAAGTAGCGAAACAAGGTTCATAAGCACATTTTGAAAACCGGCACTTGAAAGCTAATCGTCGCAGGCAATACCACGAGTGCTTTGGAAATTGTCGATAAATCCCGGACGTCTGAAGCACGAAGGGGATTTATCGGCGTATTTTCAAAGCACGAGTAGTATTTAATACAACTGTTCCATGAACGTAATCATGCCCTACAGACTTCCAAAAATCCTCAAATATAGAATATAACTAAAAGCTTGTTAACATCAAAGTGGTTGTGTTATACTTTATACGCGGTTTGTTGCACATCAACACAGCAATCGATACATATCGCCTCCTAAGATAGATGAGTCGCAGCTTATTTATTGGCCAGTAGGGAGGAGCGGTGAGAAAAATCGGATAGAAAAAGCAATAAATGTTTTTTGATACACCTGCCTGATTGAGAAATTGTTTTATGTATAGTTAATCACTAATGATTTGATTTCACGACTGGAATATTCTTAAATAATAAAGGAAAATACCTGGTCCACTAACAAAATTACCTACCTTCTCCCTGACTTTTCGTCACAAAACAATTCTTTCCTTTAGAGGTATTTCAGGGTGTGATAACCTTGTCGCTTCTACAGTATAAACGCGATATTCAAAATTACAAGTCAAAATTGAAATATCGGGTATTTTGACATAACAATATCAAAATCACCGAACAGTCGATGTAAAATAAATAATATTTGGAATGTTAAGGAATTCCACGTTTTGAAGTTTAGATAAAAGGTTTTAATATATTTTTGTTTCCGCCTCTCTTTCATTACCTATTGATGTTCGGAAATTTCTCAAAATTCCAAAACATTTTCAAATTTTACCTGAAATTTCAGGTCTTATTTAAACTACAGCAAGAGTTTCAACATTCTCAGCCATCAGCAGCAGTTACAGTATCACTTTTCGTGACGCCATTCTTTACTGGAGACTATACATCTTTATAAAATAGAAAATAAAACTAAGGAAGATACGATACCACGGGTCCCCTATGAAATCTCCCAAGCTAAAAATACTAAAAAGATTCAAGTAGCACCGAAAAGAAACCTCTTTCTCCTCTGAAGAGCTTGAATAACAGTACGTACATGAGACGGTATGGTTCTGCTTTACAACACAGAACACACATTTGTGACCCATCAAATAATGCGAAAGTAAAGACGCTGAAGATGTTCTAAATTGGTGCAATTTGACACAAGGTATAATCGCGCAATTCTGAGAGACATCACTCCTCTTACAAAGGACCACGTCAGAGTACAAAAACACTTAACCACGTCTGGTGAGAGCGTAGGTTTTCAACCTCGACAGAACATTTGTGCTAATTATGCTACTTTACACGTATGCCTCCACGTGCTCACAGTTTTGTTGCAAGCGACAGGTTGTTCTTTAGTTACTACATTGTGTTATGATTAATAATATCTAAGTATTATGTACTACATTCTCGTCTCTACCAGTCTCTAATTTTGAACTACTAGTGACACAATAGCACATACGTTCTCGCATTATTGGTAATTTTTGCATTTTTTGCAAACATTTGAAGAGAAAACATATTTTGGCGAAAAACATAAACTGTCTCTAATTCAAGCAAAAAGTACTGGAAACCTAATCTTTTTTTTTTTAAATGTACATGATCTTATTTATTACATTCTCGCCTTACTACGTACTTATGTAGAAAAGATAAGGTATTGTAATCAATGACTTTTCGACAGAAAAACGCATATTGTGAACCAGGGATCGAAAAAGTGGATGAATCTTTTTATTTTCTATCAGTTCAATCCTTTGCTTTTACAGAGATTTGCATGTCATATTACCACAACTGGGTTAGGACTTAGGCAGACGGAGAGCTCACTTATTCGAAGTTCCCTCTTTGGTTGTTAGGTCTTTCTAAATTTATTATTTGGAAATTTTTCGATTTTGACTTTGTAATATTCTATTTTAAAAGTTTTGTTTGGTGTTTAACAATCCTTTATATTCATTTTGTATTCTCGTTAAAGCATTTATCTATGGCGGTTGTAGTTCATCTTTGGGGTATCTTCAAATACTTTTAATGTTTTCAACTGAACGTCCTAGATTAAAGTTTTTATTACAAGCCGCCTTTGGTAAGTCCTGTAAAAATATTACAGATTGTCTGCAAATGAAAGTATGCAAGTTTTCTATTTTCAATAAGTTTCTAATCAGCCTATTTGACACGAACCGTGGATCTTTAATTATGCGTCTTAAAAATGCATTTTGAACGATTTGAATTTTAAACTTTTTTCTCTACGTTACTTTTGGTGGCCCCGCCTCAGACAGGGCTAGCGTAAGTAAGAGATGGTCTAATAATTATTATCCAAATTAAAAATTATATCCAAATTTTTGATTAAATTTTTCCTCGGATAGCTTAAGGACGTTGAAAAAAAATGGTGCAGTCTCATTATCGTTGAAATCTCGAAATTTTAGAAAACTGCAAAAGTTTATATTTGTTCGGAGTCTTCCAGTTTTTTTTATAATGAAACCTGTTGTTCAAAGACATATTTAACAACATGAACAAACTTTCTTAAAATAAATGATTTTCGTGTAATTTTGCGCGAAATATGGGCAAATTTTCAACAATCATTTTCTCAACATTTCTAAAGTATTGCAAAATATGAAGATTTTTGTCTTGCGACGTCCATATTTTGTATTCTCTTTATCAGAATAATAAAACAATATTTCTATCCCAGTTCGGTGCTGATTTCTCTGGGAACTGAAGATCTGAAGTTCAGCAGTTTCTTTACTACCCATTTGGGGATTAATTGAGGTCTTCCGACAACAAAAAAAAGGTATACAGAACCAATATCGTCACTAAGAGAGCACGACCTCAATTTACAGACAAACTATCTCAGCAATAACGGCGTTTAACGTCCATCGCTTTTTATTGTACGCACATGCTCAATTGGCGCTTTCACAAAAGTATTGCTGCAGCCATAAATGATCTCACCGCTGGAGATACATTACCATGATGCCACATCATAGTTATTTAGAATTATCTTCAGCCAGATAAAAAATCCGTGTTAAGCCAGATATGCATTGGCAGTGCAGATGTCTAGTACATGCTACCAGAAAAAAATTAACCCTTACGACTCCTATCACCTAGAAATAGCAGAGACTGAAAAATATTCTATCTCACATTTACATTTACATTTATTGGTTATTGAGAATTATTATTGGGTAAAGACTATATTTTTATTATAACAGATGCAGTGATTTTACACAACGTTCTGAAACTTCATTCTGGTCAGAATATTTTTCAAATGTTTCAAATAGCTGCCAGATAAGGATCGATGAAACCACTGCAAACACCGTGTTCAACAAATGAATGCATGTAATTGACGGTAAGCACTCTAGTCATTTTGCCCGACGCCGCAATTGCCGCAGCTCAGTCCATCGTGCGAGCGATCATTGGCCAACTCGCTCAAGTCTTCTATCACAGAACACCAGTGGACTTCTGACAATAACATCCCACCCCCTATTCCGCAGTCGCCATGGCTAACGTCACACGCACGGCGTCAACGTCACAGGCAGGCAACATTGCTGTTGTCGGAACTACTCCGGCGCGGTCACCATCCATTTTGTATAGTCTGCCGTCGCCACATTTGCAGCTGGAGCACTTCCATCGCCATCGCCCAGGACGCGCCTCGCTCGCTATCTCCCGCCGGCGTCCGGCGTTGGCCGCAGCGGCCGGGTCGACGTTCTTGCGGCGAGGTTGTATGCGTTGAGAGCTGAAGGCCGCCCGCATTCCAGAAGCGAGTCTCTACCGCGTCCGCGGTGATCGCCGGCGCGGCGCGGCGGCGGCGGCGGGCGCGAGCTGACAATGTACAGGAATGCCGGCCGTCGCCGCAGTACCAGTATTAGAAGACAGATCCCCCGCCCCCCCCCCTGCACGCAGCTTGGATCGCGAGTTGCCGCCTCGCGCGCGGACGGGGGTGGCGCCGCCCGCCCTGCCAGTCGCTGGCCTCTGCCGCCCCCGCACCCACGCCCCCGCCCCGCCCCCGCCCCAGCGCTCGCGCCCGCGCGGCGAAGGGCGCGGCACCGTCTGCAAATAGCAGAAGCCCTCCGCCCTTCCGCCCGCGCCCGCGCCCGCGCCGCTGCCGCTTCGGCCGCAATTCAGGCCACGCGGCCCGCCCGGCGGAGGCGCCTGCCCGCGTGCGGCTCCGGCAGCCCAAATCATTTTTTGTGCGCGGAGGAATCTGCATTCTCGGCCGTCGCCAGGAGGCTACCGCCGCCCCACCGCCTCCGTCTTGACAACGCACACCCCACATCGCCTCAGCTGCTAGCGCGCCGTCACTGTCGCAGACGTTGAGAGTCGCTGCTCTGGAGGTGCCTTCCAGGAGCTCCAGCAGCCAAAATTAATTTCACATGGAACGGAACATCGTAACACATGCAGCGCTCAAATGGTTGCAAATCACTGTATTTACCGGCAGTGAGGCAACCAGGATCTTCCTGAAAGGGGGTGCAGTGTTCAGCGGAGTTTATGTTTTCTGATAAACAATTGTGGGTTTCTATTGAATTAAAAAGTAGTTTTTTTTATTTCGTAATTTACGCTATTAATAGCGTGTGTAATTAAAATATTGAATTAATTTAGTCACCAATGAAAACTATGTAAGAATACTGAATACATTTCATCGGCTTTGGGAGGAGGGAGAGCTGGCGCCACAGAGCTGCCGACGGTATCCATGATTTTTCAAATGTTTGCTCCTGCCACTGAAAACCCCTTGAAAGCTCCCACGAAAACTCGTCACCGAGTTCTGGATCTATCACAATTAACAAGTTCTGCGGAGCTAATTCCGTCCGCTGAGAATGATTCTAACAGTTCTGCAAACATACCATGTGTTTTACTCGGTGTTCCATTAGATATGGGAGTCATAAAATTGGAATTTTTTTGATTGATTAGTTGCGGATATTGTTGTAGTTCCGATATTTTGAATGGATTCCACATGCCAAGAGCACTTTTTTTTATTTCTCGATAGATGTCGAGAGGAGAGTAGTATATTGCCGCAATAAATTTTGCGCACTTCAACTGAATGTACGATTGTTTCTTTTTTACGGAATGGCAATGCAATTGAGATTACATTACATTGCTCGTGGTTAAAATGAAGTCATCACTAAAGCTACTTCAACGAAAGGAGTAGTAGCGTGTCGTGAAGGGATAATCTGCAATATTGGAAGTCAAATCCCATTATCAGTGATCATCAATCATTTATTCTAATTCGAACGCAAATCTGGAGATCGGAGTCCGCGAGTCGCGAGCCGGATGCGGGAGACGCGGCGAACGCCCGGCGCACGAGGCTGCGTGACTGGAGCCCGGAAAATCTCGCAGGAATTTCAAGAACGCGAATCTCCACAACGCGGAGAGCCCCAGCCTGACGTTGTGCACGTCCTGTGCTTAGCCGGAGATTTTAAGAACGTCCCTCCGATGTTTGTTGCGAAACCGATCGCAAAGGATGAACTGCAGGTTCATTCCTACGGGTTCACGGGACCTGTGATAGAAAACGCAGAGAAAGTTCTATTCAGAGTAAAAGTAATATCCGTCTGATAAAACAAAGTTTCTGAAAGGAGGTGATTTAAGATCCAGGTGTCCATCCATCGGTGCATTTTTGTTATCTATTACGCTACTTCTCTTATAATACTTTCTTGGTAAATAAGATGTATATTATCTGCTGTACATTTAAATAAAGAAGGCCCACTTTTGTCTCGTTGGGATTTTCTGATAGGTCATTACCTCTTAATAAATTAATAATTCATTTCTTCCTTGCTTTAGATGTTATGGGTTCATAAAAGGACAAAATATCACAGATATAAAAATCTGTTTATTTTTCTTGAATGTTGATGTCAGACCCATAAACGATATCTTTCACCAAAACTATCTTATATTCTGTTGGATGTTAGCACAATTCTCTTCAGCGACGGCACCGTCAATCGATCACACCAAGTCCCATCACGCTACTCATACACACTACAGCATTTGCTGTTTTGACCTTCTCGAAATGAAAAGGAGCTCGCAGCTTTTCCGCCCGACGCGTCGAGTGGCGCAGTCTGTATCCCGCGCATGTGATTTCCGGCGTATCAACTGCTAAGGGCATTAGCCTCGTAAGTGTAGAACGTGAATTGAATTTTCTTCGAGAGGTGGCGGTGATCTCCTCACTCACACACTTTGGCGAGAGCCGGCACCGACCTACCACTGGCGAGCTGACGTTTCCCAACCCCCTCTCACGCCAGCGGAGCACCGCACTAGCTGCGACAAGCTTGAGCTCCCGAATGGTCTCCCGGCATGTGCGGTAGTGTAGTGCATGGAAGTGTATGTGTGTGTAAGTAAGAGGTGAGGGTAGGGCAATGAAGAGGTAGGAACGATTGCGCGTGGTCCGTGGTCCGTTTGCTAGGGTGCTGCTATGGCATTCGTCTGGTGTTGATATGAGAAACCACGAAAAACTACCGATCAGCCGGCCGTCTGAGTAAAAGCGAACATTTGGAGGGTACCTTGCAATGCTCTCCCGCCCCTCGCTCCTCTTTGTAGCTGCGTTGTTGATGACGCGTCGAGAATATTCCGCCACACGACCCGCGTGCTTCTGTTGTGTTTTGGAGGCACTCAGAACAAAAGAATGATTTTTACGTGCAGTCAGTTTCTTTCGGTCTCCCAGCTCGACCGTTTCACTCGTGAGACTTCTAGATTCTCATTAAGGATTCTGGGGAAGCATCTTCATTGCGCCGCAATTACAGAGTGATGACAGACGAGTCGTCATAGTCATATTCCGGGAGGTACTGGTTCGAACGAAATTCGGAAATGAGACTGTGGCGAAGAAACGCATTCGATAATGGCAATGAACAATCTTTGAGAAACGGAAGACGAAAGAAAAGCAATATCAGCTTAATAACTTCACAAGGTCTTGAACGGAAGTATATTAGGCGGTACGATTCCAAATTTGATAGCAAAAAAATTTTACATCTTAGGAAGCCGAATTTATCGTGATAAATTTCTCTAACTTCATACTTCCGTCATAATTAATTGGAATCCTTAATTTCCACTTTTTATCATTTAGGAACAGTGCATAATATACGTTGAAATCTTTAAAAAAACTTTTTTATGCTGTGTTCCCATGCTCCCAGAGATTCCTAGTGTGTACGAGAGCAGTACTCTTAACCGGTGTCCAAAGTCGCATCATCAGCGGTACTTCGCCGACGATATCTGGAGTCCACGAGGCGAAACGTCGCCGAAACGGAATGCGGTCGTTGACAGACTTGCTCTACCTCAAAAGTTTTACATCACAACATTTACATCAAACATTTACATCAAAACATTTTACATTTACTCAAAATGAGGAGAGAACGCTCAACCAACATTTTTCTTAATTCTCTCTATAAATATGAACTTCAAAAAAAGGGTATATCTTCGAAATATTGATTTGTAAAAATATCAAAACGTAAACATGTTCCTGAAAAAGTAGAAAACACGTGCCTAGAGCTGCAAGGGCTTCATTATCAGCCGGATGTTTGGAGTTCAAATTCCTCGAGGAATACAGTAGTAGTATATCCTAATTCCTGATCCTATTAACTCCATCCCAAACGCACATTAAGACAATCGTCAAAGTTACTGTTTATTAAATACATAATTATTTTATACTGGGTAATTATTAATACTATTCTCATCGTAATCTACCATAACCGCACTGTGCCCATTCCATGAATGCTTTATGCCCAATGAACCGCTCTATGCTCATTTAGGACGTTGAAATTACCAACGTCCTATGAAAGATAAAATACCCGAAGCAATATGCTAGAGCATCTTGCCTCTTCGTATAACATAATTGTATCTCCATTAGAACTGAGGACATCAATGAACTCCTATGGAATGGAAAATGCAACAACGTACACAAGTAAGCGCTGAATAGATTGACACAACGAAGGTCTTGTTACTAATTGAATCATACGCGTGCGAAATCCTAATAAAGCCGAAAAAAGTGTCAAACTTCGTTTTCTTTTGTGGTGTCATGGAACGGATTTCTTCCAAGACGAGAGTCCGCGTAGTGGAATGCCGGACAAAACGGCGTGACAGATGATATAGCAAATTATGTAACAGATGGTGGCAACATGAATCACTCCACACGTTTCCTCCCAATAAAACTCGTTTCAGCACACGCAGCATTATGTCGGCGACGCCTAGAGATATGCTGAGTCAAAGCTTTGGAAAACTGAGGAGTTAGGAGGGAGGTGGCAAAGTTGCTGGAAGCCTCAGATGGAGCATAAGACGTGGTCCTAATACTGCAGTAGAATTTATGTTCGAAAGTCAATAAGGGGTTTCCAGAGACGTATGTAGCACGGCGCAAATATGAATCTAATATCGTGGGCAATCTGCAATGTCCACTTCATGTAAGATAGCAAATAATAGTACATCATCGCTACCCAAGATAATTGACACATCGAAAAAATGCATTAGTTCACACTCTTTAAGAAAGATACGGATGCCCAGCCTCTGTTACACTTGCCACTTCTCCCCGACGCTGTTTCTTCCTGTCTCTCGAGTTGAAATTTACTACGAGATTTACAAACCATGGTGCTACATGTTTGCATGTCAATGGTTACTTACTGCACATCTCGTTGTGGTACTTCCTTTCATTGGGATATAAACGTAATTGACAAAATACATCAAAATAAAATGTATCCCCCGGGCCATTTGCTATTACTACCTCTCTTCTCACCATTAGCGATTATTTCGTTTCTTTTCACTCCCTACCACCATACACACACTTCCGGTCACCGGCCACCTTCCGGTCCGCTCCTTCTCTTCTAATCTGAGGCCCCATTTCCACTCGCTTCAGTCTCGAGCCCCCTCCCCTCCCCCCAGTTTTCGATTTTTCAAAGTCTGCATCTTTAGCCGGCCACCGACGTCAACGAGCAGACGCCTCTGCGTTTCCTCTTTTCACCCTACTGCCTTCTCAGTCTTCTTCTTCTGCTTCTCCTCCTCGTCGTCATGCCTTCCGCCCACCGCCACCGCCTCGTCGCGGCGAAATGCGGCGCTCCACGCCCGCAGCCACGCGCGCGCTTATTATTGTTATTGGCTCTTATTAGTCGAACGGTTTTAATACAGGTTGCGGGCGTTTTTTGCCGCGGCCGCAGCGACGGCGGCGGGCGGCGGGCGACGGGCGCGTTCTTCGCGACTCATCTCCTGGGTATGCCCGGCCGCGGGCGGCGCGCCCCACATCGCAGCGCCGCCTCCCCCTCCCCCTCCGTGCTTCCTCGCCGCACCAACGTTACTAGTGGTTGGCAGGAGCGCTTCAACGACGTCTCCTTGCTGTCAGAGGGCCATTTAGAAAGAAGTGAATTTCCACAACGGCGGTTAAGTTTAATGGCCCGTAATAAATTAATGAAATTTAAAATGATCATTTGTAAGAAATGGTTTGCTTCCTGGAATATTAAATGAAAAAATAGCCTAAGCATTTTGTTTTCAAAAAAATATGTTCTATTCTCTTTTAAGACTTCTTAAAAGCCGGCCGGATGGACGAGATCGCCAAGGCAATAGTGTCGTTGCGATCTCGGACCGAAGGATGCTATTTTAGCCGAAACGAATTGGAACGATCAGAATATGAACAAATATTTTCTTAATAGGCGAGTCTTAATATTGGCCAAATATTAGATTCAGTACCAGTAGGTACGAGTATCAACAGTGTTTGTGACGGTATAATAAATCAAAACATTCAAACAACCAGAAACGTAGAACGTCGTCAATAATGATAACACAAAGATAAAACACCATAAATGAAGGAGAATGTAATAGTTTATTGCGAAAACCTGAAAGCTTCTGACTAACAGGCAATTGATCCATATAAAAATTATAAATTGTTCCACCAAATATCTCCTTTGAAGCCACAAACACGATACTCGAGATCAGGCGATCCTTTGTCCAATTATGCACTAAAAGAATCGTAAAAATTAACGTACATGCTAAATGTAAACTACCTTTAAAAAACTTGATATTTCTTGTTCTTTTAAGATACAGGCGACTAGAAAATCTGGAGTGCCTTTGATGTCTCATCGTTTGTATACACTTTATTTACATTTGCCTTTTAGTTTCGAACACTGCACACTGCATAAACGAGAAAGTAGTTCCTGGTTCACATTTATACAATATGTTGGGGTAAATAAAAAGAGGTCGATTTATTTTTTCTTGAAATTAGATATTTTCTATTTAAAATTGCCAGCTGGATTGCAAGAGAGTTAACGTTAAATTTCATACAAGTTTGGAAATTAAAAGTACTGATTGGGATGTAAATATTAATCAATATTCCGCAACTGAACACTTTCAAAAGTTATTATTATTATTATTATTATTATTATTATTATTATTATTATTATTATTATTATTATTATTATTATTTCAAATCATCGAGATTAGGGAGAGAGATGAGAGTGATTCAGAAAACTTGGAATCGCCGCTGTCTTGCGAATGACATTAACTCGGGGTATAAGTTGCGACCAGCGCAATACGCCAGAGCGCTTGCGGTGGCCAGTCCGCGCCGTGGCCAGTGAAACGCGTGGTTGCTCTGCAGCGGCGGCGGCGCAGGTGGGGACCTTGAGCCGATTCTCTCGGCCGCGCGCGCCTCGCATCTTCCTTTGCGGTCGCCCAGTTCCCCGCACCCCCTCCCTCCTTCAACTCCGCTCAACATGGCCTGTGCATCCCCAACAGAGGGTCCCGTAAACAACCCCCAAGCAGCGTCAGTCACCCCAGCCCGTCGTAGGTGTTCTTTCGCTTACGATGTGTTCCTCCCGACACTTCGTGCACCTTCGTACCTCCTCCGCACGCGCCTCGTAGTTTCATCCTGCCCCCCTGTCGCCCTCTTCGTGCCTTTTGACAGCCCCGCCTCGCCTTTATGTCTCTCTCGTCATTAATCCTCGTGGCAGCTCGTCATTCTCCCTTTTCGCCGCTTTAGGCATTCGCTAATCTTCGCCTCCCTTCCCCAAATCCTTCTCCGCGTTATTACCTGCTCGGCTCTATTTCGTTCGTCTCCTTTCTCACATCTCCACACTCCATTTCTGAAGATCCCTCGCCCAGCTTCCAATAGTATCATCGTCTTTCGCTGTCCGTCTCCTCTCACGAGAGCTGCCAGTCGCCAACGACTCATCCCTCTCCCTCCTCCAGCGCGACGCGATCGGTTGTCCGCCGCAGCGCCACCACAGTCGCCGGCGCCGCTACTGCTTACCCTCTCCCGAAGGCTTCTTCCGACACCTCTTTTTCCCGTCACCCCAGCCTCCTCCGTCTCCGCCTCCGCGGCCGCCCCCGCCGCGCAAACCGGCAGGAATGCGCTCGAGGCCCAGGCGTTCGTCCGCCCGGCCGTGCCGTGCCGGGCCGTGCCGTGCCGGGCCGACCAGCGGGCGGACGGGCGGCAGGACCGCAGGCGGATGAGGGGGAATGGGGAGGACAGGGGCGTGGCGGCCGCCCTCGCGACCCGTCGACCCCGGGCTCAGCGGCCGTGTCCTCGACTGCAATTCCTCAGCGCGCGTCCGGAAGTGGCAAAAAATCGATTCGTCCTGCCTCGTCTCAGGAATTCCAGGGATTTAAGAGCGCGTTAGACCTTACTTGCAACCTTCGGATTCGGTGTTCTCCGAATACGACTCATCTGCCTTTGACAGCCCAATTCTTCATATGCATTTTTTGCGTTTCGATGTTGTAATGATTTATAACGCAAATGCTGCAATGTATAAGGATTCATTTATACGCTGTTCCGTTACGCCACTTTACTGAGTATCAATGTTTAATTATTTGGTAACAATTTAATGAAGTGCACACATTAAAACAATGTGCTTGAAATATTAGAGTTTAGTGCATCGAACATGTTTTCGGTATTAATATTTCGATCCTTTTGCTGTGACTGCCCTTGCATTTATGAATATGCATGTGTGCGTCTTCTGTGAAGCAAATCTTTGAAAACACGATGTAGGCCACGTATGTGTGTATTTGTATGTGTGTGCGCGTGTGTGTGGACGCGCGCGTTTGCGTGCGGGGGCTATTAGGAGCACGTTCGTAAGTTCACAATACTTTCGAATTTTCCTTTTATGCAGTATTCACGATTGACATAATCGTGAGAGGTATTTGGAACCACCAAAAAAAAAAAAAAAAAGCGGAGTAAACATTCACATAGATAAAGCTCGCCCAACTCAATCAAAATGACAAGGCCACGCGAAGAAGCGAATCACATTTTCTGGGAGGAGGAAATTTCGTCGAAACGAAAACCAATAGGAAGGAATATTCTAGAAATATACTTTCTAAAGGAGGTTGAAAGGCAAGGAAATGAAGGAAAGTAGTATTGAAACATTTTTTGGTAAGTACTGTTTTTTTATTGTCTGAGAAACTAAATTAGCCTATTTTTTTGTAAAAAATGGAATATGTAAATTCCATATTCATTTCATTTCGCTTCTGCCCGAAACCATGGTTGTGAAAACTACATTACGTTCGGAATCTCCTCATTTCGTTTCGAGAACAAGTCGTGGACCAGTAAACCAGTTTGAGGAATTCTAGAAAGTTGAAAGCATTCAAATACCCTTTACAGTCCTAATAATTTTCCTTTTCTGGTATGTTCTTATGCCCTAAATTTCTACATCTCTGAGCAAGTTTATTGCTCATACTCGCATACCTATTCGTCATTAGAGTTCCCGAGATCAAGCCGATGTCCGTGAGCTCCTGTAGCTGTGACGCCCTTGACCCGATCACTAGTGTCCATTATGGTGCGCGACGCTGTCGAATTAGGTTTCTGCTATTAGCACTGTGCAACGTAGTGGAGTGAAACGACCGTCTAATGATTTCATTTAGTACGAGGCACTTGGTACGTAGCCGATTATTTTGTGACCTAGTACAACCATATCGATGGCAAGGCAGCCGGTGCGATTCACAAAGATTAGAGCTGTGTTTCTTGGCATAAAATATTGAAATTACATTTAATAAGTTAGCCGCCGGGTTTCCATGTGTGCGTTCAACACGTCTGTAACTCTTTATAATGTAATTGTCCTTTAAGAATTTCAGGTAACTTGACACTATTCAGGTAACTAACACACTATTTATGCATTGGCACCGATTGTAAAGTAATTTGTAACTATCATTAATAATAATATTGGTATTAATTGTTGTTATTATTATTATTATTATTATTATTATTATTATTATTGTTAATAATAGTAATAATAAAACAATTTTTTGTCAGCTGCCGATTTTCTGGACCTCGTAATTTAACGGGATGTATCCTATTGAGTTTAGGTCAGAGATAAACATCGATTTTAAGTTAGAGATCATCCTTTTTTAAATTGCACGTTTTAATTTTAAACGACTTCAAAAACTTACGTACTCTCTGACCCAAACTTATTAGGATCCTCCCCGGTATTGTTTTTAACTTCCTCACCTTTTTATTTTGTCATTAAAGTGCGACTTCAATCCCTGCGCGATCGAAGTTTTGCCATAGCAGCAGAAATTAACCTCATTTTTTTTAAATTGCCACTTTTAATTCAAAGAATTAAAACTTGATGTTCATCCCTCGCCTAAATTCCATAAGAGATTTATTCAATATTTTTTGCTTATCTTTTATTTTATGTAACTTAAGTTCGTCTGTAATCCCTGGGCGATCAAAGTTTCGCCACAGCAGCAGAGTAGTAGTATACAAAGGATCATCGAAAGTATTCGCCAGACGAGGCTTGTCCAAGGCCTGCGCTCGACGAACCGGCACCCGTGCCGGGAGCTCATTGTAGTGGCTGCCACCGTAAGCGCCGACCCGCTCCGTGCTCCTTCGAGCGCAAAGCAAAATATAAAGAGGAGGGAATTACGCTATGGAAGAAGGAAGTACGAAGAACCCTGAATTAAATCACGAAATAAACTCAGATTAAGGAATGAATAACGAAAATGTGTATATCAAAAAATACGAATTTCTGTAGCTACTTGCATAATTACACACTGACTAATCTAGTGTGTACACATTCTACTTCTTTCTAGGCCAATCTATTACTACTTTCTTTAATACATAATTTTAATAATATATTGTGATACTCTATTATCATTTTAATTTTGCTTCCTAGATGAAACTGATATCTACAGTAACAATGAAATGGCAGAACCTTAACATTCATGGAATATCTGTTTCAATAATGCCGCATCCATGGACGTTTTATTACAGGACGTACAACATATGCAGCCGCCATTGTCAACTCATTTCGAATTTCCATGGCCCAAAACGCACAGATGAACGTCGTCAGGGGGCAGTGCATCGCGATGCACCACGACCCTAAGATCTCTAGTCGGCCCCTGTAACGAAAACCTTGACCGCTATTCGACGGGGCATGGTGCACACAATACGACCTGAGGAACACATCGAGACATTAGACCAAGTAGTACAAGCCGAGTAAGGCAATGAGCACACTGCGACGCCTTCTATCCACCTCCATTGACCTTGTCGTCAACGAGAAGCCTCTGATCGCGTTAACGGTTGAGTAAACCTTGGTCCGTAAGAGACACGGGACCGAGGCCACAGCGCGTGAGGGGAGTTGTTTCAAAGCTGAGGGGCAAGTTACTCGTACGTTTTGTTGATAACTAAGCACATGGCCTTGAGGCGACATTTTTTTTTCGTAATCTGCTAATTTTCTGCGCGTCAAAACGTGCGAGGTAGTAACTACTGCGAAGATCTTGATATCAGTTTCATTTTCTTAAAAAGGAAACATCGGAGCGATTGTACACAAGACTGGTATTGTTGCGATCACAATTTTTTGTATATTCATCAACATATTTTTATTTCTCGAATTTTAATATACTAAATTGTTTCCCTTTAAATATGGAATTCATTCGTGCATGATATGAGTAGTGTACGATAACTAATACCTACTACTATCTCTGTTCCAACTTATGCTTTTTGTTGTTGAATTTTAGGTGTTTAATTTTTTTGTTTTTCTTTTATTTTATTTTTTCCCTCGTGACTATACATTTTCTTGTTGCTCATTTTTATAAATATACTATCTAGTAAGTGAAGTCAATATAATGAAGATATTTTAAGGCTTGCAAACAGCTTCTAAATCTCTACAAAATACATTATTATCTTGTACAATTGTATCTGTAATATAATAGAATAATATAAGAATATAAAATATATTTAGAATAATATAAAAGCTTGAAGCAGCAAGAATGGTGCTGAGCAAAACCACACAAAATCGTTTAAGTAGCACGCACACAGATCAAGAACAACAAATGGAATTCTCTCTCATTACACTGCAATAAATGAAATGTTTAACAAAAACACTCTTCACAAATGCTACAGTAACATAGTACGTGTCATCAGTTATGTACTTAAGAATATCAACAAAAAGTCGCTGAGTATAACGAAACACGTAAATAGCAAATATTTATTGGCGCGTGACCGCTCATCTGGAGCCTGGCTGGCATGACGTCAGATGGGTCGTACGTAGTGACACAGTGACAGTACCGGAGGCAGGGGAACATACGCAATAACTCATAATAATGATTAATTTGAATTGTTAAGGCAATATTGAAACTGGTTCGTTGCTTTTATATTTTTTCCCGTGCTCCCGAGTATGTAACAAAACCATAGTCAACTCTTTTGGCCTTATGCTGCGTGGTTTTCTTTCCATTTCTGCGCGCATGCGAAATTAGCAATATAGACGGTATAGAACTCCTGAAAAAATACATAAATTGATAGATTAAAAAATCCCACATCAACGCTCAGAAATGATCTCATCCACGAGCATGTAAAGAGTATAGCAGATTAATTCGTATTATTATTATTATTATTATTATTATTATTATTATTATTATTATTATTATTATTATTATTA
>BOPP01000043.1:6978050-6990046 GCA_017312745.1 Gryllus bimaculatus
TGATGATAGGTGAAGGGACAATCACAAATACGACCATATCTACGCAGGACTCGAACCTGCAGCCTCCTGGCATAATAATAATAGTAATAATAGTAATAAATAATTAATATTATATTATTATAACTTTTTTATGCAGAGTATGTTTGGGGTTAGACAGAGACTTTATACCCATAATAATTTACAAATGCCCGCCGTGATCAGGCAGAGAATACTACAAAATCAGAAACGTGTGCTAACGCGCAACAGCCATGGCGTACGTGCGGGCGGGCGCGCGCGTCTCGAGTCGCCCCCGCCCAAAATACCTTCGCTCTGTGCACGTGCGGTTGCCGAGCAACGCTGCTGTGAGCACACTTCGCGAGCACGTGCGGATGCGAATGCACAGACAGGAAGTCCGCGCCTCTGATCTGCTCCCGCCCACGCCGGCCTCACACGCCCTACACACCCGGTCGCTTCGTGTCGCGTCGCGTCGCGTCGGTGAGGAAACCTAGTGAGCTTTTCGGATCGTCGCATTCTGAAAATTAAATGAAATAAACTATTTCAGCCCTTGGACCCTTTACGAAACCTTTGAACGCTATAAAGTCCTCGTCTTGCAACGGATCTTTAAGATGTTTTGCATTTAACTATATTACTATCCACCATATATACATCTTGATTTAATTTATTTTTACGTATAAAATATATGGGATCACATTTAACTACAGTAACCCATGCCAGAATTAGGCAGTTCGTTAGCAAATATTCATTACTTATTATCTCTATCATCAACAGCTGGTGAAAGTTCACATTTTTAAAGAGCGATGCTGATGCTGTGCCTCCGGGTTGAACTTTGATGAATTGGTTTTTGCAGTCTTTTTTGGTCACATTTTTAGTATTTCTTTTGGTATATTCTATTTGCAAGCCTACGAACGGATTCTGATATGTGTTTTAGTAGGACTGCTGTCGTGGTATTCGACATTTCAGATTGCTACGCTCATTATGTATTTCCAATCACTTCTTGTTGCTATTACTCTGTCTTCAAACGCCATCATAAACCCACTTGTTTCGCCAAAGAGGTTTTCATTCTTAGATCAGAGACTTCTTGCTCCTTGGGCTGTATTTCCTGGGTCAATAATATGCTAAGAAGATGGTTCCATTTCTAGTTGTTTTTCTGATCTATTGATACGCTATTTGATTATTTGACAACTGCACTGGATTGCGCAGAAATTATTATTATTATTATTATTATTATTATTATTATTATTATTATTATTATTATTATGTAAAACTCGAAAGATTCGGTTTAATCACAAATTTTGAGGAATATGGGTTTTCAAAATGCACAGTGCAAGCAAGAATACGCTGTTTACGCTAATTAGCTATCGATGTATAGGATATTCTCAATTCTACTCAGAGGTACTGAAATCGTTGGCGTCACCACAGCTCATTTAATGCAGGTCCCCGAAAACTACGAACGCAGCATTCCGTCAGGCCTCCATTGGGCGTCTCGCAGATTCTCCACTGGCACTTTCGCAGTTAGTCACAGAAGAGTTAACTTCCTCCAAAATACTAAGACTGAAGAAAAAAAAAGTTTTAAATGCGTTGCAACATTTTACAAAGAAAAACTTCTTCGCTTAACACTCATTTAGAAAATATTTTTGCTTTCAAACATTTAAATCTATTACATAACGACACGCACGTTTTTCAAACTGCGTTTATCAGGAAATGATGAAAGCTTTATCGCGTGCATATGTTCAAACTACTTCGAATGAATCGCGAAGCCAAAGCGCGCGTAGTTACGCCATCGTCCATTCGAAGGCCAGCAGCGAACGAAGCAGGGTCGTGCTTTGTGCATGATCGAAAATTCGATTTGCGCCGTTCGCAATACGCATTGGCATTTTTTCGACGATAAAACTAATAGGAAAAATAAAGAATTTGGAAATGAATAGTCATCGAGAATAAGTGGGAAAAGCGCAAGTAAGGAGAATACACAAAAAGAAAAGCGCGGCGCAAACCTAATACATCAAATATTGACAGAATAAATATGGAACAATCCATCTACAGATTAAAAGTTCATTAACAGTAATATTCTTGAATAAATTCTCGGAATGAGTTGCAGACTAGAATTTGCACAGTGCTTCACATTACATGTATATTGGAACATGTAAAATAATTTTTAAATGTAATGAACGTAAAAATGACAATTCAATTATGTTGTCAAACAACAGTTAGAGATGACTTTTTTATTTATTGCTCCATGTTCGACTTGTTACGCCGTACAACGTTTTGAATCATACATATAACATTTCCGAACAAAGATAATAACATACGTCATTTTTACACATATTTGATATACAATTAAATATTAACTATAGAGCAGTGTCCATTGAGAGTCATCTAACTACCAGAATTAATTCCTAAAACTTGGTACTCTTGACTGCTGTTATTTTGCTATATTACGGAGATTGTAGTAGTCAGAGTGCCAATTTTTAATTCATGAATAGGAGTACGAAAGGGAACCTAAATTAAATTTGTGGGTTGTAGAACAAGACAGAGGTTTGCGTAGAAACAAGTGGAGAGTCCTATACCCATTGTTTTATGAAAGACGGAAAGAAAGAAAAATGGGCATGTTAGAGATGCCTTCAAAAATATTTTTGGTTTTACATTTTTAGCTTTCAGTTTCTTATTATTTGGAATTTATTAAATATTGAACCAAAATAAATTCCTTTATTAACTACCACATATGTTACAGGAAAACCAAACAGCACTTTAGAAAAAGCTTGCCGTAATTCCGTGATCGTACGGTGAACATCGAACTTTAACGCGCGCGTAGCCGTGTCCCGTGCTTTCTCCTCGGCACACGCACGCCGGCTTCCAACGGCCGACAACGAGGCTTGCCGAGCAAACAATTGAAACGCGCAGTTGAGACTGCGCTCGTCCGAATTACAGGCGTGATGCGCGTACAATGGGCATTCGCCGCTAATATTAAGAGAAGGTGGAAACACCGCGGATATTCCCTTCATTTACACACATTTCATTCAAAACGAAATATTTCTGGGTTTTGGATCTGAAAATAGCGTGATATTCTTATTGATGAAAATATGAAAATGATTTCTTAAACAACATACTAAATAATGAGGTTCATATAGCAACATTTTCTTTAAAGTACAATCACGTTCTTTTTTTTTCTTCATACGTCAACTTCTAAAGAAACTCCTATGGAGTAATTAGGTCATTGTGGGCATAAATGTAAAAAATGTAAAGGTAGACAAATATGCCTCTTATTAAGAATAAGGAATATATTTGCAACGTACATTTTCATGAACGCTGAGAATATCTACTGATGTTCAAAGTAAATGACATCATGTAAGTTCCAAACAACCTACTTCATGGCGCCCATGACTCTATCCCCTAGGTCTCTGATAAAAAACAAGTTTGTAGATAACATACTGAAATAATTTAATTTTCACTAATCAGTGGTGCAATGTAGTTGCCTACAAAGCCAAAGTAGAAACTGTGGAAGTAAAACTTAATGAAAAATTGCCACAATTTAACATTTTCGAGTTCATTTCAAGTCAAAAGAACTAAGGAGCCCCGAAAAAAGCCATGTGAAATATTGTTTATCACCACATCGTTCATTAATTCATTCGTTCGTTCGTCCATTCATGCATTAATTCTTCAAAAACAATAAACCTGTCATTATTTACCGACGGAAATTATTTTCAAGATAGAACAAATGTGAAGGGGAGAAAAGATAGCCTCGTGAGACAAACCATTCATTACAAGAATATTTTAAAGTATTATAAATACTACAAATAAGAAATTGGAATCTTCTAATTCTAAACAATTTTTACAGACCTTAAATTGTGAGGAGAGAGAAAGAGAGAGAGAGAGAGAGAGAGGGGGGGGAGAGAGAGGGAGAGAGGCGGGAGAGAGAGGGAGAGAGGAGGGAGAAGAGAGGAGGGGAGCAGAGACTGGGGAGTCGGGAGAGGTTGGGAGACGAGGAGAGAGCAAATACCGACGGTTTTTATGACATGAATAATATATTCTAGGTACCTGACGCAACAGTTACGATTTGGAATCTCACGAATATAAGACAATTCAGCCCATTTTTCTCGGTGCAACGCCCTGGCAAACAGCAACCAGAGCGCAGGGGGCCCGGGGCGCGGGCCAACACGGACACGGCCGCCAGCGCTCAAACAGTGCGAAGGATCGGCAGGGCCGCCGCCCGCCGCCGCAGGCGGGGAGCGGGGGAGGGGGGGGGGGGGGGGGAGGGGGGGGGGGGGGGGGGGGCGTTGGGGGGGCGGGCGGGGGTGGGGGGGGTTTCATACATAACCCGCTACCTCCATCGTCCCGAGAGGTGCGGGGTTGCAGCACTCCGCACAACGAGACGACGCTATCTCGTGAAAACAAACAGCGTAGCCCCGCCAGACAATGCCTACCCTTGACCGATTTCAGGCATCACAATGACTGACGCAAACACGCGGCGCGCCTTTCCCGCCGCGGCGCCGCCGCGTGCCGGTCTAGCAAACACGAAGGAGCGGCAGGTGGCGAGGGAGGGGAAGAGGAGGGGAGGGGAGGGGACAAGAAAGAGCGGCGCGATCGACGGATGCCAGCGCGATGGAGGGGAAGCAGAGGGGACGGAAGGCGCCAGATCGGCGTTTAGTTCCTACGGGCGCCGTCTTTTGCACTGAATAGTACCTGCCAAACACGTCGTTGTGTAGTTCCTAAGCTTTGTAAAAATCGTGGAACATTCCGATGAATTATTTAATTATTAAAAGTTAACATTCAAATTTAAAAACTAAGAGTTATTAATATTGTATTTTATTGACGAAATTTAAACGTGCAATTGAATATGGATGGAGATGTAACAGTCACTCATTATTGCTGTAAAACGTATGAAATGGCGATGAATACAATACAAAGCCAGTTCCCGTGTTAGTCAGATTGTAGGTAAATATGAATGATCCTTCTACACACTGCAGTACATTATTATTATTTCTCGTTTTATATTTTAAAAAACACATCATTTTTGGCACTTTTATGTATTTGAAAATCGAACTGCTGTACTTCTTTCTACAATTGAATATTGAAGCTATTGGTAGCCGTTGTATTAGCTTCTAAAGACCTAATTTACTTAATTAAATAATCATTTTGCAAATTCACATCCTAGGACACAGATTGTTCTATGTTTTGAACTCCAAGTCCTATCTTCCCATTGGATGAAAAATAAAATATAAAGTGAGAGGAATTTTTTTTACGAAAGAATAAACTCAGTTTACCCTCGGGTAACGTACACTTACGAAACTCCGTTACACCTACAACATACCCCAATACAGATATGCAAATAAAAGCGAGTAAATGCATGTTACACATCTAAATATTTCACGTATGCTATACGTAGCATTTTCTCATTCTTTCCGTGAGATTGTTATCGAAGAGACGCCAACAGGCTGACCCATGTACGCAAATTACACAACTAAATTTTACACGTGACTATCTGAAGTAGTCTATATTGTCAGGGTTTATTTATTAACCATAGTCGTCTATATGGCTTGAAAAGGAATGAATCTCGGTAAGGTGTATCCCTGCCCTACCTTACGGTACCCTGCCCTGCCCCGCCCTGTACCAATATTGACTTCTCAGCCCCGTCTCTAACTTACCCGCCCACCTCCACCCTTCTCTCCTAAGCCTTCAGTATGGCATTAAACTATATCGATGAACAACTGAAATGTCGAGTAAAATATTTTCTGCTGCAAAACTGTTTCTGTATAACTGGTCACAATGCCGAGCATTCGAGACAAAAATATTTATTTTAAGAATGATACTAGAGCAATCATGACTGCGAAATTATAAAAGACTGAAGATGCCTGTAACAAATATTGTGGTCCAAAATGGGCTGTGCGTTTGTGCAGTAAATGTGGATTCACCATCTCGAGTTCTCATTTTATTAGAGGGAGAGGTGGGGCGGAGGGAGTTGTTACTTCGTAATCAATAATATGAAGTTAATTATGTTTTACGTTTGTCGATGCAACTACTTTTCTACTACAAGGCTGCGAAAATTTCTAGCTTTTATAAGTTGCAAATCATACTCGCTAACACTTTTATTTATTATTCAAAGTGCAGTAAAAGAGAGGTAGAGATTGTGGAGCTCACGAAATGTGCGCATCTTATTCATTTCCCACACGTTACATACAGATTTACTATTTCGATGATAAATAAAATTAAATCCCGACAGCTTGTTGTCAATATGTTTTTCTCATCAGTTGAAAACTTTGATGAGAAGACCTTAAATGTAATAAAGCAGAATGTATTGAGTGCTACAGATATGGAATTCTACGCCATAGACATAGTGAAATTTTGATGGCACCGTATTGAAAAAGTCACATTTATCAAAATGTTTCATAAATGCGTTTTTGGTGTCTTATGAGAAATATATCATTAATTTTTGAACGATTTAATAAACTTTGTAATTCATAAAATACTAATGAGCTGAAAACCAGATCGTTTCTTTTTTACACCTGCCTATTGGCAAATGTGTCACGGAATGCAGTAAATGATCACAAAATACGTAATTACCCTCGCGGAAATGACGTTTTTAAGATATGCGTGGATCGTGTGACAGAGAGCACGAGGACAAACGGCCGGAGTAATTGCGCAACACGAAACAACGTTATTACAGCGACGAAGTGCATCGATCATTTGTATTATCAGCTCCTTGTCGTTCGAGCTTCGTTGTTTCCCTCTGGAATCTAGACAAAGAGTTCGCTGCGCTAACAATTAGTTCCTGCTCATTCTTCCTATGCTCGCTTATGCTACTGTAATTACGGGCTCGTGACACGTACACTCCATTCCGCTTCAAATGAAAGCTCTTGATCATTAGTGATTTATTGGGTATAAAATACGTCGTACATTACAGTATTCGTTTCGAATGACATTAAGGAACACAACCGTCTCCTCTTTTATTCAGAAGTGTTGGACTTACAGTTCGGAGTGTTTGTGGCTTTTTAACCTATGGTGGTTTGAAGGTTTGTGACTATGCAGTGATCAGCATAGCCATGTAATATTAAAACGCGGTCTAATCTATAAGGTAATTGTTGTAGATAATACCAAATAACAGCCAGTTTGGTAACAACAGGGTGATTTCATCCCGCCTTCAATTTGTTTTACTACATAATACGATCTATAGTCACAGTTATTCATTATTTATTACTGTGCCGAAAGTTTTTAAAGAAATTTTTAGGAGGGAACATTTTATAAAATTTTAATTTTAATTTTAATTTTCTTAATTAGAGAAAAATGAAAGAATCATACGATTATTAGATAATATAAGTTATAAATATTCACAAAAATTAATAATTTAAAAAATAAACAAAATGTTAATACTGGAATGGGAGAACATCCACAACTGGGAAACGGTTACTAGTTTTGATAGCGCAAAGATTTTTATATCTTATTGAAGGATCTGGAGGTAGTTTCAACTCTAAGCCAACATTTAAAACTTTAAATTTAATATAAATTGTTTTCAAAATATTTTGCTCATTAATAGTGCCCAATAATTTAATGATAATACTTAGTTAACATATGAATCGCAGTTAATTAATAACTATGGAATACAACAGTTATTAGTGATCAAGACGAATGAAAGGTACCGTTAACTAGAACTATCACAAACTAGTTAGAAACTTAACTACACTTATGGCAAAGACCGTAATACACTATAACCAAGGGAAACATTTCCCGCAGTAATTCGTCGTTTTGTCGACTTCCCAATGCATGTATCTCATAGCTTGCGATGCAGTATGATTCCAACGTGAAAACGATATGCTGACGTTTAAGCGTTTCGCAAATATTTTATCCAACGTTCTTACGTACGTAGGTTGAATTTCATTAATACTTGAAAAATGTATTTATACTGCAACTAAAAATTACCCTGGTGTTGTCAATTGCCAATATTTTAAGGGCAATTATAAATATTAAAATAAATCAATCAATATAAAAATACCAACTTCAATAGCGAATGCAGATGCGATCCGAATCCATAACTACTCGCCCACTTCTGAGACCAGGAGATCTTCATTGATAGACGTTTCCGGGCATGCTAACTGCTAAGGGTATTAGTCTCATTAGGAGAGAAGGTTTACACCGGAAGGAGGCGATTCCTTCCCCCCTGTATGGTGAGACACGGAGCAGACGTACACGTCGGTTTGTAGGGGATTTTCCCTCCAGGTATCGCCTCCAGCTTGGCACCGCCCACTTGGGGCAAATTCTAAGCTAGTGTCATGTGTAGAAGAATAGTGCATGTAAATAGGTGTGTGTGTGTGTGTGCGTAAAGGGAGGGTATAGGACATAGCTGAGGAAGGAAACACCGCGTGCGGTTTGCGGCCCGTTTGTGAGGGCACTGCTCTGGTATTGATCAGAGAAGCCTTAGAAAACTAGCAATGAGAACAGCAGGCCGCTAGAATTCTCCTCCAGGCAGCGGCTGAATTCGGCCTAGCTATTTCGCCAGTATCGAAAATTATGCATTGCGGGGACTCGAACTCTAGGGCGTGCCGGCCAGAGTCGCGGCAGAAATGCTGACTGGCGCTGAACTCAGCCGCCATCGCACTCAGCCGAGTGCGATGACGCGCAGTAGCGAAGGTTGGGTCGCAACCGCGCAGTTGCCTGGATGAGATTCCGACCCATTCCGGCTGATGTTGGAGGGGTACTCTCCGCAACTGCCCACTGAGAGCGCGCGAGTGTTTAATTAGAAGTATTAAAGCGGAATTCATCAATACTACTTCAATGCAATGGTATACTATGATCCTACTGAACTTGTTGCTTGCTGTCAACTTGAGCTCACTGAGCTTCTTGAACCGGTCAATGGATTAATATGTCATCCTCATATGGCCCACTACCACTAAAAAAACTCCCGAGAAGCGTGCGAGATCTGGGATGCAGCAATAAACAGTGAGACTCGCAAGAGTGGGATACCGGACTGAAGAAAAACAAATGACAACAAATCACAAAATAAGAGATAAACGTTAATGTAAGTATATTCACCTTTTGCTGTGAATAGAATGTTTGAACAATTACAAATAAAACACATAATTGAATGTATTATTATTATTATCATTATTATTATTATTAATATGGAATGCATTATTATACTGTACAATTACGTACGGAATATGTTGGCTGTATCGCAATTTCCAACCTACTATACCGAATTCACAACTAGTAGCTAATAATGTATTAAATAATATTTAAGCTGCACAAAGACATTTCTAGGTATAAGCCCATTTATGCTACCGCGACAGTTGACTGCTGACTTCGATTAGAATTTCGGTGAATTCCATGTGATAATTCTAGCATATTCATCTTGTCGCCGTGATTATCTTCACGATTACGTACGGAATATATCATTTATCATTAGTGAATTAACATTCATAAATGCTAGTATAACAAACAAAACATAAAAGTACAAGACATCACGCGTTGGCTGCAATAGGGACACAATTCAGAAAATTACGAATTTTGTGTTAATGCACTCTCCAGCATTGCAGATTGGTCTATCTTCCTGCACTCACAGCAGCGAATTTTACACTTTCACAAACAAATTGCAGTGTGATGGCAAGAATAATGTATTTCATTACAGGCTGAAAACTTCAATCTCAATACCCTTTCCTTGATAGTTTAAGAATTTCATTTCTGTGCATGTGTGGCCATTACAAGTATTTTAGTATGTTTAAATGTGTTTTTAATAGTTTTCTCCAACTTAAAAGTATATAATAATTCTATTCAGGAAATTTTAATCAATAATTTGTTATGCTTATAATTTTTGTGTGATACCTTAGAAATATCTGATTTTTTGAGTTGTTCCACTATTGCAGCCTACGAACTACATCACGTGATACCATTCATTTGCGTCACGAGCGATGCAGTTGAACGTTCTGGAGGCGAGTGCGTGAAGAAGGCGCGGGGGGCGGCGAGCAGGTGCGGGGGCGGAGCTGTTCTTCGCGGCGCAAACGCCTGCGCGTGCAGAATGGGGGATCAACACCGGCGAGTGTTGCGACCGAAGCTGCCGTAGCACGCGTGCGCACGCAGCCGACGGTTCAATAAAGGCCGTAATGCGCTTGCGTCTGTCCATCGCAGTGTGTTCACCTCTGGATGCGAGCACACTTTCGAGCCGGGGTGATTCACCCTCCAGAAATTAGACTGCGGTGCGTCCGGTCGGGAGGTCCTCGAGTTCGTGCCCCGACGGCGGCAGGACATTCGAGACTAGGTAGATAGCAAAGTGGAATTCAGCCGCTGACTGGAGGAGAAATTTAGAGATCGGCTGCTCTGATCGGTAGTTTTCCGTGGTTTCTCCGATCAACCCCAGGCGAATAGCGGAGCAGTACCATAATAAACGAGCAATGGACGGCGTGCAATCTTTCCTTATTTCTTGTCCTATCCTCACCCCTAACTTACGCACACGCTTACACTCACGTGCACTACACTACCACACATGTCGGGAGAGCAGTAGGGTTCTTAGACCTTGTCCCGGCAGGGGCAGTGCCCAGCTGGTGCGAAAATTGAACGTGAAAACGTCCACTAGCCGACGTAGGTAGGTGCCGGATCTCGCCATCCGGCGAAAGATCACCGCCACTTCCCGCGATAAAAAGGCACTACACTTACGGACTAACGACCTTAGTTGTCGACGCCCGCGGAGACGCTAATCAAACAATCCAGAGAGGTATGAACAGGCTGCTGAGATCCCGCAGATCATTGATTGAAAATTTGATGTACCTGTTTTAAAATGTCTAAAATGATACGTTCTATTATAAAAAAAGGTTTTTATTCATCTGGAATCGTCTATAACATAGCCGTAGACAATTGTCCACGGCGGGCCGTGAAACAAAAAATATGGACTATATGATTTGTTTAATACATTTTTTATTAATTGAAATGAACTATGCACCAGCATATGCAAATCTATTCCTTTAAATTTAATTATTTTCATTAAAGATTAGTAAAAACTGTATGTGAGACGTATGCACTCCTTTCAAATACACTATCGACATGTGGATATACACTCTATTTGACATATACTCTCTATATGAAACTAATGACAGTGGTAGTGAGAGCGTATAGCCAATCTCCCTCAAGATGTTTTCCGGTGCTTGGGAGGTCATTGGTGCGATCACACCAAGGTTCTAGAAATATATTGCCCGTGTTTGACATCGGTAAGTTAATGGCGCCAGCTGGAATAGAATTCGGAGCAGACTACTTTGATCAATGGATTTCCTAACCACTTCCACGCCAATGCCGGAGCATTACCCAATAATACGGACCGCGCGTAATCTACCCCAACCAAGGCCCAACGATGAGCACACCCATCCTTATATCCCGTCTCCATCCCATTGATAAAGAATCGACAACCGTCAGAGATCCGAAAAGCAGCGACAAGCTTTGAGTCTTTCGATGTACTAAATATTATCTCATGATCCGAAAAGCCGGAATAATTAATAATATTTCATAACATTCGAACGGGGGTGTGATACTCATATAAAATTATAGTGTGGAAATTACAGTGGTGCCACGCGACTTGTGGACGACTGACATACTGGTAACCATCTATCATTAAAAGTTAACGCTGATGAAGGCTGAGAAAGTAGTCAGACAGCGCTTGCAATTTCCAAGACTCTTCAATGCGTATACGTGACTCCAAGGTAATACTCCTCCTGCCGGCGTGTTGTTTTCTGAAGAAAAGTCTATCCTCAGATTATCTTACAGATTGAAACGTGTGTAGTTATGTCTGTTTTGAAGTTATTCTGGACACGAAGCACAATGGCTTAAAAAGACATTAAATGTAAAAAGTACAGACTACCTGTCTTCCATAAACGTACAACAAATTCACTGATGGAAGACATTCAAAGGGAACTTAAAGAATCGCGCATTCGCTGCGTGTCCGTCAGAAGCTTGGGGTGTGCTCGTGCATCCAATTATACGTTATTAAACCTTCTGTATTAGTGCCGTTTCGCGAGCCGCGACGGAAA
>BOPP01000043.1:7025949-7062831 GCA_017312745.1 Gryllus bimaculatus
AGTTAACTCTGGAAAATTGTTAATAAAATTATTAAAACTTTGTGGAGATTATTTCCTTTACAATACCCCTTGGCCATTTGCGAGGTCCACCGAGTAAAACGATGAATAAATGAGAGTTGTCATTACATATGAAAAGACAACAGAGAGTAAAGTAAGGCATTAAAAAATACTGAGTCAGAATTAAATGAATCTCTATTTTATACTGAACTATATTTTATTCTGGCTCAATTGCTTTCATTGCTATGTGAATAGTTTCAGATAAATGAAGTAATAGAATGTGAGAAGCTTGATTATTACAATACCTTGAATGCCACAATACCTCGAATATTGTGGACGTCGTCTCCTATAAAGCTGAATTCAATTTCGGCGAGAAACTAGTTTCATAGAAACCAAGCAAGTTAGACGATCCAACATAGAAAATAAAAGGGACATTTTAGCAGTATTTCGGGGCTATGTAATGAACATATATTCGAAAACAACGGTGTTTTTTAGCACTAAGTGACTTTTTCGAATGAGCTAAATACGACACTAGTCTGCCATTGTCATAACTCTTTCAAACGGTATGGTGAAAATATGTCCATTAGTGGAACATCCGATAGTAGGACATCGGTTCGTTCTATATTGATTTGAAATATATTCCACCTTAAGCGCGGCACTCATTAATAATACGAAGTTATCAATATTTTTATTATTTTTATTTGCATTCTAACTAGTTAGCTTTTATCCTCACTCTAAGTTTCATAACTCGTCAACCCCGAAAAATCAAATTTTATAATCAGTAGAATACACCACACCTTGTTCGTGGAAACGTGCTACACTTAGAGTAGGGATAAGGTGAAGGAATTCACAGCATCCCCAAAGCGTCCCATCTGCCTTCCGTGACGAAACGCCGCGCCTGAGTGGCTGCCTACTGCTTACACACCTGCCACGTCAGGCCTTTTCGCCACGATTCACTATGAAAACGTTAACATTAGCATAAAGGCATGAACACATGAAGTTAACGTGGACGTGACGGTGCGTATTGTCATTCACAAAGAACATAGACATAAAGACGAAACAATAACAGAAACAAGAGAAACGTGTGCACTCTGACATTTGTACTCATAAGATTTGTTTTTCTTACTACAAAGACATTTGTTTTGGAACAATATTATCAATTTTCGTCGAAAGAAAATATCGTACACGTTCATCCTTTTGTAGTTACCCTAAAGAAAGTATTTTTTTACTTTCTCGTGTCTACTATGTAGGGAGAGAAATTTATGTAATGCGACAGGACAGAAGTGCTGGTTCTTCGACAGAAGAAAAGACTTTTGTGGATCCTAGATACCCATAAAAATTGATTTTTGTTGCTTATATAGGTAGTAAATTATTTTCTCAAATACGTATGTCTATCCTCCGTATCTAAACAGCACTAGGGCATAAACCGTACAGAGGATTTCACAAAAATGGATACGAGTAGATCCTAATAGTTCCAACTGACACCACAACACTACAACTCCTCAGAGTTGAAACGGTCATTTAATTTTTGAGAGTACTTTACATGAAGCCCTTAGATATTTTCGAAATATTCCAAAAATTTTTTCCAAATTTTTCTTTCAATTGTTTGCTAGAGTGAAGTAAGCTTAAAAAAATTGCGCAGGATCAATTTTCTGTAAAATTTCTGAATTTAAAAAAATTCCATTCCAATTTTTTTCATTTCCTCCTAAAAGTACATTACTAAATAGAAATATATTTTCATAATTGATATCTGTTCTCGAAAATTGTATCTCTAAATGGTATCACGTACAGGTTTTTTGAAAAAACTAGTAGTTTTCGCGTAATTATTGCTTGAAGTATAGGCAAGATATCAAAACATTCTCAATGGCTCCAAACGTTTTCTTTTCATTTTTTGGTCTGAGTAAAGGACAGTTAAAGATGGCTCAGGGCTCATACTCTGAGGCATCTGATTTTCGAAAGTTGCAAAGGCTAGAAATACGTGTGCTGTTACAGCACCACTGGTTCTTTCATCGTACGATGCCTAAAATGGGTGTTTTACCTAGCACCAACTTTAGAACTCTTTCCATGGATTATGTGGTGAAAATTTTTGCTTTCGTTTTTTGTTTTCCCCCATTGTTGAGTTTTCTGCCTATAAAAATATCGATGACATCGAATTCGAAGACTTGAATCATCCAGGAACTAGTGGCGCTGAAACAGCACTTACTTTCTCGCGCGTATTTTTACGAAAATTATGCGAAAAATACTCAAATTTTCGAAAATTGTACGTGACTTTTTTTAAAAATATATCTTTAAGGAATATATTTCATTAAGAGGAAAATCTCTACCTTCATAATTGTAACTGAAGGAAGACGCAGAAAAATTTTGAATTTTTGCGATTTTCGGAAAATCATTTTTTAACCAAAATGAGGCTGCACCATTCTATTAAACGTCCTTCACACTATACTACAACAAAATTTAATCAAAAGCAATGGAGCATTTTTTTTGAAAATTTTAAAAATATTCCAGGCGCTTCATGTAGTACTCCGCAAAATTAAAATCTGTTTCAAATTCACGGCACCGCGACATCGTCCCAATCGATTCAGGAATATTCGTTTAGGAGAAAATCGGCTGAACAGTTTAGTCGCTAGCATGGCTCACAGACGAACGGACATACAGACAGAAAGACAGACCGACAGAATCGACCACAATACTCTAAATTCAATGTCAGAGAACCATTTTCAATTAAACTTTTGGATTGTCAAAGATTTAAACATAGTTTTTTTTTGTTGTTGTTTTTTTTCAATACTCTCGCGCTTCGTTTGATTAAGATTTGTACAAGTATTGGCTGAATTGTTATTTTGATAGTAGTCCTAATATTATAACATGTGCTGGTGAAGTTCCTCTTGTTTTAAATATCTTCCCGGGAACACAATGTATCACGAACACTCGTGTTAATATTTGCTGTTACATTTAAAGTTTATATTCATGAAACTAATGGTTCCATGAGCAGCATAGCAGCGAGTTTTTGCGTTCACATCACGATCCTGTTTCATTACGAATAAGGCGTAACGCCTTGTAGTCTCCTGCCATTTTAAGCTTCTCGGCGCTTTGTAGGAAAGAGTTTTATTCGCACTTTTCTCCAAGTATCCATAGTCTACAACTATCACTATCAAACTATAATTTATTTGTTTCGATTATATACTGTATATGATAGCCTTACTGATTAAGCATCCACTCTTACGAAGCACGAAGATAAATACCAGATAACTATCTGTAAGCTCTCTTCCCCGTCATTCGGCTTCGTAATTGCGATTGGTCAAAATTGAAACCTTGACCTCTCGCTAGCGGCAACATTTCGACTGACATCGAACCAAAACGTGGTCCAACACCGTAGAAGCGAACTGTGATGTTTTCGATCGTTAGCAGCCGTAGTACGCCTGGTGACCCCAAATTCATGGCCCTAAAATTCGGGCTCGATTTTCGATCTTACCATCTACCCACAAGATTGTATCAATCACATAATTGTAAAATGAATATCCAGCGAATGGCAATGTAACGTATTGATGCACAACCGCAAGTATGATGAAAATGTCTTCATTTCAAAACGTTTATCTAAACTGTTGTATCAACAGTTTATCTAAACTGTTGTTATAATTTCCCATTTGCATTTAAAAGTTTCTCCTCGTGTACAGGACTACGAATGAAAGTTGTACTGAAAGATTTACTAGTGCTAACATCTTGAGATGGATCGACATTTCATGTCTATATCGGAGTTTGTATAAGCATCACATAATTTGGACAAGAAATGTGCAAGTTACGTCTTATTTGCGAACAATTAAAGAAGCACTTACAAGAGAATATACAAATTAATTGATGTCTATGACATCATATCCCATTTCCACGAAAAGATAACACGAAAAAGCCACGCCAGGATCAATTATTCCGAGCGCTACGAACAACAGTTTATATTCCAGCGATCGTCCTATACCCTGCCGCAAGCCGGTCTTTGGGCGCCGACGGCCAGCAGGCGCCAGAGGGGACGGCGCTGGCTTCCTGGCCCGGCGGCGTTCGCTGCCCCGCACCCCGCCCGTGCTCAGCCGCCGCCGCCGCCGTTGCGGCTCAAGTGTGTTTGTGGGTTAAGAGTCGGGGAATCGTGTCACACTTTTACCTGGAGTCACTCGCTGGCCGGCAGCTCGCGCGGCGTCGCCGCTCGGCCCCTGCCCCGCTCACGCACTGGCGGCCACTCCGGACCGATTCCTTGCGCTGCAGCGTTGGGACGCGCTAAGTGCCTTTCCGCCCCCGTTCTCTTAGGTGCATTCGCGACGTTTGAGCTGGCACATTTAGCACCCAATCGATACAACATTCCAAGTCATTTGATATTCATAGCAGATATTCCTAACAGTATTTTATGGCTGAGTTAGCTTAAAATTTTGATTTGGCAAACATCGTAAAAATTGCGAACATACATATATACACAGCAATATTACACTAGTTTTAATACACGGAGAAAAAGGAACTGCTATATTTTCAAGGAAGTAATAGCCCATCCACCGAATGCTTGCTGAAATCCATCGGGAAAACTATTGACGGCAACAACTTGACGATGTGGAGCACATATGTTGGGTACGACACGAATGGTAGAATCAATTTCTTGCTTACTTGCTTTCACAAGCGACCAGTCAAATTCGGGGAGGGGGGGTATGAATTGAGTAATCTCGATTTTACACCAACAAGTCACAAATCATAATTTCTTCCGATATCTTGCACTTTTATAATATCTCCAGCTCTCACTTTGACGATACCTGGCTTAGTGTTTGTCTAAACCTGCTTTAGACCTTTGCAAGCAATTCAACAGAATTCAAATCCTGTGATTTGAGGAAAACATGATGGGTTAAAAATCTAATGTTTCATCAGAAAGACGAGAATAAATATTTTTGCAAAATAAATAATGTAAGACTAAATAATTATCTTCGCGATTTTTATTCTATTGAGATGCACAATTTCTATAACAACCACAATAATTTAAGAAATGGTAACGTATAGGACAAATTATTTTGTGTCAGTAATTTATCTAATTTTCGCCTCCAGACAGAATTGAAGCTGCAATAGTAGAACCTTCCAATACCGCTGTTTCTGAGCGCGCATCCAATGACGTCGCGAATGTAGAAGGCTCAGGAAAGTGTCGCGAACGTTTAAAGAATCACTTGAACGTCACCTCGGTCCGAACAGACCGGCTGGTCGCGGAGATACTCATGCTACCCCAAACAATAAGTAATAGTAGAATCTAGCGTACGTGACTGTATGTTCATCCCGTGAGAGCGACACAATGGTAAGCGGCCCGTCACAACATGTACCGTGAACGGTTGCCAACGAGCATAAGAACACTTGACCTGGGGGCGCTATGCTTTCAGATCTGGCTGTATGCGAAAGCCAAAACAATACTTGTGTCTCGAAAGAAGCCACCGTCAACAGAAACGTGGCCGCAGAGCGCAGGCGAGCGTGGAAGGGATTCTGCAGGTCCCCACTCCCCACGCCGGCGCAGGCGTCCGCTTCCAGGCGCTCAGCGCTCGCCCACGCGCGTCGGCGGGGCGGCCGGCCGGGCTTCGTGTCCTCGCCGCAGTCTTTCAGGCGCTGCTCCTTTTTGTTCGGCATTTTGCCGGCCCGCGAACAACAGCACGGCACAAAGGCATTCCTCCGCCCGGCAGGTGTGAGGGTGGGCGGAGCCCCGCGCGCCGGCATCCGTCATAGGGCACATTCATGCACACACGCACACACACACCGGCTGAGGTGGCTCAGGGCATCCACTCATGTTACTGCAGTGGGTCTGACCCAGTGGTGCTAGAGTCCCGACGGTCGTAGGACTTTCGACACTGGCTACAGATGTAGGTCGAATTCAGCGGCTGTCTGGAGGGGAATTCCAGCGGCCGGCTGCTGTGATCGGTAGTTTTCCGAGGTTTCTCCGATCATCGCCGGGCGAATGCCGGAGGAGTACACTAACAAACAGACCACAGACTGCGCGCGATCTTTTCTTCCATGTTTTACTCTCACGTCTTACGTACACACACATACTTACATGTCCTACACTAGCACAAACGCCGGGAGACCTGTCAGAAGCTCAGCCATTGTCCCGGCTAGGGCGGTGTCGATGGAAGTTACCTGTTTGGGGAAAACCCCGCTAGCCGATGGTAGGTAGGCACCCGATCTGACAACCCAGTGGGGTGAATATCACCACCATCTCCAGTGTCAAAAACATGCACTACACTTACGGGAGGGCACGCATGCACACCTAAAGAACTGTCGGTCCATACGCGCCAGTATATGGACATTCGCTCGCTAACGTACATAGATACATACGTGCATGCATGGATCCACAAAGGCACACACGCACGGACTTCAGAACATACGCATGGATACAAACTAACGTACGGATACACAGAACCCACATACACACTCGCGCACTGGAATATACACGGAGGCGCCTACACAATTCGCGCGCACGCCTGCAATTATTGTTGAAATGTTAAATTTGTTAATCTCCACTTACTGATGGATATGTGCAGCAGATTGCATGTGACTAAATATAAGAATCGACCAAATAAATTACTACAATGAACTGAAGTTCAGGAAATGAGTGTGACATAGTAAGCTCAAAGTCAATAACTGAAAATCTGGAACAAAACATTATACTATTTTGTAACAACGTTATTGAAGGTGTAATAATTGCCAGCTGTTACGTTTTTGA
Organism: Gryllus bimaculatus; assembly: GCA_017312745.1. Taxonomy (NCBI): domain Eukaryota; kingdom Metazoa; phylum Arthropoda; class Insecta; order Orthoptera; family Gryllidae; genus Gryllus; species Gryllus bimaculatus. The sequence goes on from BOPP01000043.1 coordinate 7,032,668, forward strand.
ATATACCTATTATACAAAATCAGAAACAACCCTCGGATTCATAGGAAGGTAAGTTGGAGTTGTATTACCATTATGCACTAAATTAAAAATAATGTTTGATTAAATAACATATCGATAGAACATTTGAAATAAAATTGTTACATTACATTGGTACATTACAGTGTTCCAAATGTTAACTGTTGTTAAGAACTTTAATGAAAAGGTAATTGGTCTCAGTTTGATATATCAGTAAAATTGCATTAAAGAAAACTGTCAAAATGGGTACTGTTAAATAGAGTATCCCTACGAACCAAATAGTTTTTCTGATTTAGTAATTTCTAGAACGACCAAAGAAAGGTAACATTATATAATTATAATATTGCCATTCAGTAATAATATTACTAATAGTTTGTTTCCCATCAAATTGATTTTCTTTCTCATTTTGTACTAATATTGTCTATCTTTCTCCTTTTTGTACTCAGTTCCTACGTACAAGCAAATCCATTGCATGTGTCAATTAAATTTAATGTACACGAACGGTAAATTTAATGTACACGAACAGTAAATTTAATGAGCACGAATAGTACATGCAATGTACACGAACTTACACTTATACATACAGTGTACACGATATTACACTTTCAGTGTACACAAACACTAAATTTAATGTACACGTACTTTAAAGTTACTATACGAATACATTAAATTTAATGTGTGTACAGTATATTACTTTCACGTACTTTTACATTAAAAGTAATGCAGAAATGTTTGACAGTGTACGTAATGCCTCTGTCGGTTGAACGCGTTAACATACTGCAGTTCTTTCGACTACACTAAACACTCCGCGCTTGTTACGGCATCTACAAAAGGACACCTTTCTTCCCAAACCGAAAGAAAATTAACGGACGTAGATGGTCTCCCACACACGTCCCTGAAACACTCGCAAAGGCCCACTGGTGTGCGTTATCGGCGACCGCCGTCTGCCCCTCCCACCCGCTTTGCACGCACCGCTTCCCCGGGACGGCGATCGCGAGAGGAGACAGAGCTCCGACGTCATTTCTCCACCACTTGGCGAACGCTGATCTGCATTAATGGGTACAATGAAGGAGGATGTTTTAGAAGCGTCACTGTGATGAATTGTTTGATACACAAGTTCATGTTCCTAGATTTCACTAGCTGTCAATACACAGATTCTAATTATTACAACTAAGTTACTGCTCCGTGATAGATTCACTCCGTAAGGGTCACTGCTCCGTGATAGATTCGTGTCACTGCACGATGTAATTTCAAAGTGAAGAAATGTCGGTTCAAAGAATATCGCAACGTCCTTTAATTTTCATTCAAAATTTGTTTCATTATTAGCCTTACTAATAATATTGCTTTCTTTGTTTTTTTGCTCGCCAATAGGCCGACTTGGACCGCACGTGCATGCACTCTACCGTGGCTCAGTACCATTATCTCGGCGGCAGGTGCATGTAACGTTATCAGGGGATCAGCATCTAGCAGGATCTGATTTTTATTCCCAAGGGTTGTTAGCCCTGGGAGTATGGATGATAAAATGATGATGCTAGTGAGGGGTGAAAGGACGGCACATATATACAGACATACACAAATACAAGCATGCCCGAAGTGGGACACCAACCCGCAATCCTCGGGTCCGAGACCGCGACGACACTACAGTTTAGCGATCTCAGCCATCGAATCGGCTATAATTGTTTTTATATATTATTTTTATTATTATCATTATTATGATATTTATTTTTATTCGTATAAAATGTTTTCTGGCATTTCATTAGCGTACAGATGTAGAAATATCTAAACCAGAATTATATACATTCTCACATTTGAGTTAATATTTAAAGATGTCGTGGAATCGCCCTAGATTGGATAACCTCGTACTGTAAACCTGGATCCCAAAGAGTAGAAATATCGAACTGGCAAGAAAGGAAATTATTTCCTTATCTTTCCAATTCTTTATCAATTGAATATGGGGTCCCGCAAGGCTCGATCTTCATTATGTTACGCATTCAGAATTCTTTCAAGTTCTGTCAACCTTCATGCACCTCGTTGTGTGTATTTTGCAAATTTCCATTCCCGCCTGAGATGTGGCATAATATTCTGGGGAAGCTCATCCTGTAGTACCCAGACCTTTAGATTGTAAAAGAAAATAATTCGAATAATGAAAATATGCCATCCACCTGAGCCCTGCGAGCTTCTCTTCATTCAGCTACCAATATTACCATTGCCATACCTATTTATTTACCAATCTGCAATTTTAGTCAGAAGCCACTTAACGGTGGGAACATATTACCATATAACACTGTTATTAATAATTACAAAACATGTCATACAAATGACATTCATCATGTGTCAGTATCAAGAGCTCACTACCAGAAATCCGCATACATGTACGTTACTTTAATGCCATCTGGCAATGGATTGTAAACAGTTGAAGTCGGTACACAAATTTTAGTTAAAAGTAATTTTTGTCTGCTATGAACTGTTTCTGTACACATAGAGACTATACTGATCATCAAAAAGAAAAATATTTTAACAAAACAGTGATATATAATAAATTAGTTTACATTTGTATTGTATAATTTAAAAAAATACTTAATATGTTTGTAACAAATAATCTACTTCTGCTTCCCGGTCAATGGCCCGTATCTCCATCAGGATCTTGTTAAGTTTCCCTGATCCATTGAGCAAATGCTAAAATGGGCCCTTATATTGCTTCTGGACGCAAATGTACCTTCCCTATCACACACATTCCCTGCGCACGTTTTGCTGAACTGTCCTTTTTGCTTGTGGTGGTAGGTGTAGAGGTAAGGGCGAGTTTCAATTTTTTTAGCAATGCAGAAAACAAAATCAGTAGTTCGTTTACCCTTGCAAATAAGTTTTTCTATAAGTCGGGAACGAAAATGTCTAGTTTTTTAAAAATGTTATCTCGCGTTTTTTTAATTTAATTTTTATTCATTCATTCATTCATTCATTCATTCGTTTATTCGTTTATTCGTTTATTCATTCGTTTATTCATTCATTTATTCATTCATTCATTTACTTACTTAATATTTAACTTTTACTCATCTTTCAACTATTTATAGTTAAAATGAGGGAAAGGAATCTGGAACTCAAGAAAACGTGCGCAGATTATCTTCTCCCCCATACGTCACATACAGTTATTACTGTTTTTTGACTAAATAAATCTAATCTATTCTAATCTAATCTAATCTAACTCTACTTCATAATTGTCGAGTTTCTTTGGCATTACAGTAATATTACACACTGTCCTCATTCCACTTGACTATAAACATTTTTTTTTTATTTTACTCTTTAGATACTTTGCATGGCGCTGTATATTGTATGGTAAGTTTGGCTAAGTCGGCACATTAATAAAAGCTTTTCTTTCTTTTTTCTATTTTTGAACTTCTATTTCTAGTTCAAAATCCATTAATCAGATCATGGTTTAATTGATATTCCTCGGCCTGAGAACCCAATGTACAACTGCTGTCCTAAAGACAATTCATGTAACAATCACACTAAACTATTTGTTTATTAACAGATGATGTTCAAAGGCCAAGTCACGCTGGATGGGACCCGCGGGGAGCGGAAGTGCCTCGATGAGGCGCGCATCTCCTCCGCAAAAGAAACCGCGAGTGGCCACGGGAGAAATGCCGCAGACGCGGCCGCTGCAGTGGATCTGTGCGAACGCGCCGGGTGCAACGCACACACGCTCGCACGCACGCAAACGCAAGTCCATCGTGCGTGAGCCCCCGCACGAATGACGCTCTTGCTCTCCTGCAACATTGCGTCATGCACTTTTATGATCAGACACTTCCGACAGGATATCGATTAACAAACCGGATATCGATTAAAAGTCAATACGCAAGAAGGGAAAAAATGGTTACATTGTTGCATTCTGTGCCGATGCACACTCTATGAGAGAGATCCATGTTGGGAAACATCCTCATTGGCCAGCAGGATGCGTCACATACTTTGAGTAAAAGAGCAAAAACGTGTAAGCAGACACGCCTTTCTTTCTTAAAACAACGTTCAAATTACGTCCATTTAGAAGTTAATCGAGCAATACAAATACAGATTGTGGAGATACACCCTAAACGGTTTTGCACGTTACATTGGCATCCATCCTTTGTTCTACTTCCGTGCAAACGTGCGATAACTAAAATAAATGACGATGTTGTCTTAACACAAACTATAACTTTCTTCTGATCGTACTAAATTGTTCTATTCCCGCACGATATCAAAGAAAATATCACAATAATGTTAATGTAGGCAAAAAGAGATTCTAGAAAATCCATATATCTAGAAAATGAATCAAGCTAAAATGGACTCTCATTTTTCATTGTATGTAATTTACCGGTTTAATTGTCTGATATTGGATTCATTTATAATCCCTAAAACGTCGGTCCTCTACGCCCTCGGTATTTTAATAAACTGCTAATTTCAATTAAAAGGTAAAAAGATACGATAAATGTCATCTCGTGCAACATTTCATACCGACATCTGCACCAGCGAAATTTAATGTACAAATACCGACTAAAATATTTCCGCACAAACGCGAGCAGTTTTGTTTACATTTATGAAATACAAATTCTAGTCAAAGGAAGTCGACAAATTAAAATTACTTTATAAAGGTACAAACGAAGTGAAAAATAATCATATTACTGCATGCATCTGCCTACTTTAGCAATTCCATTTTTATTGATATTATCAACTCGAAAGAAAGTTTAAATCGACCCCGGTGGGTCGAAATCGAATTCTTTGGAAATGACTAATCTAAACTAAACGTCTAAATGCTTACGTATATATATATAATTATACTCTAGTTCCTTTCCCCGAGGGTCTACACCGACTGTCGGTCATTCCGGTGGGCTGCGGTGGCGGCAGGATGGGTGCGTCCCACCACGAAGCGTAGACCAACACCGCCTGCGGCGGCGGCGGCGGCCTGGAGAGCCCCCACGGAAATATTTCGCATTCCAGGCAGCGGAGCGTGATCGATGGGGGTCCGGGCCACCGCCCCCGGAGAGCGGAAGGCGGGCGAGGGTGGCGACGACCGCGAACGGAAGGAAGAGCCCCCAACACCCTCGTAAGAAACCCCAGCTGACAGTTGCTGCGAAGTAAACTGCGAGAAGACAATTATTTTCGCTGTCGGCGAATGTGAGCACGCAGCCATGATAACTCAAATATCAATTATTCGATATCTATAATGTTGCATTCCCCCTCGCCCACACATTAGGTAAAACCATCCTAGATAATTTTAAATATTATTTTTTTTCTTTATTGTTTTACAGTCCAGAAATTCCACTGCCATATATCCAGGCTGGTTGGTGATGCAATGCGGTCAGCAATGTCGACTTCGGACCATTTTTCGGCTGTTTTTCCAGCGAATTAGGAAGTCAAAGAGGTCTGTAACACGTGAACAGGGAAGACGCGTTGGCAATTACTATGGGTCTTGCAACACTCAAGTCGTCGCCAACAAGGAATGATTTTTAACTAAACGTTTAAAATAATTTAAGGTAGTGTCTACAAATTTCAAGCTGTTTCTATCAGTCCACTTTTCTGGAGTTTGCTTAATGCTACTGCGTGGTACTGCCGCTCTTTAGAACAGGTGGGGAAGTTTTAAACGTTTCTATGAAGTTGAAAATAGTAAACACGCATTCAATAGCGAGATGACCGCAAAATTGCCTTTTCTTACATTTGCTGGGTTATTCGCCAATTTCCAAATACTTCTCTATTTGTACCTCTTTGTGACTACGATTCCACCATTTTTTACGTTCGATTCATCGTTATTATTTCAACGAATGCGAACTCTGTCCCTGTTAAATATATTAAATTATTTACGCGATTGTTATGTGGCTAAAGTTGGAGTCGAAAAACAGTAAATAGCGTTGAGCGTCCACGTGCCAAATTTGAAATTAATTAAAAATACAGTATGTTGGGGGGGGGGAGGTAGTTTCATATTTCCAGGCTCTTCAACTATGATCATTATTCGAAAGTGTAGCGAATGTACCTTATTAGATGGAAGGTGTGATCTGGCGCCGACTTACACGTGGGATGCAGAATATTCCTCTCAGATATCACCTAAGCATGGCACCGCACCAGCCGAGACAGCTGAATGCTCCGCACATGGTCTTCCGACATACAGTGTAGTGCTTGTGTGTGTGTGTGTGTGTGTGTGTGTAAGAGGCGAAATAAGGAAGGAAAGATCGTGCACGGTCTGCAGCTCGTTTGCTAACGTTCTGCTCCAGCCTTCTTGACATCGGAAAATGGCGGAAAACTACCAATCAGAGCAGCCCGCCGCTAGAATTCGTCTTCCAACAGCGGTTGAATTCGACTGCAGCTCATCCTCAGGCCCTAGGAGCTCCCGTCAGTGACGGTGCAGGAGCGACCGCCGCGCGGCCGCTGAGCCAAGCCAGCCGGTTGGCGGCGCCGTCTACCTGTGCGCGGCGGCGCGCCTTCAGTCGGCCGCCCGTTTCCACGCCGGCTAATTGAAAAGTATTTCGGAAATTCCGAAGCGCTGTGCGCCCTGCGAGAATTCCCGGGATTCTTGGCGGCGGCAATGCCTGCGGCGCCGACGGAGGCGGTGGTTACGGAGGCCGTCACTGCGTCGCTGGGCCGCTCACTGGCCTGGGCACACGATCTTACGAATGCTTATGGCATCTCCAAGAGTTGGTTGGGTAGATATTGCTGCAGTTGTCGATGTAATTTTTTACGGCGTTGTAATTGATGTCGATATCAATGTTGTCAACTTCCTCATTGACGCACTTGCGTTAGTCATTGTAGTTGTTTTCATTGTTGGTTAGAAGAGGAAGGAGGAAAAGAAGAAATTAGAAATGGTGGTCGTGGTCGTGGTGGTGGTCGTGGTGGCGGTCGTGGCGGCAGCAACTGTGATATAAGTACTAGTGGTATTGGCTGTGACGGTGAGATTGCATGTATGTCATCGGTGACACCTGCAGTCCGCTGGCACCACCATGCGCGTGGGTCGTGGCCGGGATAACAGTGTCCTTCGTCTGCGCTAGTTCTCGGTCGCTTTGGCCATTTTCAAGACAAAGCCAAACAACGCCGGCATGCACTATTGGGATTAGCAGCGCCCATCAACAGAGGGGCGAGAGAAACACCTTTTCTAATATGGGCTTATAGTCGCCCCGGAGAGTAGTTTTATTTGGGTGGAAAGGAAGCATTGAATGTAGGGAGCAAATTCGTGAAAAACTTGAGGAACACAATATCAAATTAATATTTTATACAGTATCACAATTCTGTAAACAAGAGCATTACTATCCCGCAAAGTGGTTTCAGAGATCTGTAATTTCCATCGATATTTAACAATGATCAACATATTTTTTTTTTAATTTGCTTTATTTATCACGACGCATGAATTACAATGTCATTAGCAATCACAATCAACAGCAGCAGAATGCAAATAAGTTATTGCTTGTACAGATTCCGGAACATTATTCGCCTTTATTATTAGCAGTAATGTCTTCAAGACGCCAACCGCAGGCCGTTACACTTTGAATTTCACCTGTAGCAGGTAAGATGTGACGGTAGCTATGTAGAGCAATTATGTCAGCGGGGCACAGCTGATAGCGGAAGTAGAATTATCTACAGTGGAGATAGCGGTTCGGGAATTGAGGAGGCTGCAAAATAAGGGAGACGTGAGTGTCTGCACTGCATTCCAGAACAGCCTGTTCTCCACTACATAACAAGCATCATTATTCGTTCTCAAAACGGTTAAGGCGGTAATGTCTGGCAAAGAATTTTCGTACGTCAATCAATTACTTTTCATCGTTCTGCAATCCTTACCGGAAAACAATGTTTAATACACAATTAAGATGAAGAATGAGTTTTTATAGAGAATTTGGAAGGAAAAATTAACCTTCATTAAACAAACTTTACGTTTCGTCATTCTCAAAGATAATTTCATGGAAGAAAACGTTATTTTTCAGTCGCCAATCAATTAATTTGAAATTGCACTTAAAGAACAAAATTAAAATGAAATTTATAAAAGCAACGCATGCAAAGATCGATGAGGTAAGCTGATCATCCAGAAATATGTTTCATTTTTTTTCCCTCATATATTGCGATAAAAATCAATTTTACCACAGTTTTTGTTTTCGTAATAGACTGCTTCATTGCCTACCTTTCGATGGAGTTTTACGTACTAAATTACTTTCCAAGATAGCTTTTCGGATTTTGAAACCATTATTATAACGTCCCAACAAGCGGGAGTCGATATTTATTATTGTAACAGCACTATACATTCGAAAACTTGCAAAGAAACTATTGGGAAGACGTTTCATGAAACCGGTAATTTGTAAATCCCATAACTTTCTCAATGTGTTTGATTTCACTACCATTGGGCAACTCCCAACAAATTTATTTAATGATGTCGTAGGCTTCCGCGGCCAGAGTCATGATCTGGGCTGTGTCGATGGCTGATGTGCCGACTTCAGCCATCGCCGCGGCGTCACCCGGACAGCACAGATCAAATTTATTTAACTTAAGACTGTTCGCAGAAACTTTTAGGGAAACTTTTATTAGTGTTCATTTATGCCGGATTGTTCCGGGTCAAATAAAGCCTTCGTTTCTATAATTATGCCTGCGAGAGTAGAGCATCTGCTGATTTCTACTATTTTACGCATTTAGTCTTCCCATGGCTGTAACAGACTGCACTGGCCGCGCTCAAAACGCCATTGGTGGAGTCAGCGGCGGCGTCGGCGTCGACGACGATAGAGGGGGACAGTAGCGGCGGCGACACTTCAAAGCGCGCATTTCGGAGGAGCTGGAGCAGAAGAGTTGGAGGCCGAAGGGCGAGGGCCGGAAGGGGGAGCGGACGACCTTGCCCTGGGTGCATGGCCGCGGGGGAAGGGTGCGAAGGACGCTGCCAGGTAGGCCCTCCCGCCCCCTTCCACCCCACCAACCGCACGGATTGCCAGACACTGCAGCTGCCCACGCCGCAGGCGCCGCTCGCGCGCAAGGTGCAGCCGAGGGGCCCGCAGAGGCGGCGCTTTTCAGTACAGAACGGCGGGCAATCGCTTTGGGCGAAAACGTATAATACAACACGCAATATTATTTTGTTCCAATTCATCTTGCTGATCTAGTATAGCATTGCCGAATGGGCATTTCACAAAATTGCTTTTCTGATCGTATTTCCAATTTCTTTATTGGTCATTGTGCTGTGTGATTCACCTCAGCCGTCCTGCTGAATAAGGCTCATACAAGCCAAAATGTAAGGATATTTATTTTGCTTCCAGAAGCCATATTTTGTTAAACAATAAACTACCATCTTCTAGATCGGAGACGTTTCACATAAAAATTATTGTATTGTTTGTTCGTCTACACCATTTTCAAGATCATTACAATATTTTTAAAGATAGTGCATAACAGAATATAAAGTGACTATTTGAAATCTTCGAGCTTTTTTTCTATTTGATCGACAATTTTGTCTCACAAAGACGTTAATTATCTTTTTCAATTATTATCTTGCAGAATTGGACGTTCTAAGGTAGGTATGAGATTTCTTCTAAATGTCTTCTATTGTTGTGTTAAGGAAGGTTTATACGAAATAAGGGATTTACAAAGTATTGAATATTGACTAAAATTAAGGTTTACATTTTATAAAAAAGAATGGTGAAGATTTCGGTACTATCAATTAACTTTTAGTGAATCGAAAACGGATATTTTAGATAATTCCACGACACATACCAGTTATACAAGCAAAGTATGACAAGCAATCTAGAATTGTAAATAAGTAAAATCGGTTTGATATTTTTGTATGAAGTAGACAAGGAAATCTACGTTCTGATATTTACATATTTGAGAGTACGGAATCAATCATTGGGATTAGATTTTGTTAAAGGATAATATATAAACATTTAAAATTAATTGCAGCAACGTTGTTCCATTTATCCATTGGGAATGCATAAGTTTATGTTGCTCATATAACTATTATGAATATCAGTAATCCGCATTATGTTTTAATAATGATGTAAGGTTAAGCATAAGTTGCGATGTTGAATTGTTTCACTTGCTTTGTTTCCAATTGCTTAACTTGGAATTTCCATGTTCATTTCATGTTTAATAATAATCCTAAATGTTTAACAGGATTCATTAGTTTTGATGTTTAAACTCTCAATGTTGCAGCTAGTCAGATTTACTACTTTGAGAGGAGATCCTCGAGGGACAAACCAGAATCCCTCGTTTACTCTAGATTAGGTTTTCCCCTTCTCTTTTACCACGTTCACGTGGTAACTTACAAGGGGTGCGTTGAGTGTACAAACATCTGAAATAATTTTCCCCCGTTATTTTATGATTTCATCAGAGATCTCTCAGAAGAATGAAAGCACAAGAGCTATGAAAAAACATATATATGCATTTTATTTTGTCATTACAATCCTTCGAATTCAATATTTGTAACTTTATTCTAATTGTTCTATTCTACGTTTTCTGGGATTTAACATCTCTATCAATAAACATACTAACGTAATATAATTTTCCATGCGGTATTTTTAATTGTAAAATGCACATAATCCTATTTAATTCCAGTTAAACGTAGTCCTGAATTCAACGCTTCTTTTCCAGTTAATCCATCTTTCTTTACGTCATTCTAAACGTGCAGTCTGAATTCATTATTAATATATGTAAACGATCGAGAAGACCAGAACATCGAGATTCGAAACCCGTTAAGATTTGGATTTGAGAAAATGAAGAATTCGTCTCGCTTCTACAAAAGTCCTCGCTAGCTCCTGAGGCAAGTAGAGAGGCCAGTGTGGGAGGCGCGGGGTTGGGATCCATAAGTCAAGATAGCTTCGGCCGCCCTCTCGCACTCGCGGCAGGCAGGCATCGAACCGAGGAGCGGCGAGCCGTCGGGCTGCCGTACAAGGCAAGCCCCGCAATGGCAGCTGGGAGACAGAACCGGATTCGCATCCAGGGACCGGTTGCAGCATTTTTGCATTCTCTCGCTAAGTGAGCAGGCTCGCCAGTTATTACATAAAGTTACTTTGAATACGAGCCTGCAGCGATCGCCGACACCTGCGAGGCACAGGCTACTCGGCGCAGCGCAGCCCACGCGAATCCTTCCTGGAAGAGCTGCATTAGCCCGGCTGCATTAGGAGGAGCGCACCATTTGTCTTGTCTTCAATATTTGTCCAATCAGATAGATTGATTTGTGATTCCGGGCTCGTCAACTATTAAGGTCATTAGTCCCACAAATACGTGCTTTTTTTATCGTAGGAGGTAGCTGTGATCTTCCCCTGGAGACTGTGAGATCCGGCGCCGCTTCCATCGGCTTGCGGGGATTTTACCAACCACGTATCTCCCGCTAGCTTGCCCCAGTCCCACAAGACATAAGCCCCAACAAGTGTGGTTGTGTAATCCACGTTATTTATTGTGTAATTGTGTGTAAGGAAGGGATGACGAAAAGACAAGGAAGAGGAAGGAAACAGAGTGCGATTCGTGGCCCGTTTGTTAGGGTACTGCTCCAGCACTCGTCTGGTGTTGATCGGAGAAACCAGGGAAAACTACCAGGGAGAACAACCGGCCGTTATAATTGTCCTCTAGGCAGTGGCTGGACTCGACCCAGCTCTCCAAAGGCCAAAATCCTGCCACCGCCTGGACTCGAGCTCCGGGACCTCCCGGTCAGAGGCTAGCTAAGTCGGTAAATGTCCAATCTACGGGTTGTTTACAAAAGTCATAATTGCGACTTTTTAAAATTAATTTTTATCTGATGCTTGGGAAAAAATATGTTACATTTACTATTCAGAAGCTCTCACAAAAAGTTTAATATTCCCTCTACATATCATAACGACAATGGATGAAACCCGCAATCGAGAGTTACACAACACACACAAGGATTTGAAACTTCACAATATAATTCAAGCTTGAATTAAATTTCAAAATAACTTCCATAAATTAATTTTAAAATACTTCCAAAATTAAGGAAATAAAAGTATAAAATCATAAAGACTTGAACAAGAATTAATGATTGAAAAAAACTCTACGAGTAACTATTGATTTTTATTAATTCAAAACTCAATATACATGTATAAAGTTCAAAACAACATAAACAAATCAAAGAAAAGATTTGGACATTGTGAATTACATTGCAAATGAAAGACAAACTCTAAATTTGTGTACGTTAACATAGACCCTACCATTGCAAGATTAACAGTGTAACAGAAAATTCTTATATAATATGGAATAAAATCAGTCCATTTTGATTTCGAAGAGTCTGAATGGGTACTGCAAGAACTTAAACAATTAAAGTAACTAACTAAATAAATATGGTCTTCATTCTCAAAAAGGTTTGTTGTTTTCTTGCTGCAAATGGTATGTGTCGGAGGTCTCATTCATCATGTACAAAGAAAAACAATTTAAAAAGAAATGTATTAAAAATGGGTTTAACATATTAAATATTGAAGGGGAACAAAATATTATTTTTCTAATTCACAAACTTTGTACATCATTATTCGTTTATGCTTTGAGAACGCAGTTTGTAGATGCAATCCTAAATGAAACCGGCTGAGGTAGCTCATAGCGATCAGTGCCTTTGTCTCTGCAGTGATTCTGAGCGGGAGATCCCAGGGTTGGAGTTCCAACAAAGACGGATTTCAACGCTAAATATACACTCGTAGCTACGTCAAATTCATTCGCTATCTGGGGGAGAATTCTAGCGGCTGGCTGCTCTGATAAGTAGTCTTCTGTCTCGTTTTCGATCAATATCAGGCGAATGCCAGAGCTATACCCTAACAAATAGGTCATGGAACACGCACGATCCTTCCTTCCTCTTCCTATACTCCCACTTACTTATACACACACATACATTTACATGCACTACGCTACCACACATGTTGGGAGACCAGACGGGCGCTTGTCGCGGCTGGGGAGAGACCCCTGGAGGTGGAAACCCCCGGCAAGTCATAGCAGAAGGGTAGACCACCGCCCGGGATAAACACGAAACTCACGGAACTAATGACCTCAGTAGTTGACAAGCCTGGCTACATCAATTACTCTACAATCAACCAAAATGATACAAAATAAACATTCAAAAATACCTTTTTTTCATTAGATTTGATTATCATATTTAAGCGGAATAATTTGAACGGAATAATTTGAATTACTTCAAAATCAGTTTGAACAGAACAGCTTTGCTTTCACACTCCGGCGTTTCTGGATTAAAATTGCATTTTCAAAAATATGTGATACATTTCATCTCTATGATTTGGAAGCGTTCAATATACTGACGTCAGGATATCTTCGGTACGTATGTGGATTATGTTAATGATTTATGTTAAAACATAAATACACAATAAAAAGATAGTCTCCTGTTCTGTAATGTTTATATTTATCTTAAAGAAGAATAAATAATTTCCAAGTTTGAGTTAATAAATGCTATTTAATCCATAATAAATTAATCCGTAGATTTAGCAAGTGCTCTATGTTTAAGACTATTTAGATATATGTAACGCTGTGAAACTTACTATACCTTTGTCAGATTAATATTTCTTATGTTTTAAAGTATTTTTTTCCGTGGATGAGATGCAAGTACATCCGTCATCAAAAGCTCTAGATCTCAGTTAAACTCGCTTCGTACGGGAGAAACGTTCTTCCTGGATCGTGCTTGAGGGGCTATACTTATTGCCCGACTAGCTCGCTTACAAAAAGTCGAGTTACAACACGTTCTGCTAGAAGATTCCATACTAGATATTGAAAATAGAACGCACGTGATTTCTAAGAAATTTGCAGTAAGAAAGTCAAGAATGATAATTTGGCGTTTTGTATCACATGAGCTTGCACATTCTGTGCAAATCATAAGTTTTAATTTAATTTCTTTTCAAGTTGCAGTTAATTTTCACAAGGGTATTCCACGCAATGCATCTACAACAAGCAATCCACGCAACCACACAAGTCGAGCAACTGTAAGAAACACAATTTGTAAGGTTCCTAGCACCGTGGATATCTGTTTATCCGGCTTCTTGTACCGTCTGCCTTTTAATTTCACCACCGGAATAAAGTCAGTGGCGCCACCTTTAGCATTGTGGCGGAACGCCACTTGCATGTAAACGGCGTGAATTGTTACATTTTTAGAATATATTCACTATCGGCGAATATAATATTCCAGGTATTAATGAGTCATGGGCAAAAATAAAAGCCATTGAAGGAACAAAGAAAGGCAAACAAATACATTTTTAATGTCAAATAATCAAATTATCACAGAGCTTATGAAATAGCAAATTCAATTGCATGTAGATTTGCCAAAAACTCTAGCTCAAAAATTACAAAGAAACCTTCTTACAGCACAAAAATGATCAAGAGAAATGAACAGAGTTTACAAATAACGAAGACTTGGCTACTTATGACCACATCAATGATCCTATTGGAATTGAACTTAATTCAGCTATCAACAGGACTAGGAACTCACCTGGATGAGACAATATTCCATACATCCTTTTAAAAAACTACCCCTAGAAGGAAAAGAAACTTTACTAAAAATATCTAAATATATAACATAATGTGGGATAAAAATGTATTTCCTGTACTATGGAGATCAGCTATTGTCATAGTAATACCAAAGCCTGGGAAAGACACCACTAAAAATCAAAATTACAGACCCATTTCTTTAACATGCAATATGTGCAAAATTATGGGACCCTTAAATATGCCATCAAAACAGCAGAATCAAATAATCCTATAATCTTCCATGATATATACGCAAACCTTTAAAAATTACTTCAAAGTACAAAAATGCTTTTCTCCAGTCTATACCTAAGTCAACAACTTACTGAGACAGATAGCGTTCAGGAACATTTATCATTGGAAACAATAAATAATAGTATATCACCATGAACAATCCCTGATATAGTAGCAGATATATCACCAGAAAATCCCCAAATAAACAAAATGGTTAAAAATGATAGGAAAATCAGATTTGATAAAATAGAAAATAAATACAAAGATACCTATAAAATCTATTCTAAAGTTATCTATAATAGAGCTAGAAAATATGCCACTACAATTACCACACATGTTTAAATTACAAATAGACTGCATCCCTACTCGAGCACTCCTACAGCTGAAATATATTGTATAATCACAGCATTCAAAATGTCACAAAAAATCAGAAATAACAATTTTGTCATCTTCTCTACTTCTCTTCAAGCAATAAACAATATGCCCAATAATTACCCGCGTCTATCAATGATAAATAGTGTTTATGAAATATATTATGACATTATACAATCTAAAAAGACTCTCGTAATTGCTTGGATACCAGATTATACAACATTGCCAGAACACAACACATTTAGCCTTGAAGAGGAAAATGTAAGTCCTGAATTAGAAAGTATTTTAACAATATCACACACCTGCAAGGATTTATGGACACCGAATCATCAATAAAATAATGGATGAAACGTGGAGCAACATCTGGAAAACCATGAAATCTAGCCATCTACGCAGACAAGTTAAACATTTTTACTCTCTGAAAACTAACAAAAAACTCGCAAGAAAAGATCCTGACATATAATAACAAGAATAAGAATTGGTTATTGCAAGTTCAGTCATCAACACTTATCTGGAAATCCTCCACCCACCTGCCAGCACTGTGATACCCTCCTTACCTTTCAATATATTTTAACTCAATGTCCTATGTTTCAGTACAGCCGTCACACATACCTAGAAGGAGAGCAAACCCCTGACTTGATGCTATCATCCAACGAATACCAAAATCAAATATTAAAATGCTGTAAAGACTGCAATATTCTTAAAGAAATCTAATTGTAAAATTTATACTAGTATGGATACTGAGAACTAATATTGTAACAAAAAAGATTACAAATAATATCTGTCACACACACATACACTGCACTATATTGTAAAGTTATCATATTAATATTGTTAAGTTGTATTTAATTTAAGTTGTATTAATATTATTAAGTCGCGAATGACCACAGTTGTTGATGCAACTATAATAATACATTTACCAGGAATGCCCAAATGGAAGCTTGCAATGTGAATTTTTGCGGCGAATCGATATGTACCACTGAATACATACATTCTATAATTATGTCTATATATTTGTATTTTAGATCCTTTGTTATGTTCGTTAAATTTCCTCGATAATAGAAAAAACAATTTATTTCGTACTTAAACTCTTCTATATGATGTAACATTTTTATTGGATCATCACAGAAGCTGGCAATTTTGAAAAGTAATATGAGTATTCGTATTAGTAGCCTACATACATACAGTTCATTATATTTGTTAACATGTAACATAATGACGTAAACGTCTCAATTAATAATGATCTACTCATTATTGTTATTGTGATAATAATAATATAATAATAATAATAATAATAATAATAATAATAATAATAACAACAACAACGTGACAAGCTTTATCTCTTTTTGTCAGTAAGCGCCTCATTTTTGTTTTTGGTTTGGAACTCCACAACTCGGCGGTGTCCGGTATCACAGAATGTACAAATGTGAAATAGCGCACAGGGAAGGTGGCGCAAAGCCTCGTGTAGCTTTGGTGCACTGCCAGGAGAGCCCGTCGCCCCCCCCCCTCCCCCTGGGTGCGGCTGCGGCACGAAGCGTCATCGTGACACACTTGTTTATGTGTAATCTCGCGATCGTTCACTTCCACATTTCAAACTGAGTAACCGACCTCCTAAATACATACACACGAAAGGAATTCCTGCTGAGTACGAATTACTCCTTCTCTCTTCAGCCGGTTTTGTTGCAAAACAATCCAGTGCAATACAGATCACACTTGTGTGTGCACTCACAAAATAAGTTCCAATGATTTGTAAATTTATTTAAATAATATAAATATTTCGTCCATTATTTGAAATTATCAATAAGGATGCACATGTTTACTACTCGTACGTTATTGACTCGGGCAAATATAAATTAAATTCAAAATGTTGCAATAGGGATACAAGAATCAAACTGCGTAAAACATATTATTCTGAACGAAAAACACCACAGCAAAAGTGTTTATTTGCATTACAGCAAACTTTTTTGTGTCAGAGCCAAACTAGACTAAAACTATCATGTAAAGCAACCTCAGAGGCACCCTGTCTCAGCTGGGGCGGTGCCCCGCTGGGTGGGAGATACCTGCTTGGGGACTATCCCGCAACCGGCGCCGGATATCCCCATCCAGCGGGGAAATATCACCGCCACTTTAAACCATGCACTACACTTACAGGACTAACGAGCTTAGCAGTTGACGCGACGGAAACGTTAATCCATCGATCCCGGACCGCCCCCCCCCCCCCCCCGCCGCTCCCGCACGCGCCGGGCGGCCTCGGCGACGCCCTCGGAGTAGACTGCGCGTGCCGTTCCCGCTGAGGCGCCCCCCCCCCGGCGCAGCGCGGAAGGGAACAGCAGCGCAGCGAGCGAACAAGGTAGCGCAGCGCGCTTTACGCATAGCCGTATGCGGCGGAACGGTCCGCGCAGACCGCCGAGAAGAATAGGCGACGGCGGCGGGCGCACGCGGGCGAAGAGGCGGTCGGCGGTGCACAGGTTCCTTCGAGCATGACCAAGAATGCTGGAGGTTTCAACGCAGGCGAGTGGGTAGCGTGACAAGGCGACCCGACGCGCCGCCCCGCGTGCGCTGAGAGTTTGCGCGCGCAGCGGAGCCGTGCGGGCCGCCTGGTGCGGTGCGGTGCGGCCGGTCGGGTGCGCGCGCGCCTCCTCCCCTCCTCCTCCTCCCCTCCCTCTCCTCACCCTCCCTCTCCTGCTCTACCTCCTCCCTCTCCTCCTCCTCATCCACGCTCTCCTACGCTCATCCTTCCGCCGTTCCCCTCCACGCCCCTCCATTCCACCCTTCCTCAATCTGCTCCACTCTCCTCCGTCCTCTCTGCTCTACCATCCTCCGCACTTCCCAACCATTCCTCCACCCTCCGCCGCGCTCTTCCGAAATGTACTCCCCGCCACGCATGTCTACCCGCCGCCGCGACTCGAAACCCTCAAAGAGTACAAGCCGCCCTTGTTGCGGCTGCCGACCGCGCACAAATCAAGGCGAAAAAAAAGCAACCAGTGCTAATATTATAAAAATTAAGAAAAGTATTCAAAGTTGACATTAGTTTTTCTACACGGTTTAAATAACAGTGCTAAAAGTTGATATCGTCCTAGCACTATTCGCATGAGATTTTGATTTCATGAGATATTGCCTTTCATGAGAGCACTAAATATTCGCTAGTCACGTGACGTGTCATGGAAGAGCAACTTTTTGATATTCTTTGGGTAGAAGGAACTGTTGTACTGAATATTGTAAGACCAGTCTGTCGATTTCTTCAGCAGCATCTGTGCTAGTGCAGGCCACTAGTTTTAAATATTGATACAATGTTACAATCGCTACATATCTTAGTGTACAGAAGTATAGAAATGAGAAAAAAACTCATGTCAAAAGTAATATTTACGAGATTCGACAAGTAATTTTCTTCAATCAGCCAATGAATACAATTCCTATGCTGTTTATATATTGTAAAACAAATTAAGGTTTACTATTTTAAAAACAGGCGCAAATTCACATTGAATTCATGGCATGCGTCCGGCACACACATGCACTTCAACGCTTAAGCCCTACATTAAAATTCACTATCACGCGAGTATATCACTTTATTTAAAAAGTTTCAAGACTTGCTGTCAGTTTCCCGACAACACGATGACAACAAACACAGATGTTTCTCTTATTTTGAAGTCCGGCGATCCAATACAAAATTGTGCACACGTTATCGCTTTCAAGGGTAGCCATTAAGCAAAAATCGGACTTTTTGACGTTTTTGAGGTATTCACATTTTATAAGTAAGAGTTTTCTGAATAAAATGATATACATCATTGTAAAATGTCATCAAAAATTTTGTAATTTTCATCCTTCATATCCGTACGTCAAAAAAATAGTCATCTTGATTACGACTCTTAATTTGCTAGAGCACTAAATGATAGAACAAAATCTTTAATGTTGATTGCACCGCAAAACTTAATCTTCTACTGATATTTTCGCGGAAAACGTTTTTGTTTACTTTTTACTTGGTCAAGAAGGATTACGTACAAGCATTAATTTCGACGCTAATTTATGAGAAAATATATTTTTGAACACATTTTCCCATTATTTTTTAAACTATTTAAGTGATAATATATTTTTTTAAGTAAGTAAGTCAATTAAGGAATAATGAATGTACGATAACAAAATTACTACACCAAATTTCATACTTCAGAATTTCCACAAAATAGAACAGAAAGTAATGTAAATATTTTGACTTCTACTTCAATTAGGCTGTAAATGACTAAAAAAATCCAAAAGATATAAATCGGCATGCAATTACATCAAATATTTTCACCAAGATTCTCTTAAAGCAAAGATGCTCTTTTAGGGCTTACATTAAATAGTTCTTGAGATAATGGGTCAATTGTACAGCCAAATTCAGGCTGTACAGAGACATCAGGCCTTTAGAATTGCGAGTCCTCCTTCGTACTAAGCGGCAAAGGTGACTTGGGGCATGACCTGATGTCAGTATAGTGCCTCTGACCGCGAGATCCTAGGATCCAGTGGGAGAATTTTCGGCACTAGCTGGACAGCTAAGTCGAGTTCAGCCGCTGCCTGGAGGAGATTTCTGCAGGCCGGCTGCTACGATCGGTAGTTTTCCTTGGTTTCTCCGATCAACATTAGGCGAATGCCGCATACACTAACAATAGGGCCACGGGCCGCTCGCGATCTTTCCTTCCTCTGCCTTGTTCTATCCTCACCCCTTACACACGTACGCTCTCGTGCACTCAACTACCACACTTTTCGGGAGCGTAGAGAGTTCCGGCGGGGGAAAACAAACATTTCATTGACGAAATTCCGCGCAAACCAACGTACGTCGCACCGGATCTCGCCCTACAATCACTGGCACCTCCCGAGATACAAACATACACTGCAATAACGGGACCACTGACTTTAGCAGTAGACGCACCCGGAATAGTTGATCGAAGAAACCACGGAAAACTACGAATCAGAGCTACCTGCCGCTAGAATCCTGCTCCATACTACAGCTATATTCAGCCTAGATAACTAGCTAGTGTTGAAAATCTTGCCACCGGGACTCGAACCCTCGGCACTGCGGCAGTCAGAGGCATTGCAGGACATCATTTGACGTTTTGAGCCTCCTAAGCCGGTTTAGCCAAAAAATGCATTATTTTCATCAATCTGTGCATCATAGCTGTAATACAACGTTTAGCTAACTTTCGTAGGTACAGTTGCACCATATAAGAATAGAACGGTGGAATACATTTCCGACGTCATCTCTATTAGTCTAGCAGGCAAAAGTATCCTGACCATACACTGAAGTACGTACATTGTTTCTTCATCGTCTGTGCGTGAGGCTGTTAACCTTCCTTTCGTCGCTGTTCATGCTGATCACGGCACCTCCGTCAACGCGGTGACAATGCTGCGGGCCCCCTCGGGCCTGCATAAGCTCAGACGCAGTGGCCGAAGTCAGACAAACATGACGCAACCAGTATGTGTTAGTTATACCCTCCTCACATCATAGGATAACATGAAGTTCAGAAGAATTACAAGACACGTGTGACTGAGAACGTTTCGTTTCAGTTTAGAGTTGGTAGGGTATTGGTATTAGTTCGGTAAGATGTTTCGCGTCAGTGGTTTCGTAGAGATATATAGATCTCCTAAAATAAGAAAAAGTCAGTGTTAGAATCACTTGTTTTTACAATACTTTATGATCGTTGTATCTCGCTTCACAATTTCAATGATTTGCGAAACAGGACTCATGAAACCTTGGAGTTCCCGGAAAGTGAACTTGATTCAGTATACATTTCACTGATCTAATTCAATTCCTAAAATAAAATGATGTTACTGCACTACATTGGTCATCTCTTGTAAGTGCATTTTCGCACATAAAATATCGTGTTTTTTTGTTATTGTAGTTCGTATCTTAATAATCTCTTAATAAATCAAAAAACTTACAGAACTTCTGTTTATGCAGTCTATGAGTAATAGAATATAGGAATGACGATGCCACAGTGGAGTGGTCCAAACGAATTCCATTAATGGTTCGCGGGAATATTAGCTGCGGAATGTCTTGAATTTGCGATTTCAATTCGCAGAGCTGATGTCTATCCCACGGGTAAAAAAAATCGACACCATTTCTTGAATTTTCGAATGATTTCCCCCAATTTCTATTCACTTTAAAGAACACAGGTTGAAGACATTCTAACTCACACACGGTACATTGTTAGAACGATTCATTTCTTTCACTAATTCTCACTTTTCTCGGGGGGGGGCGGTCATGACCCCTGCCTGGATGAGCCCCTCCCCCGCCCGCCGAAAAGGCTCGCCCGCCTGCCCGGCCCGGGCCCTCCGCCGCCGCCGCCGCCCACGTCCTCAACGGAACCGGTGCGGCGCGCAGCGCGGCCGAGGACGAGGACGAGGACGACGACGAAGCGTTGGTTCCGGAACGGGGTCACGCGATGTCGTCGATCGCCCGCCGAACGCAGCCGTCAAGCGGTGAGTGGGTACGCCCCCCCCCCTTCGCCACTTGGGACAACCACGAGACCCCGCGGATGAACAGGCGGAATCGTAATCGATACGCATAATGAAATGATACCTCCTTTGCATGCAGAGGCAGGGCTGCCCAGAGGGTGAGGCAACTGGGGCAATTTGCCCCTGGCCGCCATGTAAGTGGGACCCCGAAACTGTATACAAAATTTATTTTCTGCAATATATTTCGTTGAAAAAAGAATTAACTACAGTAGAAATATAATTCCCATCATATTATTATTATCATTATTATTATTATTATTATTATTATTATTATTATTATCATTATTATTAATTAGAATAATAAATTAGGTGATATTTTGTTTGAAGTAACGGACCCCTGCCCCAGGCCCCTTGTTTTCTCATGGCGCCCATGTGTATAGGGCCCCATGTGTTTTTTGACAGTCACTGCAACTGGCCTTTGCTAACAGAATAATTTTATATAGAACATGAAATCATATCTCCATTTTGTACAATATATTTCAATTTTTTAGCATTTCTTTGTAATGTGTCATTGTCAACGTTTTGGATGTCGCATCTTCCCATCATCAGGCCATCAAGATAATATCATATGTAAAAAGTATCCTAAAAAATTCACAATATGAATGAATTCCTAGGCAAAAATATGGTGAAAAAATATAAAAACAATGAAATTGATTTGGCAAACGCCTGATTCTGTGTGTGTGTGTGTGTGTGTGTATGCATTTGCATTATTATTTACGGTAGTAATGAGTAATGTAAATTTTAATAAAAATGAAATTTTCTTGAAGCGGCTAATTCTATTTATTTTAAGTACCTTTCATTACAAAATGTTTGATATACATTTCAACTTTTTAAACCCCTTGTAAGAACTGGTAAACCTTACAAACACTGCAAATACGAAGTTAATCCGCAATTGGGTAACTACCAGAAAATGGCTGAAAGTGCTATTAGATTAAACTTAACCGGTGGCTAATTCACTAACAAAAATACGCCTGAGAAAAGGCAAGTTCATTTATACCTTGATATAGATGTTGAGGTTGCACGCACCTAAAATTGGACAAATAATTTTATCAACATAAAAAACCATTAAATTACTTTGTCTTCCTTAAGCAACAGAAAGTTTTGAAAGCTAGAACTTTAAAAAATCTTCGACAAACAGAGTAATGGTAGCAACAATGATAGGAACCTTAACAATTACATACAATATCAAATATTAGTACATATTGCCCCCTCTTCATTTTGAACACTCCACATTAACACCGAACCTGCGATACAAATACTATTGTCAACATGTTCGTTTTACATCGCCTCCCTCCCTTCATTTTCGTCAGTTGGGCAGCCCCGCCCACCGAAAAGCGAACGTATTTTTTGAGTGGTCCGTAAAGTTTTTTGAGTGGTTCGTTTCACATTCTGAAATGGGAGGACGAGGAGCTGACAAATAGAGATGTCGCTGGCTCGTGTTAATTCCACCTCCTCTAACTAGTTTTGATTATATCACTTTATGCAGCGAATACTTAAAGTTCAAGGCAAGATCAACAAAGTGAGGATGTACACAGGGTGGAGTCGGGCGTGGATCATTATTCGTGTTAAAAGACCATGTGCGCAAAATAATGATACATATTCGAAGAGAATTTGTCCGGGTGAAGCAGTACGAGGATCACCTCGTAGGTCATGGATCATTGGAACCTACGGACTCATTTGTATACAACAAAACAAATTATAGCGGATGCTACTGCAATATTAGATACATTCAATAAGGGGCAAGACGTTTGACAACATGGTTTCATTATACACCGAGTTGATCCGAAATATTCTAAAATGACTTTTGCCTTCCCTGTGTTATGGATCCAAGTCGTATAGTATAAATTAGAATCGACGATGGCGACGACAATGGATTTAATTGGTCGCATTACATACTACCTATTAGCTTATCAATAATTCAGTCCCGAAAAATAGCATTCCCAATCTTCAGCAAACATGAAAATAGATTCCAAGCACTAATTGTATGACAGTGCCCGTTTGTCCATCACGCTACAAGATATAACTGGTACAATCTGGTTTCAAGATTCAGAAATAAACATTATACTGCTTTCGGTTGTCTTCAGGCATGTTTTCATTTGAAGCATCAGTGATTAAAATTACATTGAAATAATCCATGAAGCAATAACTGTTAACAAGACAAGAAAGAGTCCCGAAGGAGTCTGAATGCAAAAATGTTACTAGGCCAAACATTTGAAGAATGACAAGAAGTGGAAAATAGGCTTCCTTCATGTAATTGTTGTGAATAAAATTAATACTGAAAACAAGGAAACAATTATTTACAATATCAAATGTTATTTTGCATCTCGAATTTGACAGTAAAACAAAGATCGTCAATTATATGAAAATTTGAAAAAAATTATGCGCAAAAAAAATTATGAAATTCATTCAGAATGAGGCTATATTCAGAAGCCACTTGCTAAACCAAAACGTCGCTAGCAATGGCATAACAGTGTTTACGTTTCGTGCACATTACCTCCCATACATATGACTTTGCCAGCGCTAAAAATAAACAGAAAATCACGTAAATCAATCCACAAAGCTTATCAAATAATCACATGATTTAAAAAGAAACTGCACTACCTCCTAATTTCTACTATTGTAGCGCAAATTGGTCTATTTTTGTGAAGATATTATTTGCTTGTATTTTTTAAAAGTCACATACGAAATACAAACAAGAAACTGTCGACAATAACCACAAAATATAACGTAACACCTTGGAGGCCTCTGGATCCAAAGGATTCCAGCGCGTAACAGGCCGCGCAACCCCCTCCCCACCTAACGTCCCGAAGGCCGACCCACAAGTGCAAGGGCTTTGAGGATCGCCGTGGCGAATCCGGGGAGGGGGGAGGGAAGGAGGGGGGAAGGGGTGGGAGGCGAGGGGAGGGAGCGACGGCGGGGGAAAGTGTTTCCGAAATGTTGACCTTCTTTCCAGCGGGGGCACTTTCAAGAGCGCGGCGCACGCGGCATCGTGGCAGTGCTACGTGCGTGCGCTTCGGGCCGCGCGCGCATGCCAGCGCGCTTTCGCAGCCCCAACTGCAGACGCCCACAGCACAGTGCGATTTGACGGGCTGAGGATCGCCCACACTTCGAGAGGCGGGTGTCCCCTGTTGGACAAGTACCGTATTTACGCGAATCTAATGCGCATCCCATCTTAGAAACTTAAGCCTGTTTTACACGGTCATTTTTGCATCTTTTTTTCAGCATTTTTCTGTACAGAAAGTGGATGGAAAAAGATCGTTCGTTTCTACGCAGTATGTTTCGGTGCCGAAACTTGATGAGAGTTACATGGTCACTTCTGCCTTTGTACGTAATCATGAAGAAAATACTTCCTCCGGACGCTGCATATAGCGCTGAAGTTCAAACATTTGAACGTCGCATCTGTGGTAACAAATTAAGTTAGTTTATATTAGGACCGAGCACGGATGCGACAATATTAGAATACAGTACATAATTTATTTTTCACTGCATAACCACTTCACATTACAATTCAACACATCGGAACGCTCTCACACATCTACAAAATGAACATATCGCTCCACACGCATAACAAACCGCAAAAGTGCCGCAAGGAGCGCGGTAGTCAAACTGGATGAAATCTGTACCGAAAAATTAAGCATTCGTCATTTTTTCGTACAAATTACATACAGGCTGGTCTGTGTCTTTTCAGTACCGGAGAAAAATGATAAAAAATTATGAAAATGATTAGATTTGAGTAAACACTGTGTTAATGTATCCTTGTCCGGGATGTAATTAATCT
The DNA here is from genome assembly GCA_017312745.1 of Gryllus bimaculatus. Classification (NCBI taxonomy): domain Eukaryota; kingdom Metazoa; phylum Arthropoda; class Insecta; order Orthoptera; family Gryllidae; genus Gryllus; species Gryllus bimaculatus. The sequence continues at coordinate 7,057,995 of BOPP01000043.1, forward strand.
ATATTGGGTGCTACATACGTGGGATACAATAGTTTCACAACTCAAAAAATACGAATTTTAAGTTAATGCACTCTCTACAATTGCAGATTAGTGTACCTTCCCGCAGCATATCTTACAGTACAGCAGGTATGTAAAGATCGCGGACAAGACAACAAGCTCACTAGAGCTCGCGGGCAGGACGTCCAGAGAAATTGACGCGAGATTTAAAAGTAAGGGTTGTACAAATTGTCACGGAGTTCGTCACAGGATGCGTCATCCATCTTTTGGAGATGCCTGTTAATGCTCAAAATGCGATATCATTTCCCATTATCTCTTTAATGCAAAGAAATGATCCATTAAAATGAAGTAATACATAAGACAGACTTCAAATTCTCAATTGAGAGTAAAATTAACCTTAAATTTTGTATTGAAAGTATCTAGTTTTTGTCATCGTAAGAGCATTAAGTTTCTACGTTCACTTTACGATATTTAACAATGATTCTTGTCCGTTAAAAGCGCTTACCGTCCGTAAGCGAAAAGCGAGAATTTATAAAAAACTTATTAAACTATTTCACATTATCGCTAAATACAATAAATGAATGAATGATTTAAAAACAGAAAACAGAACTAAAGTAAGGAAAGAATTCGCCATTCGAACATATGCTTGCCCCTTGTTAAAAATGTTTATTCAATTCAGAATTTAAAAAGAAAATAAACATGAAATACTAATAAATAGTAAAGAATATACACATAATTCAAATATCGGTTGTTTGACAGACCAAATCTGCTAAAAATATTATCTTAAGACGCCACTATTCCCCTCCTCACACCGCTTCATCTTGCGTCTGTACACACATTTGCGGATTTAGAGGGGAAAGAAGAGCGAGCTCAGGGGACGTTGTCTGAGCTCGTAGGAGTGCCAGGCTTCCCAGGCGGGCAAATAGCTCGTGCGTTGGGTTTGATGTGCCTGTAGTACAGTATTTCACTAACAAAAGGCAGAAGTGTGAATGCAATAGTGAATCATTTCAACATGTATCAAGGAAATATACACGAAGGTCTTAGGTGAATTTCTAGGTCTTATCAATTTGACGGAAGCTCAGTTCAGTACTTAATATCGCTATTGATATTAATACACCTGGAATTCACGTCAGTCCTATTATGAGAAAGGTTTTCGAATTTTTTCATTTACATTAAAATGTTTAAATGATATCCCAAAAACATTAGAAAAGGGAATACCTCCATATTCAACTAAAGCAAAATCACGCGATACGCAGTTTTCATCATTTCCAGAGATCCAGCGAAGGTCGGGCGCGAATCCATACTAGCTTAGTTGGCTGCACTGACAGCCCATAGTTCCGCTTGCCGAATTGCGAATGTAGGACCGTCCCTTACGTGACATGTACGCCGACGTGCCATTCAGGAGGAGAGAGTTTGCGATGCCGAGGGAGGGCCGGCAACCAACACAGCAACGACGTGAGCGACATGTGGAAAGGACGCAACCGGAAACGATTTTTGAGATTTGATGTCGGCAAGCACAGAGGAACTGTGATCTGTGCGTACAATTGTTAACGGTAACCTGAAGTAATCGTTTCCATAATGATAATACAAGGGCTAATTTATTGTTCACAGAAGTTTGAAAATAACAATGCCAAAATGGATATAATAACGAATAACCTTATCCAAAATATTAACATAATACAGGTTAGACTCTTGTCTGATAAAAAGTGACCACATACAACTAATTAGTAGATTTTTGACGCATTACAACAGTGCAACAGACGTTAAAAGTAGTATGTTATTAAACTTCCACCAAATAAAACTATCTTTTTAAAATAAAAATTGAAACTTACGGGTTACTCTAGAAATAATATCAATCGCGTACGCTGATGTGTTTCAATAAATATTATTTTATAAACCTCAGATTTCATATTTCAAAACGCGCCACAGTTTTATACACGAGGAAACAATTTACACAGGAACAGTGTTTACAAAAAATCAGTATATTTTTATATTCTACAATTATTAATTTCCTAAGGTCGAATCGCGGTCTTCAAATTAGAATGCAGATTTGTATTTAACACGCAGCTCAGCATGAGCAGCCGACGAAAAACCGCATCGAAACTGGCTACGTCCTTCTCAACTCAATTTTGTACACTGACTTTGCTAGCAAAAAGCAAATGAGAGTGCGGCGTTGGCCAAGGTGCTGAGAAGCTTCGAAGCAAAACGAGCGGCGCGTCCATCGGCCCTCCAGGAAAGCAACAGCGGTGCACAGTGGGCCAGGTTAAGGGAAAAGTCAGAAACCTATCAAACTATTACTAGCTGATAATCGAAATACCGTAACAACGGCATTCATTAATTCATTATTGGCCCTCCCTGAAACGGATACCACGTAAAAGAATTCAAATTTAGAAGTTACTGTTCCAATGAACGACCATGTTTTATGCGTCGTTTGGAGTATTGAAATTTGAATATAACACTCCAATTCAGGGAAATGAATGCGAGATTTTTGTTCCCTATGAAGAAGAGAGCGCTCTGACTATATTCTCTGTGATGTTAAGATCAGACAAAAATCGAAATGGCAATTCCCTCGTACGTTATTGCTTGTGTCTCTCCTTACGTGTAAAACCGTTGTTTAACAATGTATTTCCCTAAGAAGTAAACTGTCAGATACCATTACTATTTGCACCCGAACGCAGCAATCCGCACGTATTTAATGCATTAACGTTTGTTTTCACCGTAGTAAACCCGACAGTTTTAAATTTGAAGTTGTGAAGTCTTATTCCCATTTGGCGGTCTCTTATGATTAACAACATAACACTTTGCAACAGTTATGAATACTGCATTTAGTTTACGCTTTGAACCGTCGTGAACATCCCGCGGAATCGCCAGCTCCTGCTAATGCAGGTGGATAGATGAGGATGCGGGCCCTACATTTTACAGGCAGCGTATGGACACCATGATAATTCTCTGTGTTTTAAATATAGAAATTACAACGAAGTTAGGGTTATCAGAAAAAAGAATATGCTCTTTTGCTCAATACTTGCCACAGTACACTCTGCCTGAATTCAACTCAAATTTGCGTAACAGAAACATTGGAGCGTTATTCAGTCATTATTAGGGCTAGGATAGTTATGTAATAACAATTTTTTCTGTTACATCAAATATACGCATATTACAATATGCACACCGAACAATGTTTCTCCGGTGAAAATGCAATTTTATATTGCAGTTTTTACACATTTTGGGAGTCTTCATGATTGAATGATGCATATCTTGCTACTTTCTCATGTAAATGTCTATAACTATCCGAGCCCTAATCATAATTTATATGAAGATAATATTAAGACTATGAAACACACGAGGAAGTTTTGCTTAGTGCACTAATAAATATATATGCACTAATAAATTAACAATTGCACTAATATCTTCCAAAAGTTAACTATGAAATGCATTTTTATATTATCTCTCTTTGGTATCTACGTACTCTATTTATACGTGACATATTCATACTATAATAAAATCAACTTTCAATTCGAAAGTTTAAAAGGAGGGGTCGAAAATTAAGTTTTACACCTTTGGTTTAGTTTGAAGGCTTACCTTTGACTCAACAAGAAGTGAAAAATATATCTTGATTCATTTGCCCCTTGGGGCAAGTCCTCTGGTCAATCCGTAAGGTAACATACTTATCTTGTAACATACTTGAAAAATTATGATGATTTTTCTTTCTTCTTCTTGTGCAAAGTCAGGTGAAAATTAACAATACGAGTGACAAATACTTGCTTCATTTCTTGTGATTTTGGCATCAGATTTGGAGGATCTTCGGTATCACTAAAATTGTTTGTTTAAAATCACGAATTATAGTTTTCAATTTAATTTTTCATTAATAGAGACGAGATATTATAAAACATGTTTTCAAATAGAATACAGAACATACAATAATTATGATAAATAAAGGATGTTGCCTGGTATTAATAACTATTGTTGTTATTGATACCAGACAACATCCTTTATTTATCATAATAATAGAAGGTATCAACCTCACCAGCGATCTAATTAACGGAATAATTAACAGCATTTTTAAACTCGAATCTATGTTCTTGTCAGAAGATTGCATTATTTTAATTTACATATATTTCACTTTTTCAAGAATATTTCCAGCTTTATGATCCGAGATGGCTGACAGCAACAACTGCTGTCACTGCAGTGTTTCTGATCAGGAGGTCCTGCGGTTCACGTTCCGCCAGCGGCAGAGCATCGACACTCCATAGCTAGATCAGCCTCCGTCCGAGAGACAATGCTACCGGTCGGCTGCTCCGATTGGCGGATTCCGTGGTTTCTTTGTATCAGGTGAATTCCGCAGCAGCATCTTAGCAAACGCACCATGGACCGCGTGCTTTCTTCCTCATTTCGTCCCCACATTTCCCCTTCCACACACCCTTATTCTTGGACTACGCGAAATCGCTTGCTGGGAGACCAGTTGCGAGCTTGTTCCGGCCGCCGCATTGCCCCCTTGCACACAGCCGGAAGTCCACGTGTAGGTCGGCGACGGAACTCACATCCCAACGGAAAACGTAGCTAACTCCTGGGGTAAATGTGCATTACACTTATCAGACTAATGATCACATCGGTTGACGCTAATAACATACTAATCAACCAATTAATATTCCTCTATCATAATATGATTTTATGTCAGATACGAGCCTTACAAATTTTGCAGGGGCGCCATCTAAAGCATGCTGGGGTTATTATTCTAATCCTTCGTCACTCATATAAAGTAGTTTAGGGATTATTATTATTATTATTATTATTATTATTATTATTATTATTATTATTATTATTATTATTGCTGAAGTTCAGT
>BOPP01000043.1:7078649-7095465 GCA_017312745.1 Gryllus bimaculatus
CGGGCGACAGCGCGCTGGGGAAACGCGTGTTCGGAAAGCCGCGCCGCGGCGAAGAAACAGACGGTGTCGAGACGCTCCACGAGACGTGACACGAGCGCGGACGTTGACACTGAGGTCCTGTCGCGGGCGTGCGGAGATGGCCGCAGGCCGCGGGCACCTGCACGTGGGGCCGCCCGAAAACCGCGCCCGTCGCCGCGAGCGGCGCGGGCGGGCAAGTTTCAGCAAACGCGCGCCGCCAGCGCCGAGCCAAGCCGGGGCCGGCCGGCCCGGCGACAGCCCCCGCACGGCTTCCGCCCGCCGGCCGGTGAGAGCGCTGACGGCGCACGGACGGCTGCTCCGAAGGGAGGATCCAAGAAACACATTTCGGCAGCCGAGCCCCGGCCTCGCACGCACCGGCTGCCGATGACAGGCGGCCCAGCGGCGCGTCCGGCGCGTGACAGCGCCCGGCCGAAGGTTGCCCTGTCACCTCCGCGCGTGCGGTCCACCACCTCACCCAACAACCCACCACCTCAACCCGCAAAGCGCCGTCACGAGAGGGGAGGCAGGTCCAGTAAAATGGAAATACCGCTACCTTTCAGGTCCCGCTCGGAAAGCCCAGGGCTGGTCCCGGCGGGCCGGCGATGCTGGGCCCCTGAGGTCATGCGCAGCGAGGAAACACGCCGGTAATTCCAAACACTGATCGAACGCGGTATCGAGGGACACTGCTTCTTATACTCACTGGACATGCTACCCACCACGTGCTTCGGCGCGCCCGGCGGCCGTCACTGCGGCGGGCGCGGCGGAGGCGGCCGGCGGCGCCAAAAAACGGGGCGACCGCGAGGGCGGCGGTCGGCGGACGGCGGCGCCCGCGCCCGACGCCGAGGACTCGGCGTGGTTGGGTCGGGAGGTGGGGGGGTGGGGCGTTCAGGGGTGGGGGCACTTCCACGGGGCCGACGTTTTCCGTGGGTTTCTTTTCTTGGCCTTAACTTCTTTTTTTTTCTGCCGGCGGCGGGCTGCCCGGTTGGGCTGACGCGGGGGTTTGGCGCTCGCCGCCGGGTAGGGCGGTGCGCCTTCCCTTTCCGTCTGTGGGGCTCATCCGTTCCCCCGGCCTATACGTCCATAGCGAACTCCGCCCCCCTGCGCAGGTCTTAGGCTCTCTCGCTCCGTTCCCAACCTTTTTTCGGTACCCTCTGCCCGGGCTTCTCTGGTCCGGCTGCTACTCGCCCTCCTTTGTCGCCGCGCCCCGCTCTCTGCACATGCCCGCGCGCTCCATGCCGCCGACTGCCGCACTCTCTTGGTGCGCAGGTTAGTGTCGGGCGGTCCCCCGCGCGGCTCTCCTACCCCAGGCGGGCGCGCACCCGGCTGTGTCGGCTCCCTTCGCCGCCGACTCCCCCGAGGGTTGCCTGCCTGGTCTGCACCGGTGCGTGTCTTGGCGCAGGTTGGCGCGGGGTTGCCCAGCCTGTGTCGATTTTCTCGCCTGTATCGGCCTGTCCTCCGGTGGTGTGTGGGCGCGCCTTGGTTTTTTTTTTCTGGGGCGTTTCCTGGTCCTGGTGCTTCGTCCCGGTTCGCTATGCCGGCCTGCGCGGGCACCTGCCCCCGGCGATGTAGCTCCTCGCGGTCGTGGCTGGTGCCTTCCCTCGAGTGTCGCTGCCCTCCGCGGTTGCCGGTGCTCCCCTTGGGCAGCCCGGGCGCGGGGGGCGCCGCGTGGGCGCCGTGGGCGGGCCGGTGCGGGGCAGCCCCCCGCTCTTTCCGGTCCATTGCCCCGCCCTCCGTGGCCCTTGTGTTTGCTTTTTGCGCTGTGCGGCTTTTTCGGGGCCCGCCGGCCGCCGGCCCCGTGGGGTCCGGGGGTGGGCGCCGCGGCGGCGGCTCCGCGTGGTGGCGCGCGCTCGGTCGGCGACGTGTGGGGGGTACCGCGCGCCCCGTGGTGGTCTGTACCTGCGTGCCGCCGCTCGTGTCCCGTCGGTTGTCGTGTTTGCACCGCGTGTTTTGCTGGGCAGGCCCTGGGGCGGGGCGTGACGGGCTGCAGGTGCGATTCTTACTTGTGCTTTCGTGCAGGGTTTGGGTTGCGGGGTGGTGGTGGGTGCGTGGTGGCCGCCGCGCGGGTCCCGGCTTGCCGGGCGCGTCGGCCGGGTCGACTAGGCGTGCTCCTCGGCCCGCGTGGTGCGAGGCGGGGTCGGCTGGCACTGTGTTTTGGCTCCCTTCGGGGCGCCGTGCGCGTCCGATCTGCCCCGCCGCGGCGGGCGCGTGCGGGCTGGTCGCGGGCGGCGGCCCGGTGGCGGGCTGGGGCGGGTTGCGCCTTCCGGCGCGCCGTCCGGGGGCCGCGGTCGGGGCCCCCGTGCGGCCCGTCGCGTCGGGCCGGTGGCGTCGGTCGGTCCGTCGTGGTTGCAGTGTTTCTCGCGGGCGTTCCGCCCCGGTTCGCGCGGTGCGTCGGGGGGGGGTGCGCCACGCGGCGGTCGGCGTCGCAGCGATTGCCTGCGTCGCCCGCCTTCTTCCGGCATGGCTGCCCTTGCCCCTCGCCGCCGAGTTTTCGCTGACGAATATTTTTCTGTTCTCGGCGCGGGGGGGGGGGTTCCGTATCACGTCTGGGCTGCGGGCGGGAGGCGGGGGGGCCGCGGTTGGGGAGTGGTGTTTGTTTAGTGTGGACGGTAGTCGGCGGCCGGGGCGCATCCGGTGGTTGGGTGCCTCGTGCGCGTTGGGGCCGCTGTGTCGTGCCGGCGCGGTGTGCGTGCGTGCTGACGGGGGCCCCCGCGCCTCGCTGGATGTTTCGTCTCTCCGGCCCGAGCGCTTGCTGCCTTGGTGTTTTGTCAAAACATTTCCGGGTCCCTGTTACTTTACTGCTACCCTCGTCCTGCTGCTCTTCCGTTGCTGCAAGGTGGTTGGTGGCGTTTGTTGCGTGTAGCTTCCTGACAACATGGTTTTCCTTGGTAGGGGTTGTTGTTAGGCAGTGAGAGGGCTGTGGCAAAAGTTTCGAAGTGAATATGCTTAATTTGACGTCATGTTTGAATGTTGACGATGAATAGGTTTTTATAGACGAGCATTTGTTGATTGCTGTGAGTTAACTGGCTGCATTCAGGGGGCAAGCCCCAGAGCGTGCAGTTTTCGTTTACTTTCTATTTGGCAAAATGGTTTAAATATTTATGTTCGTTTTTCGAGTTAATATATAAAACAAGTATTCTAGTTGGTGTTTTTTCACAAATATATACATATAATAACAGTATGGTTTTATTTTTTACAAAATAGAAAATTCGAAGACCTCTTCAAATGATGCTGGATCCGCCCCTGGTTGAGTGGAGGATGACCTATTTAACGAGCAGGTGTATTTAAAATAGTGACAGATACAGCAAACCGTACTTTTCTGCCTCAAGGCAAAAGTATGGTTTATGAATGCATGAAATAACCGATTTTAATATAGTATATGGGTATTATGGAAATGATTCAGTGAAAAATTGTAATTTTATTAAAATCTCTGTGCTATGATTGCGCGAGTCGTATAAAATTGGGATAAAAAACGTGCGATAAAATAAATTGTCTGTTTGTACTTTAAAATCCCCCCTCTCACTTGACCCATTTGTATCATTTCATCCTTTTTTAATGTATACACGCGAGGAACCACAATTAAGTATTACCTTTTTGTAACTGAACATTAAAGATGTTATGTAGTATAATTCTATTCTAATTAATAGAATGGTGTTTCGCGAATTTGTTAATGTTGGAGAAACAGTTTTATCTCTCGCATCTTTTTTTAAATGCATCTCATGGTGCATAAAAGAAAAGCTAAGGCCATTTGGATAGCGACATCATTAAACGCTTTCAGTAAAGGAATAATCAAATGTCTCGTATGTCTGTGAAATATGTTTTATTTTGGGAGATTGGAAGTTTGAAATTGATGGTAAGAAAATTTTAAGGCGAGTTTGGCTCCAAAGCGGTCTATTATAATTCGGAAAAGAAAAAAATTATTAATGTTGACATAATATGATTTTTATAAGAGATATGAATACAAATTTTTTCCAGTTGATTCACGTCCGGAAAGCGTATGCCTTGTGCTGGATTCGAACGGCTTTCCGCCAATGGACTTCGGTAAACGATTGGAAGAAATTTGAAATATGAATTCTGAATGCGATCTTACTTGCATTCTTGGATTAACAAGAGAACGTTAAAATGCATTAAATATTGTGAAAAAGTATTAGAATAAATAGTTTAATTGACTAAGCGATCACAGAAGGGTGAGGCTGTTTTCGTGAGGAAACAATCATGATGGAAGTTGACGTGACATAACGGACGAGAAGTAGTTAAAGGAGCCCGGCCGTTTGGCTTGCCGTTCGCTCCAACTCTACCTGCAGTCACACGGGTTGTCTCTGTCGCGTGACTCGCTTGACGAGATCAGAAGCTGTTGCGCTAATGAAACTCCTTTCTAGTCTAACCTCCTCTATTCTCGCCCACTTTTGTGACCATTTGAACTCTAAATATCAAGCAACGACTGTATCCAGGATAGATGAGTTTCGTATCAGTGGGAAGATGCATACATTACGGATCGTGAAATCAAGATGTATTCGCTATTTTGCTAATGAATCATTTGCTATGTTACCATTTGATATTTATATCGGCGATTCTATGAACACTTCTTTAATTTGAAACTATTTTTAAAAGTGTATTGAACATAAATCTTTGTTTTAATGAATTACATTTGCTGTCGGTGATTTAAAAAACTATTCACTGTTAAATAAAACATTCCTTCGATTGTGTATCATCGCACAATGACTGCAATTATTTGAATTTCTATCATAAATGACAATACATTTGTTAATGTTTTAGACTGAAGATTTTGGTTGTATGTGAAATGAGATATATTTGGTAATAGAGGTATATTAATTCAAAATGTTTATGATCGACAATACACTCTATGCTGTTGTGACATATCCAGGGGACACATTTTCGTGGTAAGTTGCAAATATGTGCGCTAAGAGAAATATCATTTCTTTTCTTTAAGTCAGAAAATCAAACGACTTTAAACAATTTAATGGGAGGCGTTGTTATGTAATGTTAGAATGGCATTTACTTCAACTACATTCTTCTGAATACTGAAGTTGCGAATTTTTTTTAGTGTAAGGCAGTGGTCTGGAAGGCCTGAAAAAGCAGTGCTCTTTTTAGGGGACCTAGCTCTACATCGAAGGTTCCTATTTAAGTCAAACTTTGTTTACAATACTCAACGATATAATATATGACTAATACAAATAATGAGTCTGGAACAAATTAGTAGGTTTTCGAAGTCCTACTCACACACACACACACAACACACCACACACCACATATATATATATATAATATGTATATATATATATATATACATATATATATAATATAATATATATATATATATATATATATAAACGAAGTGTAGTGTAGCCATTCAATTTGGGAGCAAGTGACACTGTGTTGGCAGAATTTTTCCAGAGGGAAAGATTAATATTCCCTATTTTCCGTCCGTTGGCGCAGGCAAGAAACACATGTGAATGCTTAGCCTTTTTAGCATTGTCTGCGCGTGGCGATGTGTAAATTAGTATGTATGTATGTGTAGCCGGTCGTGCAGGTCCCAAAAATTTGAGACCCCACTGCCTTAAAAATCCATTTAACTAAAATTTGCATTGACGCCCTCGCTGGGGGTGGGGTAGCGCGGGGCGTGCGTGGGGCGACGCTCGCCGCCGGGGCTCCGCGGGAGAGATGACAGCGTGGCCGTGATCCCCCGTTTGTTCGGGCTGGCGAGGCGGGCGCCGCGTCACATGTAAGCGTACGACCGGCCTCATCGTTGGTATGCGGGTCCCGCGGCCTGGCAGGCCGCCCACCCGTCGCATCGGCTCGGCCGCTTGCTCGCTTGCCGCCCGCTCGCCGCCCGCTCCGCCCGTCGCCGATTCCTCCGCCGCTCGCCCCGCCCGCCGCCCGCCGCTCGCCGCCCCGCTCCCCCGCCGCTCGCCCGCCGCTTGTTCGCGATGCTGCGCGGCCGTACGGCTCGCCCGCCCGCCCGCCCGCTCGCCGGTGTGCTCGCTCGGCCCGTACGCTCGCTCACCCGTACGCTTGCTCGACCGCACTACTCGCTCGCCGCCCGGCTCGCCGAAAGCCCGCTCGCCCGGCCCGCTCGCCCGCCCGCTCCCCCTCCTCACATTTGTCCCCACGCCACGCCACGCCACGCCACGCCACGCCACGCCACGCCACGCCACGCCACGCCACTAATAACTAAGCGACGCGAGGCGACTTTAAAAAATAAATAGAACCTGCTTTTTCGGAGAAAATATTTGGGAACGCGATTTTATTATAGGAATGGGACACTCACATATTGAAAAATTCGACAAACTATCGTCTTCTGCGAATTCCGAATTTGAGGCGCGGGGCGAAACGATTAATCTCCACGTTGTTTTTTCAATCGAATCTCTCGTACAGCCTCACATGCTTTTACAAACACGATCTCTCCGCCCCTCAAGTGTTTCAAAGTGTCGATAATTTTATGACTTGCTTAATATAAATGCACAATATAAAGATAATTATATTTTATAACTTACTGAATATAAATATAATTTCATAAAACAATTTTTGCAAGTTGGATCGTAGACTTTATATTTGTCTTAAGCCTATAGTAAAAGTTTTATTGGAATGTAATAATTTCAAAATTGTTAGTATAATTGACATCATGGATATTAAGTTTTTGATTAGAAAAAGTGTGCTTAAACTATCAAAAGGGATGCAAAAAATCTAAGCAGCTATATTAATTTAACTTATTTTCCTCTCACAAATTTCGTGAATAAAAGGAACAATTTTTACAATTAAACGTAAATCCATAATTGAAGCCGACATAATACGAATATTTGTAATGCACTTTATTTTGAAATAAAATAGAACATTGATATTTGAAAATTTATCGTTATTTTTTTTAATTCTATGTGATACACGAATCCGTTAGTTTTATCCAAGAAGGGGGCTCAAATTCATTTGCAGTTCATTGAAAAACATATTGTACCTGATAAATATTAATTAAATAATTACTTTAGTGTTTTTGAATTATAATGCAGGTTTACTCCTCTTGACAGATCTCACGAAGCTATAAAGTTAAGATTCTTTAGATTGTAGGTTATAAGTTATTGCCCGACAAAAGAAACATATTGAAGAAATTTTAAGTGCTTAATTAATATTTAAGAAAATGAATTTTTAGTGCTTTGAAAAACAAAAACTTGGGAATATTGTTTGTAACATTTAATTAAGAATAGAAATGGATTGTACAACCAAATAGGTAAATTGATTCACACTGAATATCAGTAGAGAAACAAACAAATATGTCAAAAGCCGTTTGATTATAATGTTATTGGATACATAACGTGTCGTTTATCTAATAGTTGAACATCAATGATATGAAAAAAATAAGACCGGGGATTCAATGTCTTTTAACTGAAATTTTAAAGAGGTGTGACTGAGCAATTTGTTAGATATCTAGTTTTAATCAACAAAACAATGTCTTGTGTTGAATTAATTGTCAAAATGGAAAATGTAATAGAGGATCACCAACTTAAAAACATTAAATTACGGTTAAGTTTAAAGGAGATTATTAAGAAAAATATTAGGCCAAGAAATATAAAAGGAAAAAAAATGTGTTGCAAAATTAGCCAGAGATGTTTAAATGCAAAATCGGGTTGGACATTATTCATTAGTCAGCCTTTCCTGACGTGAGGACGTGATGTTTTACGTTGCGACGCGGAGTTTTTCACTTCCGGGTATCTCCCCCAGAGAGGCCCCCGTCTCAGGTGGAACGAGCACTAAGCTCCCGACTGGACTGCCTACATGTGTGGTAAGTAGTGGTCTTAGTGTGAGCTCTCAGTGTATTAGTGAGCACTTAGTGTACGTATGTGTGAGCGTGAACGTGCAAGAAGTGAAGAGGGGATAAGATTAAGGAAAGCAAGACACACCACACGGTTCGTGACCCGTTTGTTAAGGCACTGCTTCAGCATTTGTCTAGCATTGATTGGAGAAACCACGGAAAACCGATCACAGCAGCCGGCCGTTGCTCCAATTGATTGAATAGTGATTCCGGGATCATCAACTGCTAATGTCATTAGTCTCGTAAATGTATTGCATGTTATTAACGCGGGGATTTTCCCAGCCATGTATCTCCCCCAGCGTGGCACCAACCCAACCGGGACACGCTCTATGCTCCCGAGCGGTCTCCATGTGAGTGTAAGTGAGTGTCCATGTGAGCGGTCTCCATGTGAGTGTAAGTGAGTGTCCATGTGAGCGGTCTCCATGTGAGTGTAAGTGTGTGTAAGGGAGTGAGGATAGGACAACGAGCAGGAATGAAAAATCGCGCGCGATGCGTGGATCATTTTCATGGTACTCCTGCGGCGCTCAGCTTTCTACCAGTGTCGAAAATCCTGCCAGCGTCGAGACTCGAAGCCTAGGCTCTCCCGGTTGGAGACCCCACCGCGTCGTCAGTCGATGCCCTGAGCCACGTTGCCGGGGGTTGTTGCGGCCAGCCACGGGCCGCCAGCCAGGAGCGTGCTTGCGTTCGCGAAGCGCGCTGGGAAGCTGCCGCGCACGCAGCGCTGCCGTCGCCCTGAGCGACTCGCACGCGAACGCTGCGCCGCGCACTGCTCCGCAAAGCATCAAACTGCAAAAGTGTATCTATCTACCTATTTATCTATCTATCTATCTATCTATCTATCTATCTATCAATTTTTAAAATATTTTTTTACTAGGGGAACTTTGGAAATCTTTAACAAGACGAAAAGGAGCCCGCTCTCCTCAACAGTGTGAGATTTTTACCCACTAAAACCACAAACCTTTATGTTCCGTGAGTTATTCACCTGGAACCGCAATTATGCATTACTTCAGGATGGTGCCAGCTGTATTACTTCGAGGTACTGTTCAGGTTCAGCTATGACTGGTTTCTTTCGTCTTCTTCCTTCTTCTTGAGAATGGCGGTGGTATATTGCTGTCCACTTCTCCTTGTTACAGATCATTAGTGTAACTATGTTTTCTGGTGAGACAGTACACCCGACCTCCCATATCATGCGATGCCTTAGCGTGTCCCATCTCGGGCAATGGAACAGTGTATGTTCGGCGTCGTCCACTTCATGGCTGCAGTAGAAGCGTACCGCGTCTTCTGTCTTTCTGAATATTTTAAAGTATGCCTTAAAACATCCGTGTCCTGTGAATGCCTGAGTTGAATGGTATATCACGGACCCGTGTATGCGGCTTATCCATTTGGATATATATGGGATGAACCTATGAGTTCATCTGCCGGTCTCTTCTCTGTTCCAGCGTTTGTGCTAGCGGTGCATCACGTTTTCTTTAATTTTTTTAAATTGCCATATCCCTATCTTTGTGCGTTCACTGTCCGTTGCCTTCTTGCTAATGGGAGTAGTCGTAAACTTCTTTCCTTTCTAGAGCAAGTAGGTCAACAGGAGGGATGTTCGCCAGAAGAACAGCACTTCCGGATACAGTTCTACACGCCGATGTTATGCGTAGAGCTCATTTCCCCTGGACAGACTGCGTTTTCCTTCTCAAATTATTGTTTTGAAGAGATTCTGCCCAGATCGGGGCTGCATAGAGCATTTTCGAGTACATCACACTCATAAGAAGTCGTCTTTTCTTGTCGCTGGGGCTTCTGGTGTTCGGTATCAATCTTGAAAGCGATGCTGCTATTTCTAGTGCTTATTCTGCCGTCTCGGTAACGTGTGGTCCAACATTTAGCTTCCTGTCAATTTCCATTCCTAGGTAGAGAAGGCTCTTGCGACGTATATTTTCCTTGCCTATTAGGAATGTTGCATTGGGGTAGTCCGTCTGCCCTTTGGACGTCAGCCATCTCATCACTCTTCTCAGGGTGTCGTTCACGATGACCTCTAGTAGGGCCGATGTTTCCGCCGTTGCCACTATTATTGCATCGTCTGCGAAGCCCACTATTGAGACATTTTGCGAGAGTTTTATGCCTGTCGTACATAATATTCCATAAGACAAGACCAAGTTTCGAACCTTGTGGGACACCACAGGTCATCTCGATTTCAATACGTCCCTCTTCGCCTTTGTAAATTGTCTTTCGGCCGCTTAGGTAGCTCCTTATTATACTGGTGACCTAGTCTGGGTGTTCTTCTCTATCTATAATCTTCCATTTGGCCAAGTTAAAAGCGTTCTTGATATCGAGCGTTACGAAGGCACAGAATTCTTTTTTTGCTTCCTGTATGGCTTCTCTGGCCTTTTCTACGACTGATGTTACGATCGTCGTCTGTCGATCTATCTTTTCGAAAGCCATATTGCGTTTCCGACAGACCGTGTGTTTCCTCTAGCCATACCTGTAGACTTTGCTTTATCAGGCCCTCGAATACCTTTCCCATCGTGTCTATCTATTTGTTTTTAAATTACGTCATAAAACAGGTAAAAACTTTGTGTGACTTGCTATGGAAGAAGTTAATTTTAAGTTACATTTATAACGCAAACTAACATTTATAATAAACGAACGCCTTCTGAAAGTAGCGTTAAAAAAAGGGGAAACATAAGTGCTCAGGAATGTATAATTTAAACGATGTCTTAATGGGTAGGAAAGATGATTTCGAAATGATAACAAAAAAAAAACACTAAACAGTATTTCCAAGTTAAAAAAAGTTGGGTGGAGGAGGACTTGGGATTTTAACGGCAGAGTTGGAATGGACAACAACAGCAATATTGGGTGTCAATATGGAGAGGAAACTCGCAATGACAATGGTTAAAGACTGATTAATTTCTATGGAGTGTTAAATGATAATTAATAATACTTTCTTCTAACATAAGAATATTCACAAAAATGGTATCAACCTACAAAAAACTTAAGTCAATAATTGACCTCTGTATAATGAAGCAAAACATTTCATTCAAAATACAAAATGTTAGAGTGGAACTTGCAACCCAATGTAGCGATCATTGTTAATGAATTTCTAAAATATACATCACATTCACTTCAAATAGCACGGATACAGAATAAAAATAAATAATTTAATAACTTATTAAAACAATAATAATATAATAATAATCATAATAATAATAATTAAATAATTAAAAAATTAATAATTAAATAATTAATTTACAGATTAATAGAAAAAGAATATGAGTAATGAAAGAATGTATTCTCCAAGCCGCAGAGGAGTCTTTCGGAACTAGGAAAGCAAAAAGTGTTATCAAGGAAAAATAAATTGTGGCTGGATAAATGTGTTTATAAAATACCATTCAGAGGTGGAACACGAAACTCAGAGGCCTGGAAAAGAATTAAATCTATTGAAACGAAAAGACAATCTCACATTATCAAACATCAGCATCAGTAAATGTAGATAATATTTTGGAAGATTGCTTCTAAAAGTCAGAAACTTTCAGTCAAACAAGAAAGTGAAATTTGAGAAAAGGGTAGATCAGACAATTAAAACTTAGATAAAGCGCTTGAGACAATGAAATCTAACAAAATCTGGCCCGGGGTTATACCCGCAAAACTACTGAAATATGTTCCCTAACGCTAACTTAGCTGCACCAAATGCTCAACCTCATATTTTCAAGGCGCCTGAATGAAGATATTCCTCAGGAGTTGCGAACGTCTTAAATAACACAGATCATAAAAAGGATCTAGGGGCAATCAGACTACAGAGGAGTAGCAGTTATTGGATCTACAGGTAGACTGTATAGCGAAATAATACGAAATAAAATAGAAGAAGTGATAAAAGGAAAAATCGGAGAACAACGTAGTTTTTCTGCCGATAGATCAGTAAGAGACAATATATTAACATTAAAACAACGTATAGAAAAGAGTACAAGGAGGTGTATGTGAGTTCATATGTGATTCATTGATCTTCAGAAAGCCTACGACAATGTACCGGTTGTTAGAGAAGGGAATAAATGGATAAACTTAAAAGGAGAAATTTGTTGGAGATTCACCGACTTTATATAACAACACCTCTCAGTTTAAAATCTACAGTAGGCTCATGGATTCATTCCCTGACATTAAAGGTCTCGACAAAGTTGCTTTCTTTCCCTAACGCGATTTAAAATATATTTACATCAAATTTTACTGCAGTATGAAAAACAATGCAGAATAATGTGAATAATGATCGGGGAGAATAAATTATACACATGATGTTTTTCCAATGACCGAGTAGCTATTGCAGAAAACGCTGACGATTTTAGTATCATGATCTGTAAACTTAATGATTACTTTTAATCGCACGAATTACCATTGACATGGACAATTCTGAATATCTAGTAGTTGGGAACAATGAGGTAGATCTTCTGAAAAATAGAAGAACGAAAGGAGTAAGTAAATATAAATATTTTAGAGTATTTTTTAACAAAAACGGAAATAGCAAAGAATAAATTGAGAGACGGATAAGCTTGGGAAGAAAGGTGACACATAGTGTAAACTCTATTTGGTGAAACAAAACCATCACTAATGCCACTAAAAGACGTCTTTACTTCACACTCAAGGGTAAATGACGTCTTTACTCAAGAGTGTTTTTTCAAAAAGTCTGTCCGTCCGTCAGTCTGTCTACTTACTTATTACTTATTTAATAGGTGTTTTCATGAACGTCTTTGAAGGTGTTTGGTGAAATGTGAATCTTAGTGATTTCGTGAATCTTTGTCTTGGCTATAAAAGATCCACTTGATGTAAACGTTTGCAGAACATCATTCTCTTATACTGTTTAAGTAGAAGCCGAGACGGCTATCTTTTTGAAAACGCAAATTTAGTGCCATTAAAAATTCACAAAATGTATTTACTTAACTGAGGCTATCTCTACATTGTATAGGAGGAATGTGTAGGGGCAAAATTAAAAGTGTCACTTCAATGCTTGAATGGATCCCTTGGATTAAATTAGAACATTTCATAGGGAACTGCAAAACATCTACAAGTATCTATTACAGAGAGGCTTGTAGGATAATTTTCTTATTCTTATTCTTCCATTTATCATCGCTGTAGAACAACAATTTTGCCACTTGCATTAATTGCCAATCATTTTTAACTATTTGACTCTTATTCTGAAGAGTATGACTTTATTATTTAAGAACATTTCGTTCCACGAGTAACAGTGGAGTGAAAGGAGCAGAGAATTCAGTTTCTGCATTAGAATACTTCCCAAATAAACACGGTAGCGGTGCACTTAATTAAGAGATACATAAATAAGAATGAAGTTAGCACAAGGTCACGAAAAGCACACAATTTATGGCTTGCTCGAAACTTTTGGCGCGGCAACATGGCACTAGAAAAGTGTTGGTTGAAAAGATTTGCCACTTTTTCCGGACTACTTACTATTAGTACTATTTCTGTACTACTATTAGTACAGAAAGCTGTTCAAAGCACAGATACTTTTTTTAGTTCTGTCTCGTTAAACCGTAACATCGTTCTACGTAATAGCGACAAACATGGAGGGAGTAATCATCTTTTATCATAATCAATCATGTGAGTCGTAGTCATCATTTCCCTTCCTTAAGCCAGGAGCTTGTCGCCGTTAGATACCTAGACGGTCACCCGTCCAGGAACCCGCGATGCCTCGATTTGCTTAGCCTCGGTGACTTCACGGAGCACAGTTAGCATTTGGCTAGCGACGCTGGCTAGTTGCCTTGCAAGTGATGACTGGAGCGCAAAGGATTTCGGCGCTTGTAGGCTTCCGAGAAACAATAAGTGGATGCATCACTTTAGTTCTTTTAAAAAAAGTTGAAAAGCTCAAAAAGATACGCGGTATAAGAAAATCACAAGTCGAATCTACTATAAGCAGACACAGTTGACTTAGTAAATTATTTTCGAGAAATGAAAGACATGCGATCTACGTTCTTGGATTACGGTAAAAGAAATATTTTGATAAATGATCTGGATTAATGAATGAAAATGGACGGATTTTAAAATACATCTTTTAATTTTTGGTGGCATTTTATATGAAGATACTGGAATAATTTATTTTTTTCCTCAAAAATGGCTTCAATTTTTTTTGTTTTTCCCTCCTCAAAGTTCGCTTATAAAATGACATTTCCCCGCATTTTCATTTGAAAATGAAATTTCAAAAATTGGAAAAGATTACATTGTCTGATTCCCTTCCACAACTACATGATTGAAGATACCGATTTTTTCTACATGAAATCTATTCTTCAAAAATAAATCTTTAGGTGACATTATGTGTTTTTTTAATATGAGCCTTTTTATAGTAATTTTGAGACAAATCGCGAATAAGACGAAAATTCTCCGTTTTCCGGTTAACAATAACAATAATTTTTCTCAGTAAGTAAATAGTCTCAGTTAATTCGGTTTTACATTTTCACTGATAGTTGTTTGGTATAGAAATCTTGTGACTTCTTAGTCTCTCTAGTAGAAGTTCACCACTTATGAGGGCCCTGCATAAGGTTTGACTGTATTTTAATGTACTATTAAAACTGATTGAAGTGTCTTCTGTTTTCGCGGAAGTGAAGGCGGACTGATGAAGTGCGTATAGTTCAGAGTCAAGTGAAGTCGATCAATACTGCTATTCTCAACAAACTGCGCGTTCGTGTCAAAAATCTGATGGGGAGGCTCGTTTACCTGGTAATTTTGCAACCGATACCCTACCTACATGTTCCCTTCTACACGCAAACCCTGTCATGTTCGCACTGTGTCTGTTTTACTGTTGTCATTATGACATTGATCCGCGACTATAAGAACGACGTGGGTAAAATCTATTTTAACCGAGAAACAACCGAACTAGTAAAGAAATAAAAATCGAACCGAAAGCGAAGCTCATAGTCATTTTAATTGGGTTTCAGTAAATAAATGAATTCGATTATTTAATCAACATGATACTACAGGTTATAATATGTTCATGCATTCATTTGTCATTTCCTTTAATTTCGAGAACATCTAATCTATGTTCATTTATTTTTCCTGTGTTATCCTTAAATATATTCATCGCCATCAGCGTATATTATTATATTACTCAGAATTTACCTAAAAAGGTTGCCAAGAACCTCGAACATAGTTGTATGAAAGGTCAAGCAGTCACAACTCTCACAAATTAAAAACAAACCCATAGTTTAATCTACGCAGTTATCTTGAATGGAGAGATTTCTGTAAGAAGAGACCATTTTGAAGCTTCTCTGCTTGGTCACTATAACTGCAAGTTACGTCAATGGACGCATTTTGTCAGTGCAGTCGTTTGTAAATGGCTTCAAAGTCTCTTGCAATATCGTCACCGTGCATGACGTTTAATTGTTACCCGACCTGCCAAAGTGGTCCCTTCTTGAAGTAACTCCTCTATAGCATCATTCTCTCTAACTCTTCTAACGACATCAGCATTCTCTCTGACTCCACTAACTGCAATGATTTACTAAAATTTTAATTTCAGTCGACGTGCTCGCTCCTTATTTACTGTTCAACTTACCATTGAAACTTACGACCTAGTCTTTGGTGGACTCTTCTATTCTTCTGGGCAACAAAATTAATTTTTATCCCTCTCGCGTTTGTTTATTAAGAGATTTACTGTGCTAGTTAAGTTTACTTCACTTGACAAGAAAGGAAACAAAAAAGGTTTGTTTTAGTAATTTGGATCAATGTGTGCGAGTTCGCGTACTGCGTGTATGCAACATTCATTTGTAATATGTATATTGAGTAATATGTTTTATAAAAATCTCAGTCCGAACGCGAATTATCAAATAATAGTTAATATGAGACCAACAGTATGTCAAGTACTGTGCAGTCCTACACATTCTCGGCAAATCCCTCTAGACTGATGATAAGTTGACCTTTCTTTAAAAGTTTAATTTGTGCGGTCAGAATCCATAATGCATGTAATTCGGCTAAATCGAAATGTAGAAAACTGCGATATCTGATGTTTTTATTTCCCTTCATCTTGCAATGTCCCAGTCTGGATCAAAGAGAAATGTCTACTCGTACGTTGTTTACCAATAGAACCTTCGGCAAAGAAATTTCATTGCGAGTTCGCATGAACCTCCATCACTCAATCCATAAGAGGCAACAGTACACGATTCTACGTTTACTTAAAGCATGTATCTGCCTGCACACACTCACCTATAATAAGGTTGCTACGGTAAATAATGTTTACGAGATCTCCCGGCTTGAAGGTCATGAAATCTAAGAATACTGCTGGCGAGTTGAAATTGCAATGTTGAGAGCTTGCCTCTGGGTTGAAAAGAGTAACGTCTTTGGATATTCTACCATTCTTTCGACGATGCAGCAAGTGTGTTTTTTAAACAATCTTTTACTTTTTCGACCTTCCTCATTTACTGTAATAACGAGTAGTGAAATGCAACTATCACGAAATTGGCAATGAAATTTAAGATTCTTAAACACATTTCTTGCAGACAACTTGACGACAAAAAAGTACAGCACTTTCACGTCATCTAGGTAACAAAAGTAATACGCTGCGTACAACATAATAGTGCCGAAACGTCATTCAGAACAGTTTTTCGTGTGCTCACACATTTCAGACGTCCTCCAAATGAACGGAGATTTTCTGAGCATACGTTCTTCCCGGAGATCGAAGAGAACGGGAAGGCGAGGGAGGAGAAGGAGGAAAAGGCAAATAAGGAAGAGAAAGAGAATGAGAAGGAGGGGGAGAAGTGGAAGGAGGAAGAGGAGAGGGAGGAGGGGAAGGCGAAGGAGGAGCAGGAAGAAAAAAACAAAGAGGAGAAGGGGAAGGAGGAGGAGGAGGAGGAAAATAAGGAGGAGGGGAGTAGCGGTACAAAAAGCTTTTCTTGAATAATACGCGCCAATTAAATGCTATTAATATAATTTGCGAGTATTTCGGCCGGCGGATGAAGGCCTGCTCGGGCCGCTCCTTCTCCCGCGGGGTCTGGCTCGTGGCGGGGG
>BOPP01000043.1:7095490-7243712 GCA_017312745.1 Gryllus bimaculatus
GGGCGCGCGTCGCGTGGGGCCCGCGCCCAACTGTGCCACGACGCACGCGAAGGCCCCCGAGAAACACGCGAATACATGGTTGCGTTCGCGCAGGGTCCCGGTTGGGGGCGGGCAGAGGGGTGGGAGAGCGCGTCTAAAGCCACCGACTGAAGACGGGCGAAGTTGGATACATGATTAACCTGTGGACTCTTAATATTCGAACACCAAGTACCCAAAACAAAATGATTCCGTTACCGTACATTGTTCCCTAATGCGTAGAGGCTTCTTACTACAACTCGAAATAACTTCGGACTAGCGGAGATGATCAAATTGCATGATTAGAAACATTTATGAGCAGTGAGTTATACGATTCAAAAGAGAAATAACTGTTTATATTTTGTGTGCGAAATTATTTTTTTTTGCATGATCTCGTTTTGTTAAGAAATTTTGTTCCCAACTGTTACGCATCGCGGCAAAAAAAAAAAAAAAAAAACAAACTCGATCTCGACCTGCTGCAGAACAGGTGAAAGTTATTTACCGTAGCGTGCATGTGCACTGAAGTTGGTTTTGGACGCGCGTCCGGCCAGTGTGCGCGCGAGCCCTTGGGGCGCTGCGTAATTGGCGTCGGGTTGCGTCTACGGCTGTAACTTTGAGCATCGTGGCCCGCGGCCGGCCAAGGGGGCGTGGTCGCTTGCGGCTGCGCGGCGCTGCTCTGCCCTTTCGCCGTGCGCGCGAGAACGCCGCGCCCTCGAATCGCCATCACGTACACGGCTCTGCATGGAACACTCAAATTAACGGATTGGGCAAGTGCCTCTGATTAGCGCGGCCAGGGATAATACTCTCACTGTGTTATGCGCGAGCTCGACCAATCGCGCACCGGAGTCCGCGCCCGTGTAAAATCAAGCTTTGCTCAGCTCGTCGACGACGAGACATTTAGGCCTATGATTGCCACGGTCCTGTAGTCGCCGCATGCGGGGCGTCGGGATAAGGGCGGAAGGAGGCAGAAGAGTAGGGCTCTATCGGCCGTTTACTCTGAAAGATTTTTGTGGTTCTCCGATCAATTACCATGCCAGAGAAGTACCCTAACAAACGGGCCACGGCCCCCCGCCCCGCGATATTTCCTCCCCCTTCCCTGTGCTATCCTCCATCCCTTACTTAGTGCATTACACACCACACACCGCGGGAGAATCTGGTGTTCTTAGAGCTTTAGAGCTCGTCCCGCCATGTGGAAATATGACGGTGTTCAGGCGATCCTTGACATGGCGCGGTAGCAGCCAATACGTCGAATCACGAGGACACAAGCCAAAATGGCGGTGAACGTAGTTTGCTCTTCACCCGTCCGAAGGTAGTGAGGTCCGTGAAGCTGTGTGCTGAGATTCAGGAAATTTCTCGCTGGTGTGGCCAGATGACCACATTGTGCATCACCCAAGCACTACTTGCAGCATTAAACTACGCGTCATTTCAGGAGTAGCAGAATCAAATCTGAATGAGAAGTTATATAAATGTAAATGTAAAATGAGCCTACCTACTGTAATTTGAAAATATATAAAAAACCCTACAAAGTTAGATAGCCTTCAAGCAAAATCATCTTGCTAAATCTAAGAATAGTAATAAATGTTCCTTTATACATTTTTCTCTTTTTCAATATCTTACGCTCTTAAATGGCGGAGTGATGCAGGAATGATAAAAAGTATATACACATTCAGAGCAATGTACGTCGAAAATTTATTTTGGAAAAAGTTGTAAAGAAGGAGAAAAAGAAAGTCAATTTAGAAGTTTTATGCGAGAAATAATGGTGGAATCGCAATGATGGAAACTTACAATGTGTGCAATATGTGGACCGGCGTCCATAGTTGATTCGTTGTGTCCCAAGTGTTTTTGTATTTCTTTGCGATACGCAATTTTTTTATATGGCCATGGTGTCTTTGGCGTTAGGCTTAAGGCAAAAATCTACTTTAGCGTATGCGTAGCGGTACAGTATCACTTTCCTGCCAAAAAAAGAATTGAAGGTAAGAACTATTTTCCATGTGCGAGTGCTGAAAAATAATGCTTAGCACTTCGTACTTTATTTCATACGTTCGACTTCCGTAATACATTGCCCTTCTACAATATTAATTTCATACTCCAAACCAAATTATGTATCCACTTTCTGTAGCCACTGTATGTAAGATATGGAGTCTTAGTGCAATTTTGCGCTTTTTGTACTAATAATGGATGGCAAAGCATTTTCTTTCACCATTTAGTTGCCCAACTGATTGGTATGTAACGCTATATAAAATTATTCGTTATAAAACATATTCATAGATGGAAGTACCCTTTTGTTTAAAAAAAATAAATCAGAATGAAATTTGACAAAGAATTGAATTCTGAAAAAGTCTTTACATTTCTTCCATTCCTTTCTTACAGCAGAAAATTTACAATGGGGAAAGCATGGAAAGTAATTCCTAAGAGCAATATTTTCACTATCGCTACTGTATAATGTAGCGATAGATAAGTTACTGTGTTTTAAATTTCTAAATTTTCAAACCCTTCAATGCTAAATAATAATTTATTGAATGTAGTTATGTAGAATATCTAGATGTTAAGAAATGAATATTAGGACGTATATTGTAGCATAAATTGTGTAGATATGAAAGATCTTATAAATATATGTATGAAAATGTTGTAAATTAGAAGTAAAAATCTTACAAGGAACTGATATGTCTATTAGTCCAAATATATATACGAATATATATATATTATATTATATATATATATATAATATATATGATTATATAGTATTATATGTATGTGTGTGGTTTGTGTGTGTGTGTGTGTTGTAGAGATGAAAACGCTACTGTATGTACTTGAAAATATCCCGGCGTGGTAGGAGTGTCCACCCCGATCCACTCCCACGCCAGAATTCCCCGTCACTAAAACCAACTCTCACGTAGATCCATCTAAGAAGACGTAATTTGATATTTTTGTCCAATGGCGATGAATTATGGCTTCGTTGAATGTCAGTCTGCCACACTGCGACGGTGCTTGCTTCTGGCGAGCGCTATGTGGAAATGGCAGGCTGGCAGTTTCGCCGCCCCACACTGGGCCGAACGCACAAAAATTTCGCTGAGGGTCGATTCATTTGTGTGTTTCATCGCATGGGTCATGGCCCGCAACTGCGTTTTGATTATCGGTGTTTCGAGCGCTTCGTCAACTGCTACAGTCATTTAGTCCCTGAAGTGTAGTCCTTTATATGCAAGGTCGCTGTCGCTCTTCTCAGCTCGAATTGAGTGCAGATCCGGCGCTGAGCTGTGAGCGCGGTTGGGCGCTGACTTGTGGGGTTCTTCCGAATCCTGCGTGGTCCCCCACTAGCGGTGTACCGCCCAGTCGGACCAAGCTCTTAGAACCCGACTGGTCGCCCGGTGTGAAGGGCGAAGCGTGTGTACAGGAAAGGATACCTAGCTTGACTAGCTAGGTCGAAATTACCGCCGCTGGGACCTCGAGCCTGAGGACCTCCAGGTCAGAGGTAATGCAGTGAATATCAGTTGATACCCTGAGCCACCTCGGCCGGCTTTGCCGGATCGAGAAACTAAACATTTGTTCGGTATTATTTTTTACTTTTAAAGAAACTAGTTTGTGAAAAGGAAGGATTACTTTCTTGCCCGTATTTTCACACAAAAGGTGAACATGTTATTTGCCAAAATCTATCTTTAAAGTACAGATTTCATTAAGTAAAAAATCTCTTTAATAGTTTCGTTGTAGGAAGGACTCCGAAAAAAATTTGAACTTAGCTATTTTCAAAAAAATCAGGTTTTCAATGAACATGAGGCCTGCACAAGTTCTCCTAAACTTCCTTCACACTATCAATAGTTAGAATATTTGAAAAAAAAACGTTGCTGCCATTTTGAAGATTTTGAAAAATGTTCCCAGGGGCTTATGTAAAAGTTCCCCCAGAATTTTAAAAGCATGGTTTCAAATTCAAGCGGGGTCGGTGCGTGCGCGGAGGGGCCTCGGGGCGGAGCGTGGCGGCGGAACGGGCGCGTCCGGAGCTCCTCGCGGACCCAGCCTCCGGTGCGAAGGATAGCGCACACGGTCCTTCACCACACCTTTGCAACGCGCTCTGGCCAGATTTTGCCGTTAGTAAGGTATTGGAAACTCGATAACTGAATCGACAATTGTCTGCAGATTTCTGGTATTGGTAATATCAAGAGGAATAAGTCTCTATATTTTGGTGCAGAGAAAAGTTGTATTCTAAACAAGAATTAGCACAAGCTACAGCTTTGACATACATACACAATACAGTTACGGACATAAGCGTTTTGAATCTCGTTTTCACATTGGTGACCATTTTAATTTTCCCGGTTGTACCTCAACACATCTACCCAAAGGTAATATCGAACGGAAATTCTGGGCCTTATACTTTCCAGCGATGATATGTAGTTCTGCATTTTCGACTGTGTTCTAGTGCCATCTACACGCCTGCTGTGCGACATTGTACGTGCGCGGAACATATATGTGCACGAGATTTACCTATGGCCACTGTCAGTATTAGAGAAAAGAGCGATTCATAAATCTAGCCCCTACAAATCATGACCAGTCTCTTTTCTTCGCTGAGATATCGTACTTCTTATTGCCAATTAATCTCGTATACCTTTCATTCGAACTTGTCTCCTCTCACGAGTCTCACCTCAAAGCAGTTCAGTGATACACCACCACTGATGAGTGCTGAATCTAAACTCGAACAATACATGTGCGCGCGTGCGATCATGTCACCCAAGTTCGCCTGAATAGATTACCGTTTACCACTATATTATTGGAATTTAATTCATATCTGAATTATTTCTCTAATACTCTCAAATTATGCAGTCGTGGAAGTAAGAATGTAGAGAGCGCTGTGGAATCGTGAACTCACACACAACACGCGCTCCGCACACACACATATTACGCACCACACAGAAACACACAAGTTGTACTCTATAGTGCTTAAAGTTTACTTAAAGTATTCATTTGTCCGTGGAATATCGCCCATTTCTGCTATCAAAGAGCTGTGTTCCATTCTCTCGTGGAGAAACTGTAAAGATTCGTCTGGGAAACTGAGTGATGCGAGTGGATGAGTACATAGTAACCATATACGAGCGAAAATAATTTTATCCACTACCTGTCAGGCTCTCAATCATGTTACACATATTCTACTTTTGCGAGTCACGTGTATAGTGGTATGAACAGCCTAGAGATTCATGGATGAGTGCTCTACTATATTCTTGTCATTACGTTTATTGATAAATTGACTATTCTAGAGGAGTTGGCGTGACCGCCAAAGTGCAGTAAGTTATAGCATACTGATATTCGGTTTAGATAGTGCATATTGTCCGGCAATTATATTGTTCCTCGTTGCATTGGAAGTATGTGATGATACAGTTCTGATACGGTTGACCCTGACAATAAGAAAATATTGTGTTCTCTTACCTGGTATTACGCTTATCTTGAGAGTGGATTGACTTGCTTTCTGAAGAGTTAGGGTATAGGTGGAGATATTTCCAGTTATATGGTGGTGGCTAAAGTGTCCAATTGCTTTTTTGGATGAGTGGAGCTCAGGTGTATTGGAAACGCAATTTTCTTAGGCGGCTACCTCATTGAGACCTCTCATATGCAGCTTAAGGTAATAATGTGGTCTACTCTTCATCACATTAATGCGTTTGTTAAGGGAAGATCGTTTTGTGTCGTAAAAGTATCAGTACGCTGAGATTTTAGGTCAAACCGGTCATTTTAGATTAATACTATACGAGAGTTTATTTTTAAATATAATGGTTAATTGTCTGATAGAAGATATGTGAGAAATAAATTTATAATCAATTCTTCATAACATTCCAACCTGCATTCAAATCTTGCTATTCTCTCCAATCTGTGTCGATCGATTGTGTTTTCTATTGAAATGAATAGTGCGATTATTCGAGTTAATTTTATCTGTTTGGGTGAATTTTTTGCTCACCATATGTCTCTGTGTGCGCGTGCATTCAGATCATAGTGACTGTGGAATTGAATTTTTACATCTTCTTTGCATGAAGCGCGCTCTAGATTATTTGTTTTCCTTGTGTGAAATGCTAAGCTGTCATCCTGATGGAAAGATATAATGCTGCAATTGCTCTACTTGTATATACCAGATTTTTACTGAGCAGTAAATGATGAAATCTAAGCTCGTGAACATATCAACTTACCAACGTAGATTTCGGTATAGATCGACCGTTACGATAATGTTTCTGTGTCTTTTTTCTTTCTGAATGACAATTTCAGTATCTTTTGCAGTAGTACATGAAGTCTTCTACATTACCATATGGAGATATAGATAATAGCTGAGTAATTTCAAGGTGTCTTGCTGGCATTTGATGATTCTGTTATGGTTTGATTATCCTATGGACAGACTTCAGTATGAGGAAAATTATAGATATATGATCGTATCACACAAAGAATCATTTAGACCCATAGGTATATGATGGTGGCCAAAGTGGGTATGAAATAATACCGCTCAATAGTGCAGATTAAGAAAAAATGGCATTATTAAAAAAATTAATGTAGAATTCTATACAAGATCAGGGGCAGAATAGAGTATTGACAGGTCCTCTGGGTGATTATAAGAGATAAATTAGTTAATGAGGATATGTGTACTCGAAGCTAGGCGTATATTGGTAGTCGAACTTTGTGGATGATGTCATTCTTACAACGTCAGGGTTATGATATTATGCATCTGCCATGCTGACCAAAGGATTGTGCACGCGCTGACTGTTATGTGTTCTGGTGCCTGGAAAATCTGAATATCAGGAAAGAATGATGTGTATGGGCTGGTTAGTGAAGAACTTCTCTCTTGCTGTCGGGTAGACAGGTGTCGTGTTGCTATATTTCCTCAGGTATCTGAGGGGTTCCATGGTGTAGTTACATGTCGTATGTCTGGATGGAGCAAGTAATCAAAGCAATAAGAACGATATGCTTTTGGGGGTGATGAGATGGTTTAAAAATGAGTGAGTATAGAGTGAGGCGGAGATAATCAAGACAAACTATTTTCTGGGGTAAGTCTATGATAATCGGATTATTAGTGATATTGCTTTGCTCGATATTGTGAAAGTGACCTGCTCACTCTCCACTGATCTGTATGGGTTTTTACAGCCTTCGACAAAGAATATGTTGTAATGGCGTCCTGTTAACCACGCTACATTTTTCTTCAACTTTGTACGAATCAAAGAAGATGCTATATCCAAATTCTACTAATTCAAACTGAGTGTTCCGGAGTAATTAATAATTTGGAATTTAATAACTTAACTACGCACAAAAAAAATCCGAATGTAAAAGAAATAGAACCCCTCATTGATGGCAACAATGTAGTAATCTTTTATGAATGTGACGCATAGAATCATAAATTATTTCATTATAAAATTATATCAAGGAAACTAAGATTTTCAATTTTAGAAACAGATAAATCTTTAAAATAAACTTTGGATCTCCACACTTCCAATATAAGAGAGTCGCTCAAAATCAGGATGTCGAATGTGACAAAAAAAATCAACTTCATTTAGTAGACACATGTGGGACAAAATGCTACTCAAAATTAAATCTGTTACTATGTAATATAATACTGATGAAAACCTTAATCATATTTTAAGTGAGTTGCTCAACTTATAAAGGTCTTAAAGATCTTTGACCACCAAATATGTATTATTCTATCCAATAATTTAATTGAGATAACTCTGAAAGATCAAAAAAACTACATTTTATTTCATCAATCTGAAATTTATGTTCATTTATTATAAATTGATTAGTTCCAGCCTACATTGTCGAGTCAATTAATAATTTCATTGTTAGTACGTTATATCTGTAACGAGTCAAGCCTCACTTGATACAGTCGTTTTGCATTATTTTGTATTTATTTGCTGTCGATTTTTGTTTATAGTACGCTATTGCATTATTTCTTATTGTGATTTACTGTATTATTTTTCTTTGTTGTGTTATACCGAATTATTGAATGTGTTCACTTATAAATTGTATTTGAAAAATAGGGACAATCCTGTAAAAAATTACAAATTAAAATGAACTTGAGCTAAAAAAGAAAAGTGACTAATGCGTGGGGGTGGAGAGTCCGTGCGGCGAGGTGTGTGTGTGTGTGTGTGGTGTGTGTGTGTGGTGTGTGTGGTTACTAAGATTGTACAGGACACGCGTTACTGTGAACGCCGTAAACAACGCGGTAGTGGTATGTTGTTGCAATGGGAGTGCATACAATTCATTTAATGGGTTGTTGGTAATACATTGTTTTAGTTTTGATGCTGCGTGGAATTATTAAACCGTGTGAGTCATATTTTGATAATGTGGTTGTTTGTGTATTGTTTTGTAATCTTAGTTTAGTTATATTTATTTTTAGAATATTATAAATTTACGTCTCTTTCGCTTGCATTCTGTGGTTCACAGTGTCGATCTCGCCAGTATGAACTCGTATATCCATATGAAAATTGGAAACAACTTTATGTTGCGAGTTCTAATATTACACTCTCAAGTCCACTCTACAGTCAAGTAATGTCATGTTCTGTCTAGGGATTCTGATCATGAATGAAAAATATTTGTACCGAGGGGGTCAAGAACATTTACTACTGTTTTTTGGGTCGCTGACAGCGAAAGTCTTGTATCAGGAACGGTTATTAATACTCACAGGAATCATCTGCTCACAGATGTTGAGTGCGAAGATAACGACATCCAATATTTTCTATGATTCCTCTCTAGTTGGTGTGAGCACCACTCATCACGGTTAGTTGAGCAATAAAATTGTGTGGCAGCGGCACTTGCCTTATAGTTCAGCGGTGTACATCCCCTACAGGTGGTGCTCTTTTTCTCCATAGCAAGAGTACATTCACAGTCTTATTGTGGGAGATTAGTTATGTGTCGAATTAAAAAGGTAGGATGATGGTTTACTCTACGTTTTAATGATTGAATATATCCATAGATTCGAAGACTCATGCGTTTGTGGTTTGGTTGATAGAGGCGGAGTAAATGGGTCGCTACAATGGTGTGAATTTCTCTCGGCGTAGATGCCTGGACGTTTTGTCGTGTTACCATTCGTATATTATCTTATATACACTCACTTGGATAGCTTTATTACACTCATTAAGGTGACATATATGTTCTTGATGGTGAATATTTTGTTTTGATTCTAATACTTATTTTGTGCATGTATAAACTACTTGGTTTGAGCCTTACGAGATTTTAACTTTAGAATAATCATATAATTGACTTAAGTGATTGTCTATGGGCATCGACTTATCATATACCAGTGTAGATTAAATCAATGAGTCTATTCTCTTGTTGCTTATTTGTGATTTCTCTGCGCTATTATCGATGGTATCAATAGTTGTGCTACTATAATCAGCCTGCTATTCTTTCTAAGGCTTCTTGACTCTCCTTTAATACAATTCTGGTACACTTTATGGCTCACTTCCTGTGTCATCTCAATGCGTGCTCTCAGGTCTATTTAGATAAAACAACTCTCTTGAAGTTATTTGATTGCAACTGACATACACTGTTCTCACTCTCTCATACGCATCTTACGTCATTCTGCTACTATTGCGTGGCTTACCATGCAATCGGTCCTGCGTAAAAACCTAGTGAATAAGTTGGAGCACGTCTTTCTCAGTCATTGTGATCTACCGTGGCAGAACGGGAAAAAAAACAATGCATCTCGGATAATTTTGTAGCAGCCGCCTCCCGACTCCTCGGTAGGATCATTCAGATCGCCAAGGTGTGAGAAGAGAATCTGTTGCCTGTTGAGGCATGGCATACAGCACATGGCAATTTGTCGGAGTATGGAATAGTTCACGTCTCGTTTCTCTCGCGACGATAGCCTGCTGTACACACAAGAGCCGCGCTCAATCGTTTGCGGCTGAAATTCTAATGTGCCCTCCTTCTGTCACCGGAAGAGGCTCCCGCTGCATGCTACTCTCGTTCTGCATTTGTCTCGTGTCTCTGGACACGCTCTCCGTGCTTTGCACGTCCGTCTGCTGGGGCGATATCGATTGATAGACTCGGGCAATGGCGGCTGTCGCCCCACCCTGGTACTCAATAGTTGTCTGCTTGGCGTATGTACGCAGGCGCGGCTAAAGCAGTGGTAGTGGGATATATGTATAAGAGTTGGCAACGGCCGGCGCTTTGTGTCGTTGTGAAATGGCACCCCTAGGCCTCTATCAACTTTGATACCCTGTCTGTACCGGCTCCCCGCGCGCGCCCGGGCGCCGTTTGCCGCCGGCAACGAAGCCACGCAGACTTCGCCCGGGCCCGTCTCTGTTGGCGCTCTCGCTCCACTCACTCGCGCCGCGCCCGGTGTGCCTTCTCCAGACCTGCTTCGCCTTTCTGTGCTCTCTGGCTCTCCGGTCACTCGCCTCTCGTATAGCGATACCTTGAGTTCTCCCTGCACCTCGGCTGCGATGAATCCCACGGCCGGCGCAATCCAGCAGATCATGCCCTCGCCACGCGCTCCTGCCCGTGCTCTCCGCTCGCGCCTGCGCACTCGACCATCGCTCCTCCGCCCCGCACCAACCCGCTCGTCGCCACCGTCCTACACGTACCTCAGCCTGCCGACCCCGCCTCCGCCCCGCCCCGCCACTCTAGCCGCTCTCATGCCACATACGCTCCTCACTGCAACCTCCTTCCGCGCCACAGTGCCCAAGCTGGTACCTCAGAGCGCGCCATGTGCTACAGTTTCGCGCACTCGGCGCACGTACTCTCCCTCGAACCTCGCCCCGCCCCGCTCTGTAACTCAGCCACACCACTGCCGTATCTTCTAATTCGCCCTCGACAACGTCGCCGTAGCGCTCCCATTCCTCTCGCCACGCGGACACCTCCTCCTTACAAGCGCTGCCCACTTGAACCTACTCCCGCTCGTGCACTCTCAGCACTACAGCCCCTCAGGCTCACCAGGCCCTATTCGCGCGCCCCTGCCACTGCCCTCGCCCCGCCCCACGCCCTTGTCCGACCCGCCCGAACCTCGCCACGACCCCCGCTCCGACGACCTTACTCGGACCTGTGGCGCCAGCCGCCGAGCCGCCACTGGAGTTGGGTGGGGGCGACGCGCGCTTCTGCTGTTCGCTCCTCGAGCTCTCGAGTCCACATTGTCGACGCTGTTATCTGGCTGAACGGCGTGTCAGATGGACCTGTACGGCCTGACGTTCCTCTTAGTCCAGCAAACTTACACTCCTGCGGATCTCCGTCGAGTTACTCAGTCCTCGTGGCGACCATGAACTTACGGACAGGTAACTAGCTTTGCTGGATATAATCTGCGTATTTCCACGCTAACACCTGTGTGCAGCCCGAATTCTAATTACTCCGAGACGAGTGTACCGGTCGCGGTTCACGAAATCTGGATATAGTAAAATATTACGTAACGATACATCAATGTGGCTCTCGTACATTGGCACTGGAATGTAGTGCTCTGAGACTGTCCGACATTATCGCGGTTGTCCAGATCTGTACTATGCTCCACTCGTTCTTGGGAAACCCAAAGAGTCGTCGTATATGGTTTGCGCAGTCTCAACAGGTGATTGCCAAGTTTGATTTTTGTTGACTCAACTATACATGACATTGAGTCGCTAGTTCGAGAGATTTATAACAAAGTCGACTGTCTGAGTATTACACTTAGTGGAAGTCATTCCTAGCTGCCCTTGCCAGTCCTCGTGCTCGCCTGATCTTAGTGTTTCGTTTACATCGTATGGTTCACTTCTGCAATTAATGACCATACGCAGGATCAGATTTTCATTGCATGAATCTCTCGACGCTATCCCAGACAACACGCGGCTCGCGGTGAGAGAGACCACTGGTGCCACGATGCACGGTTCGGATCTCTTCTCTCATGCTCTCCTTGTTATGCCTGACCCTGGCGTCTCTTCCTCTTCCCTCTATGACTATCGGCACTACACCTTCACTCGCACCTAAACTACGCCGTATCCCCAGTCCTACTGCCCGCGCGACCCAGGGCTCCGATACGGCGCAGGGCCTAATGAGGCCTTCTTGCGCCGTAACATAGACCATTGGGCCGGCCAACAACGTACGGGGCGTTCTGCCGCCGGAAGCCAAACTGAGACCTCATAGAAGAGACTTCGATGCGAAAAAGAGAAACCCCGGGAGCGGTCGTGTGTCGGGGGCCTGTCCGGCTCGTCATGTCGATGGAATGAACCCAGACCCATACCTGCACCCAGTACACTCACGCCCCGGACTACCTTGATCTTGGCAGTTGTATAGCGCGCCACTATACACTAACAATCTTGGCTCAAATTCAGAATACGTGCGGTGTAACGATGTCGGGGAGACCAGCAGGGAGTTTTAAGAGCTCATCCCCCACCAGCTGGAATGCTGTTCCCGCCGGGAGATACTGGCCGCGGGGGACATTAGCCAACGTGTCAAGTCGGCCCGCCAGATCTTACAATCGTAGCGGAGGAGAAACCCCTTAAAAGTCGGCTCGTGGACACGGGACGTAGAAAAGACGAGATAGCAGGTATCCGCCACCACGCAGATTACGGTGAAGAATAATGGATAGGTAACAGGTCGGCAGAGCTCGCATCGGAGGCAGAAGCGAGAGCGACCAATCAATAAGGTCGGAGGCCATTTTGAAATCGGTAGGGACTCTCTCAGTGTAGGCGTTGGAGGCCTTTGTAGATCCGCGAGAAGTGACAATGCCTCCTGAAAGAGGGGTACACTCTTTGTGTGAGAAGTGATTGTGGTCGCGCGAGCAGTAGCTATAATTGCACTATTTACCCATTGGTGGCGATTAAACGTTGTGTCACAGGTAGTGGGCAACAGGGGCGTTTGACGGAAGTGCCCGCGAACAAAGCGAGAAGGCGTGGATCAGCGTGTTGGCGCGGTTGTAACGAGGGTGTGGAGGCGGAGGCGGGGGGGATCAGCAGGACTGGATTGCGCCGTGAGTGAAGGCTGGAGCAGGCGGGGAGCGAGGAGCGGGCAGGGGCGTGGGCACAGGCGGACGCAGGCCAGGGCGAGGATCCGGGGGAAGCAGCGGGGTGGGTTGGAGGCGCAGAGACAGCAGACCAAAGGAGAATACAATTATAAACCGGAATTCAATTTACCCCACTCCCCTCCATTTAAATGTTGGATATAGAACAGCCGATGAGATCGAGGATTACGGCAGGCGAAGCGCCGCGTTGCGCAGCGGAGGCCAATTACTAAGTACTTCTGCGTATTCTATCTTCTATAGTATATTGCAGTGAAAGTGTGATGGCGGAAGCGAGGTGGGAGGCTGGTGGTCTGCGACGTTGAATGATTGCGGTTGTAGCGAGAGTCGTAGATTGAGGGCGAATATTGTTAAAAGTCGAGAGCGTGCAGCTGAGTAGGCGTTACGTGTACGGCCGAGTAAGTGGAGGCTCTCCGATAGGCCCGCAACTGGAATGTGTGGAGGTTGCTCAAGTCAGTTTCGTCCGTTCGGGGAGATCTCTGGCTGGCAGAACGGCGTGGAAGTAGTAGTTGCGGATAGTGCTGTTTAGTGCGTCGCAAAGATATGGATCAGAGTTTTGGAACGGCATGATATGCTAGTTCGTTCATCTCGAATCTAGGTGTTTTCGCTAGGCCCCTTTAGGTAGAACGAAGCCTAGGCGGTGTTTGTTTGTCTTTTGTGTGCAGAGATACTGACTAGATCGAGTGGAGTTTTATTACCGATTGTCTGATAGTATAAGTTGTTGTTCACATGACCTGTCTGGCTCCACGCAAAAGTTACTAGCTGCGAAGTAGTCTGTCTCGACGATAGAGAAAGTTTAAGCATGCCTGTGCACGTGCTCATGATGTGTGAAACTAACCAGGCCTGGCGACAGGGCTGCCTAGCGCTGCTCGACTAACAGCTTTGTATATAACATCGTGCTAATCTGTGTGGCACGACTAGTGTTAGTACTGCATATATATAGTCATTAGAAATCATGTATCTTGATTTAATATTGGCTCAGCGAAAATCAATAGTGATGCAATGCTTCTCTCACATATGTTAGATGTGAGTTCTTTTAAGTTGTCAAGTTGTTAAGCAATATAATTGTTCACTAGGTACATAGAGTGCGTAATGTGCGTGAAAAGCCACTTCTCTTGACATGCTGATATACTGTGAGGACATATTCTCGCGCGCAGATACACGCTTGGTGTGGGGGTGAAGCTGACGTGTCCGGAGTATGCAAAATGGCGTCTCTTTCAAGTAGCTGACAGGCTCTTCCTCCTGCTTTATCGCGATAGCGCAGGCTGAGTCAGCACTTCGAGTTACTAGACGTGTGCAGAGAGACAGGACCGTCAAATCTAAGCTGCATCGTAGTTTGGCCGAAGAAGCTTCAAGTACCAGCTGATCCACGAGACGCGGGTACTTGCTGTATCCTCCAGGACCGGTTGTTCTTAACATATATAAATGATATTTGCTATCGTTGACATTTTATATCTGATTCAGTGTGCGCTATTAATGTTCATTACTGTTGTGTGTGTGTGGTTGTGTTTATCTCTCTCTGATTCTCTGCTATTTGTGGTTTGTGGTAGAAGGTACTCACTCGGCAGGACCCAGAGCTAAAGATATGATTGATTAGCAGTTACTCAATGAGGCATTGTACTTCCATTGGGTAGTTTCTACAACAGTATAAGCAATCATGCCTAGGGGCGACGTAGCGGTGAACGACTCTACATGCCTTGTGCGATCATCATGAGGAAAAGGAGATTGGAAAGCAGTGAATGTGTAATTATTCAAGATCTGATAAAGTATAGGAAGATGAGCAAATCGGTGATTGAAAATAAGACACCGATAGCAGAGTTTTCGGCATTGGACACGAATAGTTGTCATATTTAGATGTGAGTGCATATATGTTGGGGTTACCTATGATGTACGTCCAAAATGACCGTTGGGACAGTCGAAATTGGTAATTTATGCGAGAGTAGTATAGTACCATTTGTCTCTCATTTGCTGTCAGGAATGTGAAGGGCAAGTTCAAAGTCTAAGCTAACAACATCATTCACAAGTCGGTGGCGATATCTTTCTGTATGCGGTAGTGCAGGCTGAGAGCTGTGATATGGCGGTCTCTGTATTCCCCCATGATACTGTGGCCTCTTATATTCGAACACCAAGTACAAAACAAATGATTCCTTACGTATTGTTCGTAGACGGCTCTACTACAACTCGAATAAATGACGTTTTGAGGCAAACGCTCAATGCATCAACTGATGACAATGCAGTGCCTCTGACCGGGAACTCCGTGGTTCGAGTACCAACGGTGGCAGGATTTTCGACTCTAGCGACAAAGCTAGATCCGACTTAGTCGCTGTCTAGAGGAAAATTCTATCGGCCGGTTACTCTGAAAGGTATTTTTGTGGTTTCTCCGATCAATACCATGCCAGAGAAGTACCCTAACAAACGGGCCACGGCCCCCGCCCCGCGATATTTCCTCCCCCTTCCCTGTGCTATCCTCACCCCTTACTTATGCATTACACCACCACACACGCCGGGAGTCTGGTCTAGAGCTTAGAGCTCGTCCCGGCCATGGTGGAAATATGACGGTGTCGCGATCCTTGAATGCGCAGTAGCAGCCAATCACGTACGAATCAGAGGACCAAGCCAAAATGGCGGTGAACGTGTTGCTCTTCACCCGTCTGCGAAGGTGTGAGGGTCGTAGAGCTTGTGCTAGATTCAGAAATTTCTGTTGGCCATGTGACACATTGATCACCAAACTACTTGCAGATTACTACGCTGTCATTCAGGAGAGCAAATCAAATCTGCAGAGAAGTTATATAATGTAAATGTAAAATGAGGCCTACCTACTGTAATTTGAAAATATATAAAAACCCTACAAAGTTAATAGCCTTCAAAGAAAATCATCTTGCTAAATCTAAAATAGTAATAAATGTTCCTATTATACATTTTTCTCTTTTTCAATATTACGCTCTTAAATGGCAGTGATGCAGAAATGATAAAAAGTGATAATACAATTCAAGATGTACGTCGAAATTATTTGGAAAAAGTTGTAAAGAAGGAGAAAGTCAATAGAAGTTTTATGGAGAAATAATGGTGAATTGATGGAAACTTACAAGTGTGCAATATGTGACCGGCAGCCATGTTGATTCGTGTGTCCCAAGTGTTTTGTATTCTTTGCGATACGCAATTGTTTTATATGGCCATGGTGTCTTTGCGTTAGGCTTAAGGCAAAATCTACTTTAGCGTATGCGTACGGTACAGTATCACTTTCCTGCCAAAAAAAGAATTAAGGTAAGAACTATTTTCCATGTGCGAGTGCTGAAAAATAATGTTAGCACTCGTACTTTATTTCATACGTCGACTCCTATCATTGCCTCTTCTACAATATTAATTCATACTCCAAACAAATTATTACTCACTTTCTGTACCAGTTATGTAAATATGTATTCTTATGCAATTTTGCCTTTTTTACTAATAATGGATGGCAAAGCATTTTTCGTTTCACCATGTTATTGCCCAATCTGAATGTTATGTAACGCTATATAAAATTATTCGTTATAACATATTATAATGAAAGTACCTTTTGTGAAAAAAATAAATCAGAATGAAATTTGACAAAGAATTGAATTCTGAAAAAGTCTTTACATTTCTTCCATCCTTTCCTTACAGCAGAAAATTTACAATGGGGAAAGCATGAAATAATCCTAAGAGAATATGTTCACTATCGTACTGTATAATGTAGCGATAATAATGTACTGTGTTTAAATTTCTAAATTTTCAACCCTTCAATGCAAATAATAATTTTTGAATGTATTTATGTAGAATATCTAGATGTAAGAATGAATATGGACGTATATTGTACATAAATTGTGTAGATATGAATCTTATAAATATATGTATGAAATATTGTAAATTAGAAGTAAAAATCTACAAGACTGAATGTCTATTAGTCCAAATATATATACGAATATATATATATTATATTATATATATATATATAATATATATGATTATATAGTATTATATGTATGTGTGTGGTTTGTGTGTGTGTGTGTGTTGTAGAGATGAAAACGCTACTGTATGTACTTGAAAATATCCCGGCGTGGTAGGAGTGTCCACCCCGATCCACTCCCACGCCAGAATTCCCCGTCACTAAAACCAACTCTCACGTAGATCCAATCTAATAGAAGAACGTAATTTGATATATTTTGTCCAATGGCGATAATTATGGCTTCGTTGAATGTCAGTCTGCCACACTGCGACGGTGCTTTGCTTTGGCGAGCGCTATGTGGAAATGGAGGCTGGCAGTTCGCCGCCCCACACTGGGCCGAACGCACAAAAATTTCGCTGAGGGTCGATTCATTTGTTGTTTCACATGGTCATGGCCAACTCGTTTGATTATCGGTGTTTTCGAGCGCGTCAACTGCTACAGTCATTAGACCCTGAAGTGTAGTCCCTTTATTATGAAGGTCGCTGTGCTCTTCTCAGCTGAATGGTGAGATCCGGCGCTGACTTACACGTTGACTTGTGGGGTTCTCCGAATCCTGCTGTCTCCCACTAGCGGGGTACCGCCCTAGTCGGACCAAGCTCTTAGACCCCGACTGGTCGCCCGGTATGAGAGGGCAAGCGTGTGTAAGAAAGGGATACCTAGCTGACTAGCTACTGTCGAAAATTACCGCCGCTGGGACTCGAGCCTGAGGACCTCCAGGTCAGATGTAATGCAGTGAAATCAGTTGATACCCTGAGCCACCTCGGCCGCTTTGCCGGATCGAGAAACTAAACATTTGTTCGGTATTATTTTTTACTTTAAAGAAACTAGTTGTGATAAAAGAGTATGTACTTTCTTGCCCGTATTTTCACACAAAAGTGAACATGTTATTTCAAAATCTATCTTTAAAGTACAGATTTCATTAAGGTAAAAAATCTCTTTAATATTTTCGTTGTAGGAAGACTCCGAAAAAAATTTGAACTTTAGCTATTTTCAAAAAATCAGGGTTTTCAATGAACATGAGGCCTGCACAATTCTCCTAAACTCCTTCACACTATTCAATAGTAAAATTTAATAAAAAACGTTGCTGCCACTTTTGAAGATTTTGAAAATGTTCCAGGGGCTTTATGTAAAGTTCCCCCAGAATTAAAACATGTTTCAAATTCAAGGGGTCGCGACATCAGTCAGAGCGATGGGGGAATATCAATTTTGGAGAAAATCGGATAAACGGATTAGCCGCTCGCTTTGTCACAGACAGACGGACATACGTTTTGCCGTCAATTGATTTTTCGGTATCAAGGACCCATAAAACACGGATTCTGGCTACACCACGTGTTAGAGCATTCTTTTCTGAATTCAGCTACTGGATGTATCCACATTTTCGTTACCAGGGCCCTGTAATAAGAGTTCTTCTGCCCAAAAATTCGCCTTTTTTTCGTGCAGCATTACGTAACTTTCACTCTAAAGTAAAAAATACATTCTAACGACAACGTCCCTCTCTGTCCCCAAGTCCTGAAAGTACGTTCACTAAGGAAATCATCTATTATTCAATCTATTATGCGTGAGATATACTGGGGAGTATCAATATTCTGGAGTTTGAATATCAGTCCTGAGTGCCATTCTGTATCAAAAGCTTTTGCGATGTCTAGGAATATTGCTACTGTATGCTTATGGTCATAGAAACCTTGGATAATGTCCTCTGTCAATATTAATATTTGGTGGTATGTAGAAAGCTGAGATTGGAAGCCTAACTGATGAGATGATATTATATTCAGGGAGGTGAAAAGAGTATTAAATCTGGTGAGGATGCATTTTTCGGGCAATTGTCCCGTGGAGGATAACAGATTGATTGAACGATAGCTTACTGGATCGTTATTGGGTTTTCCTGGTTTGGGGATAGGGATGATATGTGCATATTTCCATTTTATGGGGGACGTATGACATTCTTAGGGCTACTTTGAATATTGCTGTAATATGTACAATTACTTTTAGGGGAAGACCTTTGAGTAAGTACGCTGAGATTTGGTCAAACCGTTTGATACTTCGGAGGTTGACATAGAAATGTGATGAGTTAATGATTTCTAACTCCACTGCACAATGATTTCTTTCTCCACTGCGTGTTTTCTGTGGGCGGTCATAGCCTGGAATTGAAATACTCTTCGAGGGGCTCAGATATGTTTCTTGAATGCAAGCTGCGTGGATTTTATTGCTATGTAAAAAGTGTGCTAGTAAATGGATGTTAAGTCGTAATACATTCCACGATATTGTACGGAGTAGATGTGGACTATTATTATACATTACTTTGTGGATAGTACGATCTCAAAAATTGAAGAATTGGATTTTAGGGGCTGGGAGAATTTGATATAAGGTTAGTAAGGAAATGTATTTGATGAGAGATCAATTACCTGATATGGGGTGGGTATGGATAAGTTGGGTGATAAATGGGTTTAAAAAATATGAATATAATGGGAGTAAATTTGGTTGGTATGGTTTTGGTATGGTTGGTCGATTGGAGTGCTCTGCGTGCGGTTTTGGGGTGGGGGTGGAGAGTCCGTGCGGGAGGTGTGTGTGTGTGTGTGTGTGTGTGTGTGTGTGTGTGTGTGTGTGTGACGGAGGTTGTTGCAATGGGAGTGCATAAATTCATTTAATGGGTTGTTGAATATTGTAGGGTTTGATGCTGGGTAGGGTAGTGGTTTGTAAGTGCTTTTCTTGTTAGTATTTTTAGATATAATTCGCTTTCGCGACTGGATGCACGATGAGCTTTAAATGAAAACACTTTATCATATCGTTTGTACAGTCAGTTGTGGGACGTAAACCAGAACACTTGCCACAGCGTGGAAGATAACCGCAGTTCATTTTAGTGTGCCCGTAAGCATAACATTGACGGCACTGTACTGGTCCTGGTCTATGAAGTCGTTCTTCTAGGGAGATTATTGCGTTAAAGAGGTTTCTCAGTTTGTAGGTTTCCATTATGGCATTGGTTGTTGAAAGAGTAAATGCGCACAAGGGACACGGTGTCCGGTTTAGTCTGTCAATCGTATGACTGTTATTACTGGGTAGCTTTTGGTGACAAGTTCTTGAAGGATTTCATCTGTGCATGAAACTGGTACATTTCTTAATGCTTAATGCTAGTTGATTTTGTTGGATCTCGATACGTATCGTAATATAGCTATTTTGTTGCTAGGGTTTTTCGTAATGTGGTGTTATAATCGATTGTGTTGACCTTAACTTCTGTATATGGTCCTCTGAGTCTTGTGTTGAAACTTGAATGTTTGAGCAAATATTTTATTTTTTCTAATAATTCTGCATGCGCTGGCGAATCGTGGATAAGTAGTGAGGGTATTTTTAATTCTTCTGAATGGGACGGATCACTGGAAATTGTACAGGCTGCATCGAAATTAGATGCAAGGTGTGAAAATCTGTTGCCTGTTGGAATGGAATACGATGGCAATTTGTCGGGAGTAGAAAGCAGGTTGTTTTGAGATAGGTTACACACAAGAGGCATATCTTGGGGCTGAATTCTTGGCCTCTTTAGCGAAGGCTCATGCATGCTACTTATCTGCATTGTTCGTTGTGAACCTCTCTTTTGCAGTGACGTCTGCTGGGCGATATCATGGTAGACTGGATGGGTGTATGTATATAGTTGTTGTTGCTAGGTCCCCGGAAAATGTAGATGGGATATATGTATAAGAGTTGTTAAGCGACTCCAAGGTTAATGTCACCGCTTCTGGTAACGAAGAGAATTCGGCGTTTGTTGATGTTTCCATGATCCGGGGTTTAATTAACTGTTTTGCTTGTACCAGTCACTCACTTCTATAGAATATATTTTGCACTGTGTGAATCCCACGAGGGCACATCGAAGTATGTGCGTCGACTATTCCCCGCGAAAAATGTTGAATAGCACAGATACGTAAAACAGCACAGCACTGTGTAAATCACAACACTAGTCCACTGAACTGTCCAGAATGAAAGACTGTAACAAA
This sequence comes from Gryllus bimaculatus, assembly GCA_017312745.1. Classification (NCBI taxonomy): domain Eukaryota; kingdom Metazoa; phylum Arthropoda; class Insecta; order Orthoptera; family Gryllidae; genus Gryllus; species Gryllus bimaculatus. The sequence goes on from BOPP01000043.1 coordinate 7,116,381, forward strand.
AGGGGATTGCTAAGTTTCAAGGAAATTATCTGTCAATGTAATAGAACAATGCTATTTTAAATAAACGTGTGCCCGCCATTCTGAGGGACAACTCTTAAACCGTCATTTAAAGTCGTTCATTAAACAGTGAGCTAAGAGCATGCGCATCATCCCGACCTAGATCGACTCACCCTGGAGATCTCTGGAGCTGGCGCAGGAGGCAGGTGGGCAGCGCGCTTGGCGTCTACATTGAAATCAATGTAACGCGAGCGACCTGACGTCCTCTATCCCCCACGAACACTCTCGTGTTCCGATACGTTGTGGAATACCGGAAGGTTCGGTTCGCACACGTCACCGGCGTATACTCCGACGGGTGGGGTCATCACGATATATAAATATACTACACATGTTACTGGCAGAGGTGGCTTATGGCATGAACTGATGCCACTGCAATGCATCGGAAGGTCGTACGTTCGAGTCTCGACGGTGGCAGGATTTTGACACTACCTTGTCAGCTAAGTCGAGTTCAGTCGCTGTCTGGAGAAGAATTCTAGCGGCCGGCTGCGCTGATCGGTAGTTTTCCGTGACTTCTGCAAGAAACGCCAGGCGAATGCTGGAACAGTACCCTAACAAACGCGCCTCGGACCGCGCGCGATCTTTCCTTCCTCCTCCTGCTCCTATCCTCTCCTTACTTTCACTCACTTTGACTAACATGCACTACACTACACATGCCGGAAGGCTTGTCGGAAGCTTAGGGCCTGTACAGAATGGGGCGGCGCCCCGCTGGTGGGAAAAAACCTGACTGGGAAAAAACCCGACGACGGTGGGTCGGTGCCGAATCTCTAGTGGAAAACCACCAACTATGAACTACACTCACGAGACTAATGATCTTGGCAGTTGATGCGCCCACAATCACTAACAATCAATCAATCAATACTATACATGTCGGGAGACCAGCAGGGAGTTTAAGAGCTCATCCCCCACCAGCTGGAATGCTGTCCCGCCGGGGGATACTGCCGCGGGGGACATGCCAACGTGTAAGTCGGCGCCAGATCTTACAATCTAGCGGAGGAGAAACCCCTTAACCTCCCGCGAAAAATAATTCACCACAATTACGGGAATAATGACATTAACAGTTGTCATGCCTGGAGGCACCAATCAATAGCACCATTTTGATTGATTGTTTGAATGAGCCTAATGTATCCCATAAAGGCCTCCTGAAAGAGGGTAACTCTTGTGGTGAGATATTCCACGTAAGTATAATTGCACTATTACCCATTGAATAATTGTCAGTGGACGTTTGACGGAAATGCGCAACAAGGAAACTGTTCACATTTGCGCGTTGTAACGAGGGTGGTAGCAACTGGCACCGTACTGAACATGACAGGGGAGGGGGGGCAGGGGCTGGGCCAGGCGACGCAGGCCAGGGCGAGGTCGGGGGAAGCAGCGGGGTGGGTTGGGGCGCAGAGCAGACCAAGGAGGAATACATTATAAACCGGATTCATTACCCCACTCCCCTCCATCTAATTGAAAACTGAGATTAATCAATACCCGCGCAATACTAAGTACTTCTGCTATTCTATCTTCTATATAAATACAGTGAGAGTGTGTCTCTATGATTTTAAATTAATTTGAAATTTTTAAATATCATATGGTTCTTTACCATTATGGTAAGACCCAACTAAATTGTTTTCATAAGTTTCGTCCGTTCGGGGAATCTCTGCAACGGCTGAAAGATTTCGATGCAGTTTTCTGCAAAATAGAGTTTTGACGGGCATAAATGGCTACGTCTTTCCAATTATTTTCTTTTATAGAACGAAGCAGGTTTGTTTGTCTTTTTATACTAATCAGTAGTTTTATACCGATCTTGTTGTAATTTTGTTCACGTGACCTTCTGAACACGCGAAAAGTTACTCACTGAAATTTCGTGAAAATTACTCCTTCCACCTTTCCTACCCCCTGCGCAAACTTTAAAAGTGCTCTTTCCGTTTTTCGCAAATATATCTAGAACAGTCTGTAAATTCGCGAAAATCAATTAGAGTTTTATTAAGTTTATAGAATTTCCTTCTAAATGTAATTTGATCCATTGCACTATTAGTGCAATTTGGTTGAGGGTAACTGGACGTTTGCCGGAAGTATGCAAGAATGCGTCTAATAGCGCAGGCTTCCTCTGCATCCGATAGCGCAGGCTGAGCTCAGCACTTCGCTCTGAGAAAGGCCACAATGCTCGAGTTGGCCGAAACGTCAGCCACCACGTCACAGACGCGGCTCGTCCCGGACCGCCTACATCAAGAATGCATCTGTTTACTGCTGCCCATAGCAACGTTGAGCGTAACAAACACGGCAGGTTCGGGAGAGACAGGCAGGCCGAGCGAGATAAGATGATTATGCAGTTTTATGAGGTAAGATTATGGTAAATGTCCGGGCGACGTAGGGAAATTCAGCTAGATTATAATATAACTAAAGAGGGGCAATCGTTAGAAAAAAGAAACAATTGTTAGAAAAAATGGTCTTTTCTGAGTAGGTACCTTGAACTCCAGTACAATATTATTCGCGGAAATCCTTTCCTCATTTGGCGAATGTAGAAAATTAAACTATATTCAAGTCTCTTCTGTACCTAAAAAGGCGTCTTCCACAACTCCATCATCACATACATTTGTAAAGGGCACAAACTACTCTATGGTCTTCTCCAGAAGCATCGAATGAGTAAGCAATGTAAAATCATTTTCACAATTTGCTTGTGTACGCGCGATGGTTGCTAGTAAATTTCTTTAAAATGATTTTAACTTCGTAAACTAATAAATAGTATGACTTTATTTACGTCGTTTCATCATTAACTGAACCATTTTGTGTTCAGATTGGGTTGGAAATAGACCCTGAATTCCGTACGAAAGCTGAGGTGACATTGCATATTTAAAATAAAACCCGAAATGTTTTATGGTATTAAACAAAAACTAAAGGGGTATTTAATCATGTTTAAATGAATCGTCAAATTTTAAAAGAGAACTTCTTACAATTTAAAAATGTTATGGGGAGAAACAACGAAGAGCAATAAACAACACGCAAACAGGGTTCCTATATGCATCTGATGAATTTCAAAAATACCCCCAATATAGGAACTTATTGGCAAGTGGGCAAAAAATATTTAAATTAATTATTTTGGAAAGCCGTTAAGTTTAAATGTTTTAGAATACCGTTTCTAACACCAAATTGTGTATCTTTGATCAGTTTTAGGAAAAAAATATATGATAAAGCCAGGAATATCAATAAAATTCAAATTTCAGTCATATGTAAAATTATTTTCCTGATTGATTGTCTTTAAAGTTTATTACATTAGGATATTCTTTTGGTTTTTCAGAAAATCAAAGATTAAAATCTGTTGAAATTTGTTAATACCAGGTATTTCATTAACATCATAAACTAGTGGTGCTAGAACAGGATATACTTTTTCGCATTATTTCTAAATTTGCAATTTTAAAAAATTTAGAGAAGTCAAAGAAATTGAAACCCGCACCATTCTTTTAAGCATCCCTTCACTTTTCTGTGGAAAACAATGAAAGAAAAATTTGGAGCGGTTTTTCAGAAAAGAAATGAAAATTTTTTAGTTGCCTAAATTTCGCTCCAAATTGCAAGAAAACTACTCACATTTTCGAAACATTGGACATGAACATATTTAAGAATCCGTTTGGATCCTTATTTAAGGAAACATTTGGTGCCTTTTTTTTTAATTGAAAATGTCTCTGAGACTTCATGTAAAGTACCTTCAAAAATCAAAAGATCTGAATATCCCAAAGCCTCGAGTTTATTCAGATCGATCGGGAATATCAATTTTGAAGAAAATCGGCTTAACAGTTTAAGCGCTAGCGTTGACCACAGAAAGACACACGTTTTGCCGTCAATTTATTTTTCTCTATCAAGAGTAGAAATACCGTACTGGCACAAAAGGACATTATTTACTTATCTTTCCAATTTTTTACCAATTGAATATGGGGCCGCAAGTCTCGATCTTAGGTCCTAATCCTCTTTCTGTTATACGTAAACGGTATGCCGTCGTCTATTAAAACGGAAGAAAGGTTCTGTTTGTCGATGACACGAATGTTCTTTGCAAAAAAGATACAATAAATAGTACGATTTTAGAAGTTTCAAATTGGTTTTGTTATAACAAATTAATAGTTAATGAAGGAAAAACAGTTTCAATGCATTTTTGCATTTCAAATCAGCAATCGCATGCTCCATAAAAAATGAATAATATGCAATTAGCTGATGTTCAGGTAACAAAATTTCTGGGTCTCTCAATTCAGTCAAACCGGAAATGGAATGTACATATAACAAAATTAAACACTAAATTACGTTCATTACGTTACGCATTCAGAATTCTTTCAAATTCTCTCAGCCTTCATGCAGCTCGTTGCGTGTATTTTGCAAATGTGCATTCTCGCCTGAGATATGGTAAAAATTCTGGGGAAACTCATCATGTAGTACTCAGACCTTTAGATTGCAAAAGAAAATTATTCGAATAGTGAAAAAATACCATCCGCGTGATCCTGCCACTGCCATTCCTATATATTTAAGAATCTGTAATTTTGTCAAAAGTGACTTATTTAAGGGTGGAAACATATTTTCATTCAATACTGATATTTATAATTACAACACACGTCGTAAAAATGATCATCAAGTGTCAGTATCAACAGCTCTCTATCAGAAATCCACATACATGTACGTTACTTGACAACGCACTGCCAGTTGATATTAAACAATTGAAGTCGGTTCACAAATTTAAGTTAAAAGTAACATCGTTTCTGCTGCATAACTGTTTCTATACAATTAGAGACTATACTTATTATCAAAAAGATAAATAATGTTTATTTTTACAAAACAGTGATATACAATGAATTAGTTTACATATGTACTGTATATCTTTGATAAAAAGTCTTAATATGCTTGAAACAAATAATATACTTCCGCTTCCGGGTATATGACCTCCATATTCATCAGATTTTGGTCCAGTTTCCCTGATGCATTGAGCAAATGCTGAGATGGCCCCTTATTTTGCTTCTGGACGTAAATGAAGCTTCACTATGCGCACGTTCTATTGAACTCTCCTTTTGCTTGTAATGGTAAGAGTAGGGGCGAATTACTATTTTGTCAGCAATGCAGAAAAATCCTACTTGCAAATTGTGTACCGCTGCAAATAAGTTTTCTATAACTCGGAAACGAATTTTTTTCAAATGTTGCTCATCTTGCGATTTTTAAAATTTATTTTTAATTATTTATATTCAACTTTTATTCATCTTTGAACTACAATAAATAATGACAATGACGGGATATAATTACAATGACGGGATGGGATTCTGGAATTCAAGAAAACGTGCGCAGATAATTTTCTCCCCGTACGTCACATACAGTTTTTACTGTTTTTCGACTAAATAAATCTAAATCTAAATCATCAATTTGTGGTCTTAGTCAACATAATAGAATTACAGTGAAAACTCGTAATGGTAAGAATAGAAAAAGTTAAGAAGAATGAAAATAGTTGATGCGTTCATGGAGAATATGTGAATAAACAGGACGCCAGTGATGAAATGATAGGTGTAAGCTCTGTGAAAGAAGGAAGAAGGATGAGAAATGGTGGAGAGATGGGAAGTGGATTAAGAGGAAGAAAAAGAGGAAAAATGAAATGGATTTATCAGAGAAGAAACTATGGAGAGGAGGAATGTCAAGGAAAAGAATGAATCAAGAAGAAAATTCATAACGATAATATTATATATAAAGAATGCGAAAGAAACTAGGTTGTAAGTATATAATCCATCTTGTTTTTCATTTTCATCAAAAATTATCGTAAACCGAGATAAAAGGAATTGACTGCAAATTAGTGTTATTTGTTTCGTGTATTTTTATTTGCAGTGTTTCAGAAATAAGGCAAGAATTCGTCCTAGGCTCTCTGCCCAATAAAATATGTTCATGAAAATTGAAAATATGAGATGATTAGTCACGATAACATGAAATCGAGTTCAGGTGAGATCTCTTTTTCTTTACATTAAGTTGTTGCTCTTTTGTTTTTGTTGTTATTTCCTCTTGGTTTGACCAATACATAGGATACGGGACAATCTAAAATGCAATAATTGACATTTTCTGACTCAAGCTATGGGACTGCCTCTTACTCAGGATCTTCACGTTTTTAAATGAGTTTTCATTTATTTATATTCTTTCTGATAACCTTGGCATTGATATTGTGTCCGGTACATTCTTTAATTAATGAACGGTTTTGGAAACAAACATCAAGGCTGTTCATTGATTTTATTTTTGTTTAATAAATCAGTATAATTAATAAAAGAATATCGATTCCCATTTTTCAAAATATAACGTCATTTCGCGATACATTTGAAAATGAGTGCTTCAAGATAATTGTTCTCAATCAATATCCTAGAGACAATTTTAAGATTTCTAATATGACAAGATTCATGCGAGAACTTGATAGCCCTAACTACGAAACAATAAATTACTCCCCTCTTTTGGTGCAAAGGCTGAAAAGAAGTGTTCATTCGTCCCGTAGCACAAGCTCTCGGAAACCACTTCGTAATAATTCTGCTTCACGACGGTCCACCGTAGTATCTACGAAATACAGACATTGAACAATTTCTCTCTCTAACGTGATCTAAAATGCCGAATTGAAAGGAACCAAGAAGTTGTCCATATCGCCTGTATGGATAATCAGTATTCGTCAATGGATAATTGAAGAATATCATCAACATACTCGTATTTCGTATAAAAAAGGTACTCAAATCAATACTGCCGAAGTGGGCCGAAACACGGGTACATAGCAGCGCATCTCACTAGAAATACCATGAAAAGGTAAGTTCTATTTGAAAATACTTTTTATGCTCATGAAAATATAAGAAATGACACGAAATTTCATTTTATGAATATGGTAGGTAGTAGAGTAATGATATACGTTGTGTCCACTGCGTCAGTAGCCACCTCTTCAATACACAATTTGAAAAACAAGAATTGAAGGCATCCCAATGCCTCCAAACTTGCAGATCGTGAAGTTTGTGCCTTTTAGTGGTGAAGATTCGAACGAAGATAATTTATTTCCTTTCTCTTATTTTATATTTAAAGAATAATTTAATAATGGAACATATTCTTTATATTGACATTGCAATAATGTAACGTGAAAGATAATTTTTTATCTCAGCACTTTCAAGAGGTGGAATATTTACTGAACATTACTGAGTCGAGAATTTTGAGAGTAAAACGAAAATATTCTTAACAGTTGTCACTACTGGTGCTTTCACTCTTGGTGTAAATACAAATATCAAAAAAATTATTTTATTTTGTTAAAATGATAGAGGATGAGGCTGGTTGACACTGTGCCAACAAACTCTAATAATAGAGCAGTGCCAACCAGTTTCGAACTGATTTTTTTATTTATATTGACCATAGAGGGGACAAAGGACTCAAAACTAAAAAAAAAAAAATAATAAATAAAATGTTACACGAAAATCAAGCGTTTGGTGGAAGGTTTCAGCTGGAAAAGGGAGAGAAGCAAAATATTTCCTTCTTACTATTACAGAAGAAAATCAATGAATTACAAATATATACTATCCAAGTCCTAAAACGCACTTGAGACCACGGATTCTCAGTGTGTTCGTAGCACCGATCATATTGAGAATTCTTTGGGAAATTTGTAATGTTGTAAAGGCTACAAGACACAAAGCTGTGAGCTCGTCTCCTCTCCTTTTTTGTTGTTTTGGCACCTTTTTGTCACACGAGGTGTCACTCAAGTATATTTTCTTGTAAAACTTAACACTCAGTGAAATCCTATTCGGTAGTGCCAGTTCTATCTATTACAGTAAATTTTCCAGGTACGTTAGATGATGTTTTAATCCAGTTTAATGTCAAGCAATATATTTTGATCAAAAAAGTTTTGGGCCAAGAATGCAGAATTAACCTTTTAAAACCAAGCGATTCATTGACGAGCAAATAACTTCTGGTGCTAAAGACTGGCAAAGACTTTCTCGTACAAGTTTTTTTATTTCTTTGTTCTTGGCTAGGTTTTCAGTTTTGCCTCACCCTGTCCCAGCTGCCATCTACCACCACCCAAAGTACATTTTCCCCACATTTTCTCAATTTTTCTCACCTCTAATGGTAGAACTGAAATATGACTTTAAGAATGTCATAGAAGAATAAAATTTCGCCCTGTATGAAAATTTGGATCCGTTTTTTTAGAAAATGTCGTTTAAACGTTTCTATAATTGTGAAATTTGAAACTCATTTCACAGAAAACTTGATTTTTCGAGAAACTTCATTGGAAATCATTTTGAAGCTCTTCTCCTCACAAATGCAGTAATGTATTCAAATATCTAGTTATTTAAACAGCGTGAGATATATTTAAAAATACGTTTGTATAATATTTTAACAAAAGAGTACATAAAAGTTACATTTATGTCATCTTATGCAGTACATTTAACACTATCCTTTCAAATTGCTAAAAAAAAAGCAATACATTTAGTGCTATCCCTATGTTGTTATGACATTGAAAGAACTAATTGTGGAGAGGAAATTTCATTTCAAGAAAAAATTCCTATCTTCAATATTGTACTTGTAGGAAGACGCCGAAAAACTTCAAAATTTTGTAATTTTCGAAAATTCAGAGTTAAAATCGAACTAATGCCAACTTTATAGGTGTATTTCACTCTATTCAAAGAAGAAATTTAAAGAAAAATATTAAATCTATTTTTGAGAAAATTTTGAAAATGTCGCTGAGGTTTAATGTAAAATATCCCTCATATTTAAAGAATGTTGTTCAAAATCGCAGAACTTCGAGTCGGGCCAGATCTTCCGTGAAAATTCATTTTGGAAAAAACCGTACAAATAGTAGACGTACGGGGAGACGGACATTTTGGTGGAAGAAAAACATACAAACACTATTTCGGTAGGGGTATTTCTTAAAGGAGGTATTTCTCAAAGGATCAAAACTGCCTGATTGCACATTCTAGGCATAAAAACAGCATATTGGCTTCATATCCTACTATAAATCGATTTAACTTTTCTCGATTTGTTTAATTAATAGATTAGAACCTTTATAGCTACCATATTGTCCCATAGAACTAATGCAAACATTCGTGGAGTAACAAACTCAGTCTTTTAAAAAGGGCAGTCACCTCCGGTAAGCAAAGCTACCCCATTTTACAGTACTATTTGTATATGAATAATTTAATGCGTACATTGTAACATTGTAAAATATAAAATATTTTTTACACATTTCTTCTGAATTCATCTCTTAATTCATTTGGACAAAAACATTTCTTTTATAAGACTTTTAGATTTTCCATGGATCCTATTCTCAGATGTTAGTCCAAATAATTGATGTTCTATTGTTTGCTTGGTTTTTGTTGGCATTACGTAATTGTTTGAAAAGGTAGAAGAAAAGTTGTATTTTATCAGTGTATCTGGAAAAGGAAAACGAATTTTGTCGACCACATGTTTTGACACAATTGCTTTTTATTAATATTTTTGTAGACAAAAATTTTGTTAAAAGAAATTTTAAGAAAGAGATTAAAAGAGAAGAGAAATAACTGACTTGGCGGTAGCGACCTGGCAACAACCTTTAGACTCATAGATATAGAAATTGTTGTTTCATGCATAGAGTAAACACTGCATTATATTGGTAGCTTGTAATCAAGAGAATAGTCCCCCCTTCTATCTCTGACTGTACCGTCTGTCTCTCTCTAAAGAAAAAAAAAGAAAAAAAAACGCGCTTCTAATTTTTATCTACCTATATTTTGAAATTTTAATGTGACTTAATAAAGGTCTTGTGACCTTTCTTATAAGTGTGATACAATCTTGATTTTTTTCGAAATAACGGAAGACGAATTTCATTTTTCCCAGTTTTCGAAGCAACGTGACAAACAAAAACTAAAATTCTGAATATGACAAATTACCTATTTTAAAATATTTATTTTATAATTTTATGGAAACAGAGAAAATATTGAATGCACACATGCGAAATGTGATTTTCAAGTAGGTATTGTCATTCATCTGCAAATCTTGAATTTTAATATTATGAAACATTCTGCGCACATGAATAGATTTCTGCAGTATTTTCGGTATGTATTGAATTCAAAATATTTATAACAACCTGAATAAATTGAAATTAAAAAATGTAAAATTCTTCCTCGGTACTTTGAGAAACTACATAAGCCTCTAAAATAACGTGCATGAATAACAGCAGTCCCAACTGACTGGACTATAAGGTAGAGAATCTCGGCATGTCGTGTGTTAAACACCCTTGCATATTGATTGATATGCATATTCCTTTCCTTACATTTCCCTATGCATATTCTTTTATATTAACGAACCCAGCACTATAGAATGTCATAACGAAAGCGAGAGGCAGTGCAGATTAGAGAATGGTTCGCTATTTTCAATCAAGAATGTTAACGTTCACGAGGCGTTGCCACCTGCGCCGAGATGGTTTCCGCGCGCTTGTGACATCACAAAGAAGAGTGTGATGCAGGCGCAGTATGTGCGCTCTAGTGGCATTTTATTGATACAGAACTGCGAGACCAAAATTAGGGAAAGTCACTTGAATGCTATGCCATCTGTTAGCCACATATGATACTTTACAGATAGAGACTCATTCTCCATGTTCAAGCAGCATATCGTTGACGAGTAAATGGCTAGCCATCGTGTCCTCCGCCCAGGCGCTCTTCAATGACGTCACAATCTAAACATTGCTCAGCTGTGGAGAAGGTAGTGTCGTGGAGTGGTCGTTATTGCCTACACACAAAATTTCAACCGAAAATATTGTGTGCCCCAAAAACATTCATCACGGCGACCCGCTAGCAAGCCTGGCCTCCAGCGGCGAGTCGGACGACGGTGGGCTGGTTCCGCCACCGCGAAAAAAGCCCCGATTGCTGGACGCAACGATGCAGCAAGCAGCAAATGGCTGTACGCAACGCAATGGAGTGTCCGAGGACCACACTGGATCGAGTAGTGAAAAGAACGGCACGGATCTTTTGCCCGACACCACTGCTCTTAATGGAGGAACAATTGGGGAATTTTCTGCGAAGATAATGGACAAGACAAGTCAAGATATTGTGCGTCTGATTGGCCAGCACCTGAAAACAATAGGGCTCGAGTATGTTATATTTTATTTATACTTTATTTTATTGCATTATTTTATTTTTAAGTGTCAGTGCGTGTTGCTTCTAGTCCTTAGCTTCTGCGAAGAAAAATATTTACGCAAAGTGGTTTTTAAGAAAATGTCTGTTTCTGACCTATAAATGACCTTACTTTAATCACAGAATATAGTTATATGTGTGTTTTTAAGCTCCTGGGGTATTAAAAGAGTTGTCATGCCTTCAACTCCTGACAGATTTTAATTTCATTTGGGTTGCATATGTATTATAATCCTAAATTTTATTTTGGTTCTGAATTACATGCATATGTTAAGCCCAGGGGATACTTCCAAGAAAGTTTTTGACTTCCTCTTCCTTTTCTCATTTTTGCTTCTATTTTTGCTAAATGTCATTGTACTTTGGTTCTGTTGTATCAAAACATTTGTTCTGCGATTCTAATGACAACTGCCTTTCATTGTATGGTTCCATTTGTGTTAATTGTCATTATGTTAAATGTCACATTTGATAAAGAAATTAAATGCAACAATACTAAAGTGACTTGGATAAAGAGATTATTTTAATATTATTTTGGAGATTTGCCACCAGAAAGATATTAAGAACAAAGGATTGAGATGAATAGAGATACTCTTCAAACTTTTGTGGAGAGATTGAATTATGAAACTTCCATGATTATTTTGTTTATTCAGGAGAAACACTTTCATATAACTTCATTATAGAACATTTCAATGTGAAATTAATAATCAAAAATGTTCCTCTACAATCAATCCATGGAAGAAATTTCTATTGTTTTTTGTTTGACAGATGGATTGTATGAACATTGCCATTGTCTTTTTACTATTGTTCTTTACAATACTTTTCCTTTTTTGCATTCTAATTGTGGTGGTGAAACTTTTATTGGGAAATGTGAAAAGTCTAAGAAGGATCCTGTTCAGAAATACTCTTATATAAAATTTAATAATTAGTCTTTTCTACTGATAACTTATTATTAGTAGTATTAATTCACTGTTTATGCCACACATGCATTTAATACTGAACAAAGAACTTGTAGTTGGGGAATTGTAATTAAATGTCACATAGATTTTTTCTTATTATGTTCTCATATGTGAGATTTACTTTGATTATGACACTTCCTGACTGAGGTAGCAAGTAGTTATACAATATTAATATATTTACAAATACTTTGTGAATATTGATTTATTTGGTTTATTGAAAAGATTCAGAACTGCTGGAGGCAATATGTATAAACTGCTGTGTACTATTGACTTCAGTTTTGTTTTAATACTTACTCTAAATTCACATTTTATTATATCAATTTTGATATTAGCTGTTGAATCCTTTGTTCCTATAAAGAGGATGGTGAAGGTCAAAACTTGGACTTGAATGTTTTGATGGGAAAGTGATATTTAGTATTAAGTAGTATTAGTTTTTGGACATATGTGAAAGAAGAAAAAATTATGAATACACAACTCATTTTTGATTTCTCATTTGGAATGTGTCTGGGAGTTATGCCAACATATACATTGCATATTTGAAAATTTAAAAAGTTGCCACTAGTTATTTTCTGGGCAAGATAGTGCTTGAAAAGGTCTATGTCATTGGTTATTTACAATTTCTTATCTTTCTGAAATATTATGACCTTAGTTTAGGATTACTTCAGAAGCTGTCAATGTTCTTGAAATTTGATTGTTTCTTTAGTATTTATTTTTTTGTTCTTCCTTTGTTAAGAGAATTTCTTTTTTCTGTTGCACACAAAGGTATTTAAATCACGAATAGGAGAGATTTATGCTTTCATTTGCAAGTTACTTGTGGTACATTATGGGCATCTTGACATAACTTGTTACAGAATTGCTTGAAACTTCCTTCCAAGTGCCATAAAAGACAACGTTAGTTTTTTATGAAGAGACGTGAACATAAACGTCAAGTTTTATCATACTTGACCCTTACAGCACTTTGCCTTCAGGCAGTTTTTGGCAATTTCCAAGAGAATGCTGTTGGGTAATTATGTACAGTGTGTTTTGTGGAGTAGATGAACTTCATCTCTTATGAGGAATAGTTATTTAATAGAATTAGTAATCGGTTCTAGGAGGGGAGTTTACTTGAATATTTCTCACAGCAGTGGCTTCTTGGTTTGTTCATTTATGCTCTTATTCAGTTTTGTTCACTGTTTCATTGAATGTACTTTATTCATTAAATTACTGTCTCACCTAGATAATTGACTACTCCTGATACACAGTATATATTTTAGCGACCAAATGCTTTCTAGAGAAAGACATAGTTTGTTTTATACCACAGAAAGTTCCTTTTTCTTCATTATTGGTCATATTTTTGAAATTTTCCACAAGTGCTTTTAATTTAACATTCATTTGTTAGTTTCAAATTCTCTTGTCTTTGTCTCGAAGAAACATTAATACATGATTATGCTCACAAAAAACATGAAAACATGAATACAGTCAAGATTTTGTGAAACCAGCCAGTAGTAAATATTATTTATTAAAGATGTTGTTGTCATGTCAATGTGAACAAGAACTCTGTTTTGTGAATTTTCTCATGGAATGTAAAATGAATATAGTCAAAGTGACTATATATTATATTCACATAGAAGCTGATAGTGAATGCTTCTTGAGGTGCAAATGGTGGAAGTAATTGCATATTGAATCAGATTAGTGACCAACATGTAATAAAATTGCAAATGAAAGAAAAGTGTTAAGGTGTACAGAGGGCAACAATAAGTAGTTATTTGCAGATCGTGTGAATTTGTTGAATGACATGTATAGAATATGCTTCAGTTCAGATGAATATTCTTATGTTTTACTTTGCAGTCGTACAGCAGACCTTCTTATGCAAGAATCTGGATGTCGATTAGATCATCCTGCAGCTGCTAAATTTCGACAGCATGTTATGGACGGTGATTGGGCCAAGGTGATTACATTGCTTGTTTTATAGTCTATTTTACATCAATTTGTATTTGGCATAGTAACATTCTGATTGTAAATGTCATTGTCTTCAAAGATAAGAACCATTATTTTTGCATGGTTCTTAGCAATTTTTGGAATCTAGAAACGACGACACTACAGTACAATGTCTGAAAAGTTTGTAATAATGTCAGATAAGCCCTTTTTTATTTAAAAACATTTTTACACAAATAAAATATCCATGATTCTGTTCCTAAAATAAAAATAAATTCTGGAAATAAAATTGTTTAATAGGAAATATCTATTTGTGGCACTTGGTGTAATGTAATTGTGTTTATATAATAGTGTGTAATGAAATCATCTTAAAGACACAAATTTAAGTTTGTAAAATAAAGACATTTTGGTAACTGGAGAAAATTTTAAGAAGCTTGGGTGTTGGATTCAACTTAATTTGCTTACATTTAAACTTTCATTCAAATACCTTTGACTGTGATGTTTTGATGAGTGTAGGTTACTGGTGATAATGGTATGTACAAATGGAATTTTTTTGAACTTTAATCAAGTGAAAAGGAATAACATCTCATTAAATTTACTGTAGCAATTAAAAAGTGTCTAAATAAAAATTTGTTTACAAAAATTACCATTGAAATAAGTATTTCAGAATTATTTTTTATGTAAATGTTGCCAAAGTAATACGAAATACAGTGTAGTTTATTACTTCTAATTTGATGTATTTTTCAGGCTGAGCATGATTTAATGGAATTGAAAACTTTATTGGATAGTTCATCACAGAGCCTCGTGGTAAGTTTCAATTATTTGGGATATGCTTAAGGAATGTTTTGTAGTTGTTAAATTTTATTAAATGACTTTATAAATGTACATTAATAAACAATTAAAATTTCAAAGTATAAAAATAAGATTTCTTTTTGCATTAGGAAATGAAATTTCTCCTATTGGAACAAAAATATTTAGAATACCTGGAAGACGGGCGTGTTTTGGATGCGCTTCATGTACTTCGCAATGAATTAACCCCATTACAGCACAACACAAATCGTGTTCACGTACTCAGCAGGTGAAGCTTAAAAAGGGATGAAATTTTGAAATGTTTTTAGATGGGAGTAATTTTCTGATTCCAAAGTAATTTTAATGTTTGCCAGTTACATGATGTGCAATGGACGTGAGGAACTACAGTTGCGTGCGAATTGGGATGGTAAAGGTGAAAAATCACGGACTCAACTTATGGATAAATTACAAACATACTTGCCTCCTACAATCATGTTGCCTCCTCGCAGGTAGGTGTACTTTCTTGAATAATTTATTTCTTTACACTTTTAAAACTTAAAAAATGTCAGGAATCATGTATATAAAAATTTAACATTAAGAAACTGTTTTATGTAGAAAGCGTATTGTCAAGGTCTCAGCAAGCCACTTATGCTGCTCACTTGTGCTCTTTGAAATATATCGATATTGTATTGATGTGATTGTGACATAAATGAGTTAAGTGGAACATATACAATTTTCAAAACTCTTATTTGATGAAGTAAAACATTCAGTTTTTTCTGAATTTCTTGGCTCTTGGCAGTCCAATCTAGATAGTAAGCATACTAAAATGCTAGTCGAAGATCTAGATAATTGCTGGATGGATTGCTGGATAAAGGTGTTTCAAAACTGAGAATTTACTATTAATGCCATTTAAATCGGTTTTTGTCGTTAATCTGTTTCAAATAAGATATTTTGTAACCCCAAATGTAATAACCCCAGATGTGTAACAAAAACACAATGTAGTATGCAGAAAATGAGTTGGGAAATGTGTAAAAAAAACAACTCTGATGGCTGTGGGTAGAAGTAGTATATTGCCCATTCTTGTGTTCTAAAAATATACATTTAAAGAAAACAAATAGTATCTATTTAAAACGCTAGACATTATGTAATTCCTTGCAATTACATATTGCATATGTCTGTATGAAATGCACATTATTCTATAAATTGTGTACTAACATATTTTGAACTTTTTCTTAATGTCAAGAAATGAGTTATGAACTTTTAAAATTACCGTAATCGGAATGTTTCCACAGAAATTTATGTTTGAAAAAGGGAAGTAACCACTCAAAGGCTAACGTTTTTAATTTAATATGCAATTTTTTTTAATTTCCTCAGAGTGTATTGACTTGGCTTTAATAAAATTGATTTGACACTAATATTTTCGCTTCGTGGAACATTGAAATAGTCTGCTCAATGAAAGGCGAGGAAATCAAAAGATTTCTGTCCATTTCAAGAGTCTGTTGCAGTGACATATTTTTTAATTTTGGAATTTTTTATTATGTTTTATATCTAAAGATGGTGATTCATCGTTTGGAAATCAAAAATATAAAATTTAAGTCAGAGCAATTCCTAAAAGTTGCTTGAGAGATATAATCCGGAAAGCAATGAAATTTGTGCTGGTAGATCGTCATGTTTTACCAAATTTTTCATTATATTAAAAATTTTCTGTCTGCTTTAAACTCAAGACAAGAGAATCCTTTTTAAATATAGTTTACAAATTAAAATAAGTAACATAAAGAAAATTTACTAGTCTGTTTTTTTGGAATAAAAAAATTTGAAATTTATTTTTAAAAGTTATTTATAAAGTGGTTAATAATGTGATTTACTACACATACTATTTGACTATTGTCAAATGTCATTACCCATTGACTGGTAATGACTAATGTCATTACCCATTGTGTCTGTTACTAAAATTCATGGAAAAAATTCTCATTTTCTTTAAATTCACGTTAATCTGGGAAAGGTTGTAATTTACTTGCAGGATATGCTGTGTAGTAGAAAAGACATTTTTGTTTCATAGAGGTATTCTAACATTTTGAAATAATGTAATTTGGTGTATAAATTCAAGTTATGTCTTTAATGTAATTTATCAAAAATTTGTGTTTAAATTTATTGAAACAAATATAGAAAATTTGTAAGATATTGCTTCATAAGTAAGATAATTCATTTTCATTCATTAAATGCGATAATAATAATAATAATGATAATGATAATGATAATAATAATAATAATAATAATATTTATAATAATGATAATAATAATAATAATACTTACTAAATGTGTATAATTGTATATAATATTAATAATTGTATACATAAACAGTAAATTGCATATGACACTTTCTTTGACTTTTTACATTTACAGGGTATTTTGCAGTTCAGAGTTTTGGGGGGTAATTTCCCTTCTTTTTCCCTTTTTTTGCACATCAGTTTTTGCTTCTTCTACTTAAATGTGTAAATAGATAGTTATTTTTTATATTAACTCTTTACCACAAACTTATTATGTTACAAAAGAGAGGTATCTTCTGCCATCTGTCATTTATTTCCTCATGGTTCGAAGCGTTTATCCTCCTAAAAGTTTATCATGACTCATTGATTGTGCTTTTGGAAATCAAGGTCATTGCATGGGCTCCATGGGCGAAGCAGTTATCTTCTGGTCATCAGGGGGCTAAACTATTATAAAATGTGGATAATTATGAAATAACATTTTTTTGTTTCTATGTTGTTTCAAAATTTTGAAATGGCGGATCATGACAATGCAAACCAATTCCCAAACTTTTCATTTCATTTTTTTACATATTTTGTTTTTATTTTACTTACTGTGATCAAATTATATTATTCTACCAATTTTCTTGGAATTTATTTTGCAAAAAAATTTAATGAATTTTGAAAAATAGTTTTTAATTAAAAAATCTGCATATTTTTTCTTCCACAAATTCAAAATTGTGTGCTGACTACACAAGTTTCCCCAGACGAAGACGCGGTCGAACAATGTCTGTATGGGTTTACCTCCATCTGCATGCCATCTTGCGACAAATGCACATTAGCGCAGAGAATATTACCTTTAAACGTGGAAAGCATCACTGACATTGTGTTTCTATCTTTTATCGCAATTTCCATGAAATATTTTTCATGGACACAGAACTCTAGGAAGGCAGTGTTATAGTGATTGTTTGGCAATCACAGTTACCATGATAGTAGGGTGGCCGTCATTGCTCTCAAAGATGAAACTGTATTTGTAAAAAAACAGAAGGCTAAGCAGCATTGATTATTAAAATGGTTTATAAATATTTTATTAGTGTAGTTTCAAATTTTTTAAATTTATTTTGTTTGCTCGTAAATGTTCTATAAATTGGATATTACATATTATATCCCTTACTACACATTTGCTACACATATCTACCTATATCCCTTTCTACATCCTACATATTTATTGTCATATTCGATAAAGAGAAGAATTATTACATCTATAATTTTGTAACTTACTTTCCTTTGTTTCAAAGCGTCTTGTGATGTATTATTTATTGTCAACCATAAATAACCATGAAAATATTTTTCTTTAAAATAATGTATTTGGGCAAGTGGTTTTCAGAGAACACTAACCATCGAAAAATTATTATTTGTTTATTTCTCTGTAGGAAGTTAAAGATTTAAACAATTTTTTCAATCTTGTATGAAATGATGCTAAGTAGTACATAGTTTATAAATCTGTGTGCCATTTTGATTGCAAGAAACAATATAAATTTGAAGAAAACTAGGTGTGGCAGATGCAGGAGATTAAACGACCACCTGTTTCTTACTCATCTTTGCACTCATGAGAAACAAAATAAAAACATACCTGAATTATTGAAATTAATTCAATTCGTGATATTTTTCAATAAGAAAGTAAATTAAATACATTAAAATTCAATTAAAGTTTATTTTAATTAAAACTTCTTATTTACAGATTACCTCCCTTCTTTATTTGTACATAACCTTACTAGATGAAAAAAGGAATAACAAAATAAGTTTTATTTATCCAACAAGATATGTAGAAAATATGTAAATAAATAAGAGTATATTTCAAAATATTCATCTCTTTTTCCGTATCGTGCCCCACGTGCAGGAAGAGACTCGCCATCACTAGAACGACAACGCGAATCTGCTTACGAATCCTATAACCTAATACAACGGTGTAAGCGTATCTCTGTCGTGCCAAATTATTTGAGGATGAAGTTGATTTGTTTCGCTGAGCGTTGCTTGTTGATAACGAGGTTTCGGCCTACGCGATTTACAAAATCAACTTCTATGCAGCGCATAATTTTCCGACCTAATGTTCCCGAAATACACTGAAATGAATTCACTAAAATAAGGCGTATTAATAATAAAATAATAAGTTCTCTACCAGATGGGACATGATCTGTAATGACGGTTATTTCCTATAGGTTTAAGTTTTTTGGCTATTCATTACCATTCATTACTTTGCACGTGTACAGCTCCTCATGTCTCGGTTATGTTGGGCGTTATTTATTGTTTTCTGTTCCACTCTTAAAGACTCCAAATTCATTGTTTATCTTCAATAAATTCAGTTCTTCAATACTGCGATGCGAAAGGTGGCTAATTACTAATTTGATGGAGCAAAGAAACGAATTCACAGATTAAAATTTAAGCACATTGACAGACGATCAGCTGGGATGTCGATTTCGAAAATTTGGGGCTTCGATTGAATAACCGCGTCCCAGTTGATCACCTGTCTGATGTACTAAAATTTTAATAGGAGAATAATGCAAGTACAGTGAAATCTGTCCAAATAGGAAACTTCGCAAGCTGGAAAACTACGTTAAGCGGAAAATTTCACCGTCCCTGCAGTTAAATGGCATTTCACTCAGCAAATAGAAAAGGAACGTCTCCAACGCGGAAACGGAAGTTTTTCATATCCTGCACAGGGGGGGGGATTATAAAACGAAATTCTTGTGAATTTAATGCCGTTGGCAGAGAAACTCAAGATCTTCTTAATGAAATGAATGCATTTGCAAGCGTGTTTTAAATTCTGTATCTCTGTGATATGAGATTTAGTCGTGGCAGAAGGCGTTGATGTTGAAGGAGAGGGGACGCGTAGAATTCGACCTTGGGTTCGCCGGTTTCTCATCTCGAGGCGTAGGCCGTGGAATTCCCCCTCTCCTGACTGAGCGTGGGCAGGTGGACGGTCATGGCTTCTATTCCCGCGTCTCCTTGCCTCGCGTTGAAACATCATAACCCCTCGACGAGATACGCATTGCTCAAGACCGTATGAGGGTAGGTGAAGAAAGTCGTAGAGAAGGATTTATTTAGAGCTGCGTTTGAAGTTCATCAGCTGTTGACGGTTTCATCCAATGTCACAACAGTGACGTTTAAGCTCTCGATTGGATGAAACCGTCAACAGCTGATTTACTTCACACGCAGCTCTGAAAAATCCAAGTATAGTACTAGGCTGTGACTCATTGTGCGTTGAAAGATTCAGCAAACTCTCCGAATACAGCCAGTAAGGTGTATATTTTTCAACTCAGCTGTCAGTGTGTAATATTTATTTATTTGCTGGTTTCTTCCGTTAATGTGTTATATATGGATGTATTTTGATAACTATAACAAAGTCATGTAATTTACTACTCTCAAGGAAGAAACGAATATGTCATAAAATGGACAACCTTGCATAAAAAGGAAACCTCCCCAAACCGGATTTTTCCCGATCGATTCCGGCTTAGACAGTTTTTTCTGTAATAAGTACAGAAATACCGTATATGGCGGAATCCCGCCAATTGGGTGGATAAAAGGCGTCAACTGGCGGAAAGAAAATTAATTTTGCGAGATTCCGCCCAACGTGCGAAATTTGTTGGTTCCCGGAAGGATTTTGGGTGATGCAGTGCTTTTTGCTTAAATCATCAATAGTACCCACGTTTTCCTAAAAATTGTGTAAATATTGATGTCTTCTGAAATATGTCCTACTCATAGGAGTTTTAGTTCTAAAATTCTTGCAAATGTGCAATTATTTTGAAAATATATCACAGCCTGCCTTTTTATTTTTATTTACACAAGCATGTAATCGTGCCCACCCTTTTCTAAAAATTGTAGAAATATTGGTGGATTGAGAGAAGTAAGCTTTATGCACAAGGATATTTCATTTTAAATACATTATGAAAGTCCAGCTATTTTGATATTACTAGCCTCTGTTAGAGCTTGCTTTTTTCACTGTTCACCATTTTCACCACTCAGAAGTTTGTTTAAAATACACAGAACCACTTCTCTAGCAGCGGGTAAATGATGCAAATTCAAAGGTATTTTTATACAATTGTACTTTGGATTAAATACTTTAGACATACTATGACTAAAATGGTGGCTTGATTCAAAAATCTCATTTAAAAAAAAAATTGGTGTGTGCATCAATTCAAAGATAAATGTATTATTGCCTTTATATAAAACTTAAGGGGCCGTCCATAAATTACATAACACAAATTTGGAGTATTTTGAATTACCCCATCCCTCTCCCTCTTGTAATGCACCTGTAATGTGCACATGAACTCCCTCTGAATAATTATGTAATGCTTGAGACAATACTCCCCTCTTATAAATACAAGAAATGAAAAAAACTATAGCACAGAAAAAAAAAAATTGTATTCTTTTTATTTGTGTTGTATATTTAAATTTATGATAATTAAAGTCTGAGTTAGTTGCTGATGCTGACTGCACCTAACAAAGACTGGGGAAAGGTAGTTAGTGAAGGAAGGTCGCGTAGCTGAGAAAATTTTTGATCCCAAGTCATGTAGACGTTCCTGTTATGGGTGATGCATGGGCAAGAGTCTACTATGCTAATTTAAAGATTTTAAAATGAACTACAAATTAGTTTCAATATTTACTTCTTCATTGAACCTTACAGATTCAATAAAAAAATTGATGAAAAAATATTTTCATATATTGTAACAATTTACATCTACAAAATTTAATTTATTTATGTTTTTAAAATAAATTAATTAGTTAATATTTTAATGTTTTAGTATGAGATTTAAAAAAAAATTAAATAATTTTGGCAAATTGTGTAAAATGTGAAAAAATAATATTAATGCTAAACTAATTTACCTCCACCCCTTTGAAACGCAGTGTATTTGCGCATCAAACCCCCTCCCCCCTCTTTGGCATTACATAATGTATGGACAGCCCCATAGACATGCAAGCCAAGTGTATGAACCAATAGAAATAAAAACAAACCTGGATTATAATCATGTTTAGTAATACAATCACTTGAATGTGTGCATCTGGGAATGGAAAATAAGTTTCTTAAATATTAATGAATATGTTTATGGTGCTTGAAAATACCAGTTGTTTGGAATTATTTTCACATGATTCCTAGATAGAGAATCTCTTTCACTGTATGCAGTGTGATGTTTTAAATATTGGAAAGAAGATAGCAATAAATAATTTTGTTGTCATAAAGATCCTATATGATAAATTGAATGAATTAAAGAGAGAGATAATGTTTTTCAGCTCCAATTTAATCCTTTGTGATTGCCTTGGTATTTTATAAGCAATTAATATTATTTTTAGTTTTGTTTGTGTCTTTCAGACTATATACTTTGTTATGCCAGGCTGTGGAACATCAGAAACACCAATGCCCTTATCATAATACTTTGACCGAAGATGGTTTAAGTAGTGTGTCTTTATTAGTGGACCACCACTGTACAAGGTGAGTGGCGAAAGTTTCTAAAATAAGTGGTTTTGATTTTCACATAAAGAAATGTTTTTATGTTGTATCATTTTGTTTTCAGGGAACAATTTCCGTGCGAG
This sequence comes from Gryllus bimaculatus, assembly GCA_017312745.1. Lineage (NCBI taxonomy): Eukaryota > Metazoa > Arthropoda > Insecta > Orthoptera > Gryllidae > Gryllus > Gryllus bimaculatus. The sequence goes on from BOPP01000043.1 coordinate 7,139,031, forward strand.
ACTGTACAAATCCTTAATGACCATTGTGATGAAGTATGGTTTTGTCGGTTTTCTCCTGATGGGTTGAAGTTGGCCACAGGGTCAAAAGACACTACTGTTGTTATATGGGATGTAGACCCTGTGAGTACCGATTTCAGTGGTTTGTTATATTATTTAGATAATACAAAGTCAGTGCTCAAAGCAGTCAGAGAAATATTGTTTGGTGTCTATTTCATTAAGACACTTTCATTCATATTTGATGTTTCTTATGGCACGTTACAACTGACTGGTTGGTGCACAGTGCCAGGGATGTTGGTGACATCAAGCAGATGCTGGAAACTTATTAAGTGTTTAGTGCTAAAAAGAGCACAAGTCAGGTGAGATCTATCCTGTCCCGTAATTCCTTTTTCACCAAATCCCACTACTGTGCCCACATCTGGTTGCGTGGCTGAACCCTCTTCCCCCATAGTCAGACGTCTGTTCTAGGTTTGACACTGACTGGTCGTACCTGCACTGTGCAGGAAACGCTGACGTGCACCCACCGGAAGACCCTGGAAGGTCATTCCTATGGAGTTGCCTACATTGCGTGGAGTCCAGACAGTACACACCTTATTGCCTGCGGTCCTGAGGATTGTCCAGAACTGTGGATTTGGAATATTGAAGCTGATGAACTTCGAGTGAAAGTTTCGCATTCTCCCGAAGATTCTTTGACTTCGTGTTCGTGGCACCGTGATGGAAAAAAATTTGTCACAGGAGGAATTCGAGGACAGTTTTATCAATGTGTAAGTGTTAGTGAAATCATTCAGGAAGTGAGTGAATTAACCACAGGTTCTATATGATCTTCATTCCTTGAACCTTTCCTTGTACTTCAGGACCTGGAAGGTAATGTCCTGGACTCTTGGGAAGGAGTGCGAGTCAATTGTCTTTGGTGCCGCAAAGACGGCAGAACTGTATTAGCTGCTGATACTCATCATCGTGTCAGAAGCTACAATTTTGATGAACTAACAGACTCAAACATGTGAGTGTTTGTTACTATTCATGGCACAATTTTGTGTGAATTCAGAATGTCATAAATGTCCAAAAGATCCTGATACATAAGATCTTATTACAATAAGGCTTAAGACTTTATTTATTCCCAGAGGAATAGCTGTGTAATTTGACTTTTAAAATTCAGCAAATGTAAAAAATATCTTGAATAAAGTCTAATTTTTTGCGTAAGAAAAATGTGTGCCAGCACTAAGAGAAAATGTGATTGTGCAATCACAAAAATGCGCAAAATGCAATCGTTATAAGAAAGTAGTGTGTGTTCAGACCATAGCCATGGTAATCCATTTAAATGTAGTGATACTCCTTTTCTGTAAAGAACTATTTGAAATAAAATAGTTAAATGGAATTTCAAGTAAGAAACTAAAACGTAATAAATAACGAACAACATAATAAACATAATAAAATATGAATTGTTGAAAAGGTAACCATAATGGAAATAACTCCAGGAAGTCAATGATAAATCCAGAATCTACTGGTTTTCAATAATGATATACTAATTGATGGAAGTTACGACTAAAAGGAGTTACTTTGATAAATCCTTAAGAGATTGGTGATATTGTTTCTTTCTGTTTTCTTTCTTTGATGAGAGATACCATTGTACCCAGTTGTTCAGCTGATAAGACTTTTAATGTAATGTGCAAAACCATGAAATATTTTAATTTTTTTATGTATTATAAAATTCTGGAAGTAAATTCAAGAATACCCCAGTTATGTTACAGTAAATTAGAGAATACCTCAGTTATTTTACAGTAATGCATGAAAAAATGTATTCTAATACTAGGGCTAAAGCCTTTGAAATGATTTTGGACATTTATGACGTAATGTATATAAATGAGGAAATATGTATTTTGTGATTAATTATCTGTGCAGTTTGCAAGAGGACCATCCAGTGATGGCCTTTTCAGTTAACTCCGCTGACAGATTGGCTTTGCTCAATGTTGCTACTCAAGGAGTTCATTTGTGGGATCTTCAAGATCGCTGCTTAGTTCGGAAATTTCAGGGAGTTACTCAGGGTCACTTCACTATACACAGTTGTTTTGGTGGAGTTAATCAAGATTTTGTGGCTAGTGGAAGTGAAGGTAAGACATTTTTTTGGGTTGAATATATTTTTTACTGATAAATACTTGTGCATGTTGTGTTGCAATTTTTTGGAGTTATTCTCAAAAATTTACTTTAACTCTAAGGAGACTGAATTTCAGCTTTGGAAATATTTCTAGTAAGTTTCTAGACACACTTTCCTTGTTACAGATAATAAAGTATATATTTGGCACATCAAGAGGGAATTACCTATTGCCACCTTAATAGGTCACACTCGTACAGTCAACTGTGTCTCCTGGAACCCAGTATTCCATCAAATGTTAGCTTCGGTATCAGATGACTGCACTGTACGAATATGGGGTCCTGCCAACAAACATCGTAACCAGACTAAACAAACAAAAATAAGTGATACTGGTGAGCTTATTTAAATAATAAGTAGGTGCATGCCTTTAATTCTTTCCCCTCACTCTTTTAAATAACTCTTGATTATTTACTTTACTCAAGGATTGTTATGGCCTTTGTTAATTTTTTGGTTTTGATATTGAATTTCTTGTTGGTATTTGATGGGAAACCTGTTTTGTGGATGTTTGGAGAATCAGGTGAACTGTGGTTCTGGTGGAACACTTCCATTTTACTTTCATCTTTTAATCCAATATTTTGAAAACAAAGTTGAAAATATTTTATTTAACTGTTGTAGCATATTTTAGCATTACAGAATACAGCTTGATTGCATCTATCTTACAGCTATCTTTTCCTTTTTGTGCTGTAATGTTGATGTATTTGTGGGCTGTTTGAACTTATCATTTTGTCGGTGCTGCTTTCGTTTTGATCATTGTCATTTCTGTTTTGTTGTGTATCTCTTAATTATTGGGGCTATTGAAAATTCACAAGGAAGAAGTAATAACATTAATTTTTGAATTGCAGGACAATTTTATTTACTAATCTCTTCTTACTGTGACAATGATTTATGCCAACTTTTAACCAGTCATGAAGTATTCACTTCATTTGACTCCTTGACAACGAACCTACCTTGTGACAACAGAAGTGTGACCCTATGAACAATGGAGACTTCAAGATGCTTTGGAGTAGTGTCATAATGTGGATTACTCTGTAGTATCAATCCTACCAACCTGACATTAGTGAATTGTAAAAATGTTTCAGATTACTTCCAAAATAATCATGGATGTTGAATGTCTATATCTGATGTAGAAGAATTACATTCTTCATTGTAAATCACCTGTCAAACTAGTTACAGTTTGATCTATTAACTCAAATTTTTTTTCACAAAACCAAAGTCGTATGCCCATGAATAAAAATGGCAGTCAGATTTCAGAATAATAACAAGAAGAAAGATCTTAGAAATGTTCTTAAAAGTGATGTAAAAGTATTATTCAGAAGATCATAAAATTTCAAAATTTGTACATACACTCCAAAGAAAAATTGTGGTGGCGTTTTTATAATTTCTAAAATTGAAGCTAATCTTGTAATGAGCAGCACATCATTTTCCCTGTAAATCTATTCTGAAAAGCTTGTAGTTTTCTCTTGCCTGTTCTTGCAAATTTGTGGAAATTTCAATTATAAAATGCAGTGAAGGAACTAAGAGATATCGTTTGTCACTTCTGAGGAAACCGGTACTACTAAATGAAATTACAGATTGAAGAGTCGTCAAATATATGTAATATGCAGAGTTCGTTAAAGAGAGTATATGATTTAATTGATAATTTTCTCCTATTCTTTGTGAAACAATAGTTTCTCTCTTGAACTGTAGTACACATATTGTCTCTCAAATATATTATGGCCAAAGCCATTGTGTTTCTGTAAAATCATTCTTTATTCTGTTAGTAGTCTGTTGCAAACACTTATTCTGGCTTCTAAACTACAAAGGGTTCACTAAACAGTTAAAATATAGGTATAGCTTCTGTAGAAGTATTAACTTTTTATTTAATTCAGAATAAGGCACATAAATGGTTTTACCTCAGATTGTACATTTACTTTCATTTGCTCTTTTAGTTTTAAAAATTGGGGTTATCTTGAATGCTTGCAATACATTTTTTTTCTTCTTTTATTATATTTCAAAAACTAATTGAAACTGCAACAACTACCAAAAGTATAGATTTACAAATTTTTTTATTATATGATAGTTTGGTGTTGTTTTTTTGTGCTCATTATCAGTTGTGGCCAAAACCCTGATGTTTTATCAGTAAAGGTGTTGGAGAGTACAGTATTAAAGTTGTATGGCAAGATTGCCGTGAAAGTGTAAACATTAGAGAGATATCTTTCCTTTGGTTTAGTTCAGAAATCATTTACAAAAGGATAGAAAACTGCAAAAACTTTTTACATGTTGACAATAGAAATTTTTTAAAAAAAATTTTGAAGATGTGAGCACATTTGCAGCAAAAAATAATTCCACAGTTTAAGAATAACATAGTGTTTTACCTTGAGTTAATATGAGTATTACTTGATCATAATTTTCCAACTATGTGAATATTTGAATTGGTCTGTTTTGATAGTTAATGGATTTTTATTTTACACTCTTAGGTTTTGTAACAATATTAATATTTACAAATTACCATTCAGAAAGATATCTACTCTATTTTTGTACTTGTACTCCATAACATGTTTTGATTTTTTGTAAATGGAAATATTTCATACATTTTTTATGTGTTATCTGCCTTTGTTTTGGATTTTATGATGCTTAAAGCACATTTTAGTGAATATCATGTAACTTACTCCTTGATCTCAATTGTATTTACCAGTTAACAAGGACAAAGTAGCATGATGACCCCCTTGTATGTATATTTTTGCAGTCTTCCAAGTGATTCATCAATATTATTCATTCTGTTTGCTGAAGAGGTGTTTGTTTTTACCATTGACCTGCTATCCCTAATAAGTTATGCAGTGTTAGCTTTCCTCTATTAATTTGTAGATGCTATTCTTGTCTCAATGACCAGGGTTTTTCTTCTGTTATGTAATTTTTTTTTTTTGAATCATAGGATTTGTTTCAATTGTTAAAACCTTGATTAAAGTATGAGATATTTGTAATGCTTATTTTCTTGAGTTATGACTTTTATTCTCTGTGGAAAGAAAATATTGACTTCTTTAATATTTTGTTTACCTAAAAATTACAAAAGGTTTGTTCCATTGTTTTCCATCTTTGTGAACAATATGTGGGCATGTTTTACAGCTAATGTAGGAAGTATGGCTAATTTGCAAATAACCCAATTAATTCACAAATTAATCAGAGTGTGGTTAAAGCTGTTTAAATTAGGATAGATCATTTTGGACATCATCCGTTTAATATTGGCATTAGCCGATATTAGTGCTAGCTACAATAAGATTGTCTGGTGTTAGGAGTCTTGAATATTCATAAATAGTATTTTGATACCAAAATGCAGTGGAAATTATGCATCACACAGACTCGAGGCTGTTTGACAGTTAGTCTCATTGCGTACTTAGGAAGCGAGTACCAAAACATCAACAGTGTAGTAGGTGGTAGTACTGTAGTTAGGTGGTATTAGGTAAATAGAAATTTATAGTTGGCACAGTGGAACTTGAAACTATTCTTGTCGCTCCCTAGTCTTAAAAACTTCCCACAAGCAGTAAAATTCATGTATTTCACATAACATGGTATACCTCGTTTCCGTAATGTACTTTAGTCTTGTTATGTAAAGTGCATTTTATCCACCTAAACTCCGAACTATCCTTCAAAGTTGTTCTGCCTCTGAACTGAAGCCACCCGTTTTGGATAATGTAAACATTAACTACAAAATTAGCCAATTTTGAACATTAGCTGTAACACATGCATGAATAACCACCACACAGCTTTCATTGTAATAACAGGCTTTAATATTGGGCTCTTTTCAATTACTTTTTGTTGATTTCTTGAAGAACTCAAATAATTTTTTACCTTTTCTTATTTCTCACGTACATGTAAGTTTAAAAATTTGAAAAACATTTAATTTCATAAAGTGATTTGTTAGAGACCATTATTAAACTGGAAGCTAATCATATATAAATTGCTTTATTTGATGATGTCTACAATATTATATATTTTAGCGTGATTCACTGTGCAACTGTTCTTTATATACCAAGAATATCAAAAATGCTTTTCTATATCGCAACACATGAATAGCAAATATTTAATGGCAGGCAGCCACTTTTTTTTCCCCCATTGCTTTTGAATTTTTATTAAGTTCCTGGGTATCTAGCAAAACCATAGACACTTTCCACACGGCTGGCAGCTTTGTAGTTTTCTTTCAATTTTTATTCACATGGAAGAGGGTGGCCACTTTTTAAAAATGAATGAATCAGCCGCTGTCTAGTGGAGAATTCTAACAGCAGATGCTCTGGTCAGTGGTCTGTGGTTTCTCTAGTCGACACCAAATGAATGCTTGAGCAGTACCTTAACAAATGGGCCATGGACTGCACACAATCCTTCCTTCCTTCTGCTTACTTGTGCTCTCCACTTACTCCATTTACTTGCATTACCCTACCACACGTCGGGAGCTTAGAGTTTGTCCCAGCTGAATCGGTGCCCCACAGGTGGGAGATACCTGGTTTGGATAACCCACAAGCCATTTTGTAGGTCGGTGCTGGATCTCGCCATCCAGCAAAGTTCACTGCCACCTTCTGCACAAAAACGTACACTACACTCACAGGCCCAATGAAATTTTATCGGGGGAAATTTTAAGAGGGTTATAAAACCTGAGTAGTTGAAAACCATTAGTTCATCATTCTTTTTTGAGAAAAAAGAAAAAGAAAACCATCATTCTTTTTTGCTCAGTTTTTATTTGGTGAGAAAATATTGTTAATTTTTACTTTCTCATCAAAATCAGACAGCTGACCAATTAGTATGAAGTTAGCTTAGTATTTTCTTTAATTAGTGTCAATTTACAAATCGTAACAGGGAAAAAACTGCACTGGAAAACCGGGAGACATCGGTGAAATTTGTTCCAGGAAATGAGTGGCCACTCTGGAAAATTAATGGTGTGGATGCTTTTGAATTTTCCTGCTGGATATGTTACAAATCCAGACACACCTCTCACATAACTGATGTCTGCATAGTTTTCTTTCAATTTTTGCACACCATGCAAATTATTAATATAGGTAATGTTTAATTAATTTATCAAAATTGAGAAATCATAAGTACCTTTCTGTTCACAATATTGATTGTAATTTGTGTTAATATCCTTTCAATATTTGCTAGGGGAGTCGGATTAAAGTTCGTAATTCTTTTGATCAGTTGATATATTAAGTTTCAAATAAAATTTTATATGCAAAATTTGTTGTTCTAGAGTCCTTTATTTATGTTAGCATTAGGTTTTGAACAGTAGGAATTTAGTTATCGCTAATGGAATGTTAATGAATCTTTTCATTGATCGAAGATAAGATCGTCATTGATGGTATATTATTGATTGATTATAATGGTAGACTATTTTATATTTCATGTTGGACAGAAAGTTTTACTCAATCTTGGCTCTTTTTTTCTGTGTGATTTGACATTTTTCACTGGTGGTGTATGGTGCCTGTTGTGGTCATTGTTATTCTTTTGCGTCTGGAACTTGAATTAAGATTTCAGATTGCTTTCAAGTATTGATAATGCAAGTAATACTTCCAAGTTATGATTGTCTTTGTTGTGGTTCTCACTTCAGTTTGTGAAAATACATATACAGTATTTGATAATCAGGATGCTTAAAAGTCTTCACGAAATGTCACTTGTCAGTTTTTTAAACTTTAACTTCAACTCTTGTTGTTTCTCATGTGCAGTACTCCGTATTTATATTTTCTTTTATGTGTAATTGTATGCATTCTTTGAGTTGTTCTGTGTTATCCTTTTAGACAATGCCAGTGTAGAAATATAATCATATTATTTTGTTAAGTACCACTAGAGGAAAAACTTATATAATGCTGACTGAGTTTAGCTTGTGTGTTGGTGTACTCATTGATCTGAGTACTGCTTATCTAGTGATCCTGTCTGATGCCTGTTGTGGAGATGTTTTACTGCTCATTTGAGAGAACATTTTAATTTGAATTTTTCGATAATTTGAGTTTTCTCTAGTCCCTTATGCTTTGATCATTCAGTTTTGTCTGTACTTAACAGTAACAGTACATTTCATTGCAAATCCATGTTGAAGTTCTTGAATACATTGCAACAGTATGCATTTGATTACAGGATAAAAAATATACAATTTAATGAAAAACATCTTACAGTAAAAATACATTTTGAGATACTTTTAGAGGGGGACATGTAGTTTAGTCTTCCATTCAACGTTATGAAGTATTAATATTAAAACAGAAGCAAAAACTGTTTCCTGTGTAATTTCACAATTCACATTGATGGACGTGAACTCTTAAGAACATTGTACGTTAATATAGACTACTCTGTAAATAACTGAAGATGCCTAGTGCCAATGGATTTAGTCTCGTGTTTGTTGCTTGAAAAATGTAGGTTTCTCTTTGTTGTGTCTTGTGCATAGAGTATAATGATGACAAAAAATCAACAACAAATTACATCCTATTTGTTCCCATTTGGAAGTTAGTCTTTCTCAATTTAAATGCTGTGAAGTTAAATGGTAATAATCAATGCTTCATAAAATTTGTTCAGTATGATAATATATTTGCTTCATTAGATGAATGTTCAACCTTGTGGTCATATCTGTTGAATGACAGGTGTAAAATTTTGTGAAATGATGATGTCGTATATTTGCAGTTAACGTTATTGTCTCGTTTTAAATGTGGTGCTTGATGGCGTAGAGAAATCAACCCAATGTTATTTTGCTCTTTTGTTGTGACAAGGTTTTGGGATGATATAAAAATAGGCTGAGTGAATGAATGTACGATTTGGAACTTGCTGTGTATTTTTAATATAAAGTGTGGACAATATCCCTAAGTGTTTATTGTTCTGTTGAACCCATTTGAGTAGTTCCTACCATTGGGTTCTGCTTTGTGTTTTTATAATTGGAGTCTTGTAAGCCAGGGTTCTAACAATTTCTATTTTGCTCATGAATTTGTCTAATGTCATGTAATATGGAGCCACACCTATTCCACAATGCCATCTATGTAGGACAGTGGACTTAGAACTAGGAACTCATTTAGAATTTAGCTGAGAGGCATAACTTTTTCTGAGAGTTCTTTAACACATTGCAAATCTGTTGCAAAATTAATTTTCCAAAAATCTGTTAGAGAGTAATAAGTTATCCAATATATAGAATGGAACTGAATAACTCTGCAACGTGATGGAGGACGTGAAATTTAATGTTTTTCAGAGTCCAGTGTGATGTCTGGAAATAGTTTGTTTCTAATTATAGTGGTATGAAGGAAAAAATTCCTAATTTTCTGATGTGAAAATGGATGAATTAATTAATGTTCAGAGAAACACGGATCGTTTGACAGACGATGCACCCACCCATTTCTTTCTGAGATAGGCGGCCAGTGGGTTTTGGTTTATGGTGTCATTGAATCAGTTGTTTATGAAACAAGTATATAACAGTGTAAGTACTTGCAAGAATTATCCTTGCGTTTTACCATCTTCATAACCAAACACTTTTTTAAGGATTGCTCATTCAATTGAATAGCTGGGTGTGTTAGTAAAGATGGTTAGTTTTGAACAATTTGTATAAAATTAGTTCTAAAATTTGTCATTATAATAGTTTCCAATAAAAAGTTGTGTAAGCATAGAACAAAAATTAGTATTTTTCAAAGTTGAAATTCCTTCTTCTCTCCGTTTTTGCATCACCATAACTGGAAAAAGACTTTTCGGACAGAACTCTACTGGGGTAATATCATTTAATGTAATGTTCTCCATCACATCGAAGAGCTGGCAATTGTTATTCAGCTAAGTCCTATGGGAGGAACTGCCTGTGTCATTCTGATATTTTTAGAGATTTTATTCAAGAAAAACTATTTTTAAGTAATTAAGTAAAAAGTATTTTTAAGTTCTTCATCTGATTGACTACAGTTCTAGGCATTGAATTATTTTGTGACTTGCACAACGCTGCTTCACAAACTACAGGTTAAACTCTAAAATGAATTGTCATGAGAAAACAAAGAAACCAAACCAGCTGGAGTTTAATCAAGAAAATGAACACTGTAATGTGGAAAGGTTCAATTACAAATATATACTTGGCTAAACAATTCGAAAGTTCTTTTTTAATCAATGATTTATCAATAAATCTTAATTTTTATTCTTAATTTTTAAATTGCTCATGGTTGACAAAAGTAGGATCCTGGGTTTAATTCAATCAAAACCAAAGTTCTTTTACAGATGAATAGAGTTCTGAATTATTTGGACAAATACACACATTCCTTTAATTTTTACAGTTAGTTATTCCACAAAGCCTGTAATTTAAAAATTCCAAAAATCAATTTTTGAAATCTCAGCGATAAAGTCTGTGATAAATTTTTGGAGTTTGTAGAGAAAAATTAGGAAGACCCTTCACATTTAAGCTTCGTGCTTAACTTGTAAGCGAAAGTGCAAGGTCTGTACAAGAATTGCGCGAATGCAACTCCTCTGGTTCCCGGGCGATGGCCCCTCCATCCTGCAGGAACCGGAAATTCCGCGGGAATTTTTCGCGTTTGTAGACATTTACTCTTTTCTAAATTACTCAGCTCTCGGTTGTTCTAGCACTAATCTTACGACGCATTGGATAGACGGTAAAACGTGTCTACCGGTCGGTCCGTTTGTGGTCAACGCTAGCACCGAAACCGTTCAGACGATTTTCTCAAAAATTGATATTCGCCGATCGATTTAAAGGACCTCTATTCCCTACGAGTTCGAAACAGTTGTTATTATTTTTGAGTCTCATTTACACTTTCTTCACACTTTTCATGAAGCCTAATTAACATTTCCAAAATTTTCTTAAAGGTAGCTTCAAATATATTGTTAAAACATTGCCCTCGGATAGCATAAAATAAACACATTCCTTTAATTTTTACAGTTAGTTATTCCACAAAACCTGTAATTTAAAAATTCCAAAAATAAATTTTTGAAATCTCAGCGATAAAAAACGGTGAAAAGAATGACACGAGTTTAATTTTCGTTAATATCTCCGATTTTTCGAAAATTGCGTGAGATGAATTTTTTTCGCCGTCTTCCTACCACTACAATATTGAAAATAGAGATTTTTCTGAATGAAATTTATTCTTTAGAGGCATCTTGCAATAACATCATGAACAATTTTTCAAAAATGAGTGGATTTTGCGTAAATATTTGCAATTTTAAACAATTATTTTCTCAACGGCTTCAAAGTTTTCTTTAAATTTTTGGTAGGAAAGTACTAAATGCACCCTATACAATTATGCATTAACGCCAATTTGCTGTATTCTATTATTTGTTAGTAGTTAAATTACAAAAATGTAATTATTTTGACTTCTCTCACGTTAATATTTTACTAGCGGCAATTTGTTCACATTATTATTTATTGTATTTATGACGCAAGATCATCACAATATTCTTTAAATGTCAGAAAATTTCTCAAAAACGGCTCGAAATTCTTTCTTCATTTTCCAATGGGTAGTGCTAATTGCACTGTTTAAAACTACATAAAGTTCATTTTTGGAGTATTCTTTTGTTTTTTCAAAAACTGCACAATTTAAAAAAAAATCTGTAACGCTGTTAATACGCACATTTCCAGCGATTTGTGATTACACTTGCATTTGTGAGTTAGTGTCTCAATTGACTTTAAATGAATTTTTTCGAAAACTCAAAAAATTTCTTAGAAAAAGAGCTTGAAATTTCGCATTTACAGTAAAGGTTAACCGCCATTTTTATAAAAAAAATTGCTCCAAATATTTCAATGAAAATTGCCATTTGTAATATGATTCTACTCTTCTTTAATATTCTTAGTTTTCAGTTCTACTGTTAGGAAGGCGAAAAATTGAAAAACTGGCAAAAAATATACTTTGGGCGGCGATGGATGGCAGCTGTCAAGAGGATGGGGCATGACCATGAAGCCAGTCCACACTAAGGGACTAAGAAAACTTTACTACGAGAAAGTCTGTGCCATTCTGTTGCACCACTAGTTTAATACCGTAATCAACTATTAAAACTTCGAGTATAGAAGTATGTTAATTCTAAGTTAAAATTTATTACCCTCCTTCATCAATTTCCTTTCATAAAAATATAATCTACATTTTACAACCATGACCGACAACAATGGGATGCATTCGAGGCGTTTTGAAATCTCTGTGTTGGTATTTGCCGGCCTGGCATCTCCTGAAACGAAGCGCGTGAATTTCTAATTTACAATTCCGAACTTTTTTGCAATATTCGAAAATGCAGAGTGCGCTGAAAATAGGACCATTATCACTATCTTAACATTCTTTGCTACATACGAGGATGAACATGAAAGACAAAATTTGAAGCAGTTTCTGAGAAAATTGTTTAAATAATTTTAAAAGCGCCTGTTCCGTATAATATTAAGCAAAAATGCTCATATTTTCGAAATATTGGGCATGGCCTCTCTTGAACTATGTTTTTGATGAACACATTTCATAAAAAAAAATACAGAAGACCCCCGCAAATCCGAAATTTCGGGTAATCCGAACAAAATTCGGGATGGGGGAAAAATAAAGAAAATTCTTATTTTAGTGTAAAGAGAAGATTGTATAATTACTGTAGCACTGAAGTAATTATTGAAACACAAGCTGTCGAAATGAAACGTTTATTGCACTGCTAACAACGGTATATATATCACATGTTTATGTGTAATTTTCACGTAGAGCAACTTGCAAAATCGATGGTCTTCTTTTGCCGTAAGAAACTGAATCTGCTTGGTGATAGAAAAGATCGCTTCGCCACGTTGCATTGTAGAACCACGGGTCTGAAATATCCCTTTTGGGAGGAGTGTTATCTAGGGTATCCGGGACGAGCCGCGTCACTGACTTAGTGGCTACTTCGCGCTCGACGCACACGAGATCAGATCTAGTGTGATGTATACGTTCCCGTAGTAGTTGCTCGCTCGTGCGTCGGAGAATGCTTTGGGCGACCGGAGTCTTGATGTGGTGTGGGAAAAGGAGAAATTTAGGGACGACGACTGAATGTTTGCAAACAGGCGATTTGACTGAGCCTCTTGGCACGTACAATCCTTAGATGGCTGTACTTTGGGTGTACTTGAAGGTCCGCTCCCCGTAGAGGTTCAAGATATGGTTGCGTAGGCCTCCGCGGCCGGAGTTTGTGTTATCTAGGCTATCCGGGACGAGCCGCGTCACTGACGTCGTGGCTACAGGTCGCTTAGCCACCAGGCCAGTGACGCGGCTGGCCTGGATAACACTAACTCCGGCCGCGGAAGCCTACGCAACCACCTTTTGGGAGGAGCTCACCGTCGCGGGTTTCCCCCGCCGCTGCCAAGGGGCAGGTTGCTTGGCCTGCGCGCACGCGATTCGTCGCGGAGCTGTTAATCATCACTGTACTGCAGTCGTTGCTGTCGTCCTCGAAGGAACTGGCTCGTAAAGAAACAAGTTCGTCCACTTCTTCGTCCATGATCAAGCCCGTTATCGTATATTTCTCTTCGACTTTCTTCACGTGTTCGCAAAGCTTCTTCCCTTGATCTGAGCAGTATTCAGAAAATAATGTTCGACATACATTTTCTTTAACTCGTAGAGGGGTACCGATACTTTCTTTAGCAACACGATTGTTAATGGAACCCCAAACTAATTCGATGGGATTGAGATCGGAATGGTACGGAGGGAGGCGAAGAGGAGTGTCCGTGTAATTTCGTCTACATTGTATGTCTTTGGTGCATCTATTTGCCTAACTCTCTCAGGCAACTGTGCTTTCATAAGAGAAGCATCATGCACAATTTTTGTTACTGTCCAACTAGTGAGTGACATCCTTTTTCAGAGTAGCTGATGTGGGTTTCTTGTTTTTCTCGACACTGTGGTATGATGCATTATCCATAACAATACTTGGCTTGTCTATATGCAGAAGGAAATTTCGGAGCAATGTAAAAAACGTTTCAAAGGTCATTGACTTGTGGTAATCCCCAGTTTTTTGCCCGGATTTAAGTATAAAAAGAGAGTCGTTCATCTCCTCCGTTCACAACGATCCGTCTCGCTCCCTTCCCAATTTTCTGAGTTACTCCCAGTATCACATCAGATTGCCAGAAGGATACAATTCTTGTATGTACGTTTCATCAATGTAAAGACTATTCCAGCCGAGTTCACGGTACCTTCCAATTTCAGTAAAGAACTGCATGCGCCAAGCAACAACGTTCGTTCACGTCAAACGAGCGTTCAACCAAAAGTTTCCGATTCGATTGACATTTCTTCCAACTGAATCCCGACTTTTGTAGCCTCATTTTTAAGAATTCCCTACTGCAGTCTGACACAATCTTCCTTTAATGGTGCCAGCAATTTCTCAATAGTGGTACATTCTTTCTGACAGTGTAAAAACTATACACTTTCTGACGCATTGCAGCAACAGTAAAAGAATCCGCTTCAATACTCCTTTTCCGCCTTTATCCTGTTGTAGTGGAAAACGTCAGCGTACCTGTTGCGGTAGATTCTTTTCCTTCGCGCGAAGAATTGTTATTACCGTAAAGTCACACTCCCTTTTCGTCACTGGTCATGTTAATCACATTAGTACTTAATGATATTTTCTTTTTTAAATTTTTGAAATATTCATGCACCCGGCAAACTATTTCTTGTGCCTGTCCTCTAAGAGGTCTACCCCCACTGAACTTGATGTTAAGGCAATATTACCTGCGAACTGTTGCCTTAGAAACACTATATAATGCCTGTCAACTTGAAATTAGGCCTACCCTATGACATGCCACACTTGTACAACTCTCGAATACGAAAGGGATAGGACCTGGAGCGATGTTTCCTATACGTTTCTTTTACTTGACCTTTATATATTAGGAGTTTGCGTTTGTGTGTAGCCAGCTCAAATAGTTTTGATTTGGGTAGCTGACAATTGGACTGCACAACACCCAGGTACAACAGCTGGCGTGTGCTTTCTGACCCTCCCCCCCCCCTTCTCTTCCCCTAGGTACAGAGTTGTTTATTTGAAATGGAAAAAACTGAATTGAAATTGATTTCTTTTCATTTACTATTAATTTGTTATTTCGGAACCAATTTGAAATATATTGTACTATTTACAGTTTCTTTATTGCAAAGAATATTCGTATCATCCGCAAAGAGAATTGTTTTTCCGTTTCCTATCTTTGAGGGAATGTCGTTTACGTACAGTATGAAGAGAATAAGGCCTAAAAATCGATCCCTGCGGGACTCCACATGCAATTGGCAAAGTTTAGGAAAGGTGTGTATATAATGTTCTGTTAATCCAGTAAGGTATTTCTACTCTCTGAGATCGTTGTTTAAGGAACGAACATAACCAATCTAACCAATTTTCGGTTATTGTTCAGTTTTTTCGAAAATACCAAAACGTGAATATGTCAAATCTACAAATTGGAGATAGCGAGTTTTGCTTTAAACAAAGTCTGTTGTAAAAAACCAGCTCTTTAAAAAAAGGTCATGTATAATTTTTTTGAAAAAATGAACTGATTTCGCTTAATAGTGTTGAAATTTATGCAATTTCTAAGGAAATATTTTCTTAAAACCTTCAATTTTTTCATTTCAGTTTCTCTTCGAATATAACAACGCATAGTAAATACATTAGCTAGTGGTGCTGTAGAATGGCACAGACTTTCTCGTATTAGTTAGTTTCCTAATATGTGTCGACCAGTTTTTGGGTTATGCCTTATACTCTAACCAACTGCCATCTTTTGCCGCCCAAAGGTCATTTTCTTCATTTTTTCTTGAAATTTTTCATTTTTTTAGCTATTCTTTAACGCTTGGATTTCTAAAACGTATGTCACATTAAGTAAATTGTTGTCTTTCTGTGCATTTGTATGCACCGATTTAAGTAAACGAATCTATCATGAAATTTAAATACATTATAAACACTACCCATGGGACCAACTTAGTTTTTCTTTCACTGGAGTATCCCTAACGGTTCTAAATATTAGTACTTCTCGCTCTTACGAAGATTCTTGCCAGACGACGCTTCTGACGCGCATTGATATGGGTGTATGCAAGTTAACTCTCAGGTTCTGAGTTCGAATCTCGGAGCGGAAATAAATTGTTGCTGGTGCACGTTTATGTAGTAATATAATATAGCGGAGCAGTTAGAAATGATGTGAGAAAGTATGTGCTTTTGTGACGTGTAGTTTTTACTTTCTCGTTCTTAAGAAGGAACATCTTAAGATGAGAAAGTTATGTAATACTGTGCAAAAAACGGCAGAACAAACTCTTATTACATGGCCCTAGTAACGAAAAAGTGGATAAATCCAGTTGCTACATTTAGAGAGAAGAAAACCCATTTATCACGTGGTGTAGCCAGAATCCATGTTTTGTGGGTCCTTGATACCGAAACTTCGATTGACGGCAAAACGTCCGTCCGTCCGTCCGTCCGTCCGTCCGTGAACAGCGCTTGCGGCTAAACTGTTCAGCCGACTTTCTCCAAAATTGATATTCGTCGATTCGGCTGATGTCGTGGCCCCTTGAACTTGTTATCGATATTTTAATTTTGGGGGTACTTTACATGAGACCCCAGGGACATTTTCAAAAATCATAAAAAAGGCGTCATCGATTTTGATTAAATTTGTTCATGTTCGTTAAAAAATTGATTTTTCGAAAATTAAAATAAATTCTTCCTACAACTAATATATTTTTCCTTAATAAAATATTGTCCTTAAAGAAAGGTCGTGTACAGTTTTTCGAAAATTTGAGTTTTTTTCGCATGAAATAAGGGTGATTTTTAATTTTTGTTTAAATAATTTTTTCTTAAAATCGGCGCTATTATTTTTTATGAAATTTTGTTGGTGGATAGTCGGAAGGCCGTTTCAGAAAATGGTGTCGGTCTTATGTTGGTTAAAAACCCTAATTTTTCGAAAATTGAAAAATTCAAAAAAATTTCGCATTCCTACAACTACAATTACGAAGAATCATTTTTTTTAAATCAAATGTGTTCATCAAAAACAATTTTCAAATAAGGTCATGTGGAATATCTTGAAAATATGAAAAGTTTTGAAGTAGTTGGGCGTCAAAATTAGTCGCCGGCCCAGAAAATTCTGTGCTTCGTGATCTTGATTTGAGGTGTTTTGAGACAGTTGGATGCTAAGTTAAGATGTGTATCTTATTTTATATTTAATATTTCTTTGTTCGTTTCTTACATTGGAGCTTTTGTTTACGTTTACAAATTAATGTTTTAGAAATTATTTAAAACCTATTTGAAATAAATATGAAATAAAGATTGCTAACCTTCAATCGCCCGCTCCCAATTTACGCAGTTGCGTGTTAAACAAGTTAGAATTTGTATAAACTTCTTTTATTGTATTATTTGTTATATTTATGTTAGTTCATTTTAAATTGCGTCCTTTAATTGTGTTAAATGTGAAAACGAATAGATGAGTGATCAGTGTTTGTTGTTACCCATTGTTGTATCGCGCACAGAACAGAAGCCGATAATGAATGGCTGCTCTTCGTTCATGGTAATGAAAATGAATACCTTTATGTATTTGAAGAATATTACAATATTATAGTCTTTAATAGTTACGATTGTATATTTTTGATCCGTTTGCAATTGTTTGTCAACGCAATCAGTATCGTATGATTTATTTACCTTTAATTATTTTACTTTCTCGAATTCTGCTTTTTTTCGCTACAAATGTTCTACGGTTTCAAATGAGTTTAAAAAAAATAATTTGGAGAGAAATTGTGGTATAAATAGTATTACATAATCATTACTAATTGCGAGAAAATACATGCTGTTTTAACACCACTAGTTACATGTATTAAAGGGAGAGTGACTAAGGGCTGTTTGACTAAGTTCACTCAATGCAGTTTTCTTCGTGAAACTAGATAGATATTTTTTGTTTTGTTCTTTGATTGCGTGCCTTCCGAGTACCTTTTGAATTGTTGTCCCATTAAATATGTCGTTGTCATGTGTTTTGTGCGATGCCAGATGAGGAGAGGAGGGCGTAATGGTAATTAAAGTGTGGAGAGTATGAAACCTTTAAATTAGCATGAACATTTAATGTATTGCAGGGATAATTTTCGGTTGTGCGGATAAAATGTGACGAAGTAGCGTAAGAAGAGGGGCTGTGGAATGAACTTACAATATGTTATCATGATTTACTATGTTGAACCTTCCATATCTTTATTTGATTGTTAATAGTCGTTGGAATAGGGGCTGTATTGTTGACTTCAAATTTATAATTATGAGCAAGCCGGTCGGGCGATAGTTGTTCAGCTGTTTGTAATCCCTCTATATTATACCATATGATTTTAGCAGTTTTCCATGATTAATATAAATACATTGATTGTTGGTGAATTTGAAAATGTTCTTAGTATCATGATTTAGCATAAATTCACTGCCTGCAAAGGTATTTGTTACTTTATTTGCTTAGATTTCCAACAATTATTGCGTTATTTCTTGTGCGGGGATTAATGCGATTTTTGTGCTTTAATATGTTTTTTGGCCGCTTGACTGAGGGTAATTGGGACCGGCAGTAAAAGATGTTTTGCGAACACTTTCTATTCAGTACAGCTTGTACATTTCGCCACCATCCTTGTACAAGGGTGTGATCAATTTCGGATGTCGGATCGAGTTGATTTACTTTAAAACATCATTTGTGTTGAATTACACCAGCAGAACGGTGATTAATCGATCTTCCAAAATTCGATGCTATGGTAAGCCATCAAAGTTACGAAATCAAACTCCCACTTTAATGATTCATTTTAATGAATAGTAGGACACAATTCAATTTGTTTCGTACTAAATTTCCGTTTTTTCCGTTTCAAACTGACCTTTATTATCTTTAATAGGTTCTAACCGCACAGATCTCTCAATGATGGGACGGTACTGGAAAGAAACACAAGGCGATTCTATTTGTTCGAGCATGACCAATCAGCGAAGTTGCCAAATCTTTATTTCCTGAAGGTGTTTGTGATTTCAGTGGCATGTAGTGGCAAGAATTCCTTGTACACATTTCGATTGTTCCTGAACAACTTCATCAGCAGAATTATTAAATAATGCTCAGCATAACCAATATGCAGCGTTTTGAAGCATTTCCGTAAATAGTGAGTAGCATGTAAAAAGAAAACTGAGTCAGATAGGCAAAAATTGATTTCATATTCTAATAGTGTCAATGTCTTCGCTAAGAAAACCATTTGTTACAAAATATGCTGTTGGCCAGTGTTATTTAATACTTTACAAAATTGCCAGTGATTACGGATGTACGAATTTTGTTAGAATTAAAATACGGGAAGATAAGTTGTGATTTCTGGTGGACTTTTTGTGGAAAATTGCTTGAATCAAGAAAATCTTTCTACTTTCTTGAATTATGTTAAGAAACGAAAGCGTAATTTAAGAATGGCTTGGATTGACTACCAGAAATCCTTTGACAGTGTACCACACAATTGGATTTTGAAGGCCCTGGATGTCTATCGATTTCTTTCAAGACTTAATTGAGTTTTGCAAGGCTAGTTAGACGTTGTGGAGCACCAGGTTACTCAGCGGAAAGGTAGTAGTAGAAACAAGTATTCAGTTTAACAGAGGATTTTTTCAAGGAGATTCGCTATCTCCTCCGCTGTTTTGTATAAGTTTGATCCCACTGTCGCACACGTTTTTTACAAGCTGCTTGGCGATGAAAGACCTGTTTTACACTTGTTTTACATGGATGATCTTAGTGTTTACTAAGAATGAAGCATTTATCTACCAAATACTGTTTGTCATCAATGGTTTTAGCAATGGTACTTGCTTGAAATTTGGCCTTGACCAATGTGCAAAATTCAATTTAAAGAGGCAAAGCGACATCGGAGAGCATTGAACTTGATATGCACACTGTGATTCAAGACTTGGCCAGGTAAAACCTACAAATACTTGGGCATTGAAGAATGTGGGAACATCTCGAACACCACAGTGAATGAGAATTCGCAGGGAGTATTTGCAGAAGAGTGAGATTTGTTGTGCAGTCCGTCCTGAACTCCAGGAATGAAATATCTGCAATATGGCGATGCCCGTAGCTTAGTAAATCCGAGTAAACCCAGTGGTTTTTATCAAAAATGACTTGCTCGAAGGTGAGAATATATTTTTAGCAAATGTCGATGTCTGTAATTATAACACTCGACGTAGTAATCACATTCATCTGGGTTCAGTACCAACAGCTCACTACAAAAAATTCACACAGATGTACGTGGGTAATGCCATTATTTTCTATTTATATAATATCAGTGAAGTATAGAAAATGAATTTGGCACTATTCCTCAAACAGTCTTCTACAAGCCACTGCTATAGCAACTTTCTGCGTCAACATGTGGCAGCACAAGAGTCGCTTACAAAATGGCCAACGTCAATGTTCGTGCGAGACAGTGTTATGTGATTGAATTGTTAAATTAACAAGGTGAAAAACCCAACCGCATTCACGAACTGAAAATGTGCACGGTAATGCAAATTTTGGATGTCAGCATTGTTAGGCGATAGGTTCGTCGTTTTGACGAGTCTGAGAGGCAAACACCGTTGACTGGCGAAAAGCGGAGCGACAGGTAAGGTGACTACGCATGATCATAACTCGTCTGCTGCTACCCAGCGGTCATCACGAATGATCGCCGTGTTATGGCACAAACAGATAGGGCCAGTGCCAGCAGAGAGGCCAGTGACGCTTTGGCACCGGCCGACTGAGCGGCGGTCCCAGCAGTGGAAGGTGCTGGGAGGCGCCGCTAGGGGGCAGGGCGGCAGCGGCGGCCCATTGAGCCGGAACGGCGCGGGAAGAAGGGAGACTCGCTCCGCCGGCTCGGGAGCTATAAAGCGGCCGGAGACAGAACGGTCCGAGTGCGGCGAACGAGCGCAGTGATCGACGAGGTGACGAAGTGCTATTTGACGTGCAGTGTTGGTAACGGCGATTATTCAGGTGGTTGATGACTAGTGTTTGTAAAAGGGACTTCTGGAAATCGGCGAACTGGTTTGTACTTGGTTTATGCTTTTGGACTCGGAATAATAAATCTGCATTGCTGATAAGAACTGTTGTCTTTTTAATTGTTCCTGAATATACAACAGTTCTAAATGGCGACGAGGATAAAGCAAGAGACTATGGAAGAAATATTGATGCAGATTTTGGCATCACAACAGCAGCTGCAGAAAGAACAACAGAAGTTTCAGCAGCAGCACCAGGTGTTACTCGAGTCAGTTCGAGCGTTGTTAAGTCCACAGCCAGGGCAACGACTACCCGGCGCCCAGCTTTCCAAGATTTGAACCGGATAAGGAGGTATGGACCTCGTATTATGCTAGGTGGAATCAACATTTTTTATATCATGGCGTCACGAAACAGCTAGAAAATACTGCTACTGGCCTAACATAGACAAGGATGTCGAGGCTAGGGGTAGAACGTGCGAGCCATGTCAGGCGTTCCAAAAAAGCTTAAGAAGCAGTTTCAAGGAGTGGCCGGAACCTCAGGAGGTGTGGGAAAGGGTACAAGTAGACTTTCCGGGCCCGTTTCAGGAAGCATGTGACTAGTACTCGTGGACGCATCGTCTGGTTTCCCATATGTTACTCGCTTGGCAAACTCTACAGCGGACACCACAGTCCGGGCTCTTCAGACAATATTTTCTATAGAGGGATTACCAGCAACGGTACCCAATGGCCCCCAATTTACAGGGGAAATATTTAGAAAATGTTGCCTGGAAAATGGAATCGAGCACATATTGGCTCCCCCTTTCATCCGTGTTCCAATGGGGAGGCGGAACGCTTTGTGCAGACTTTTAAGAATGCAATGAGCAGGGCAAGTTTCGAAGACGGGGACGAACAGGAAGCATTGTTAGAGCTCCTAAGAACATACAGGTCACTTCTGGGAAGAGATGGGGTCATTCCGGCACAGAAGCTTCATGGGCGGCAGCCGAGGATGCTCCTATCGCTATTTTTTCCAAAAAAGGTGTATAGGTCGGGGCGACCACGGTTTGAGAAGGGAGACCCAATGATGGTTAAAACCCACAAGGAGTCACCGCGCTGGATCCCAGGTACAGTGGTAGGAGTCCAGGGAGCTAAATGCTTTGTGGTACGGGCCCGGGAGAGGCGGCACCAGGAGCAGCTGCGGACGAGACTTTTTAGAGTAGAGGAGTTGGATGGCCCGAGGGGGTTAACAGCCGAAGAACCGACGGAGGATAGCACGTCTAAAGATCCTCATTTTCAGGAATGCAGAGGATGCAGGTGGAGAGAAGAGCAGCGGTAGCCAGGAGATCAGGAGTTAGCCCAGCCGCAGCAAGCGCCTCCTTTACTCGATGCACCCCACGAAGATGGGCGGGAAGACATCGGGCAGGAGCAGCCCGAACTACTACACCAGGACCCGAGGGGGAACAGTAGCAAACCGGGGAACCCCTGACGATGGACGTCGAGGAAGACCTGCAGAGGGCGAACTGCGCCGGGCCGCAGGAGTGGATGGCTCCGGAGGCGGAACAACGCGAGCAAATGCAGCCAGACCCCCAGCAAGAAGAAAAGGTGGACTCATCAGAGCGGAGCCAGCAGCGGCGTCGCAGTGAAAGGTTGCGCAAAAGATAGACCATATCAAGCGCAATAATAGTTAAGGGTGGGTGTAAGGGTGTAAACATGTAGGGTCGAGGGCAGCGGCCCAGCAGCGCGCCGGAGAGGCCGGTGGCACTCTGGCACCGGCCGACTGAGCGGCGGTCCCAGCAATGGAAGGTCCTGGGAGGCGCCGCTGGGGGGCAGGGCGGCAGCGGCGACCGGGCCGCCCATTGCACCGGAACGGCGCGGGAAGAAGGGAGACTCGCTCCGCAGGCTCAGGAGCTATAAAGCGGCCGGCCTGCGGGGCCGGAGATAGAACGGTCCGAGTGCAGCGAACGAGGGCAGTGATCGACGAGGTGACGAAGTGCTATTTGACGTGCAGTGTTGGTAACGGCGATTCTTCAGGTGGTTGATGACTAGTAAAAGGGACTTCTTCTGGAAAACGGCGAACTGGTTTGTACTTGGTTTATGCTTTTGGATCGGAATAATAAATCTGCATCGCTGATAAGAACTGTTGTCTTCTTGTTTGAATATACATTGTTCCTGAATATACAACAGGTGGGATGCAGGGAGGGCTCTCAAGTATTCCTTTCTTTCACCAATCATCTTGATCTTCCCCATCGTTCACCCTCGTTGTTTGATAACATTCTCTTATCTTCTACCCCTTCTATTTCACAGGGCCCCCGTATGCTGAACTATCACCCATGTGTTTGCCGTGCATGGCGTCCCGTGTCAGAGGGAATTGGTATCCTGGCAGCTGAGGGACCTGTTTGTTTCCGAACTACTCCTACTACTCCTTGTGCTACTCTGCTTTGCACGTAGGGATACGTTATCCACGTATTTTGGGGTATTCCTTGTAGGTTTTCAATACACTTGCTCTGGAGTCGGACTCTTCTGGACGGGCGGTCGGGAGCTAACTCAGCCCCGAGAAAGTGGCTCGGACTAAGTCTTGTACTGAACTCCAGGGTGAGCGGGAGGATCCACGGCGGGGCAGCGCTGTGACATCGTGCCATTATATCTTCCTGTCAACCCTAGCAGCGCAGTGGAGTGTCCCCTTGATGGACTCCATGGTGGGTGGGAGCACGGAGAGGAATCCGCTTCAATTCTATGGAGCACAACACAAACCCCTGGCCCTCTTCCGGATGGATGAGGCGATGTTTTGAGAAAACGGTGGGTTTGAGTAGATTCTTCATTAGGGAAGAAGATAAACCAATGAAGCCACGTTTCCTTTTGACGGCGTGCACGGGAGAAGGAAAAACATTTCAAAAGTACTAGTGCGGTTCGTCTCCTGCGAGCCATTGAGGACAGTTTCGGTAAACTTCAAGAGGTCACAGGAATGGTACCATACTCTTTGAAGCACGCACCGATGAGCATTCGAAAGAATCTCCAAAACTAAGCAGATTGCCGGCCTCCAGGTGGAAGTGACCACTCACCCTATCCTTAACATATGCAAGGGAGTGGTGAATCACGATGACTTAGCGTCTGAAAGTGAGGAGGAACTTCAGTCTTGGAAGTGTTTAGGATCAAGAGGAAGGAGAATGTGAGAGAGATCCGTACTCCTACTCTGATCTTGACGTTTAATCTCCCCTCTCTCCCGGAGAGGATTAGTTGTGGGTTTTATAATCTCCACGAGCGGCAGTGTGTGCCGAGCCCCGAGCGTTGCATCAAGTGTCAGAGGTTCGGCCATACCCAACGGTGCATGACCGTAAGCCCGGTTTGCGCAAAGTGCGGCAAATCCACTCACGATAATGATACCTGTGCCTTCCCACTTCCTGTGTTAACTGTGAAGGAGACCATGCGGCCAACTCGAACAGGTGCCCTACATATGAGGGAGATCATCAACATTTAACTCAGATTTACTAGAATTGTCTGTTACGATTTTCTTAAGAGTCCACTTCAGTGATTTACTACACAGCACTTGGTGGTGAATGAGGCAGTGTATGGCTATGTTTGCCCATCTCTTGGATAATGCGAGCTATTACTCCTGTTTGCCCCGCCATGCTAGGGGCACCATCAGTTGTCACGCGGGCTAGTTAAGCTCAGACCAGCTCCTTACCACAGTTTGGGAAACTTTTTCATAGATATCCTCTCCTGCAGTTCCTTTGATGCTTTGCAGTACAGTAAGATGTTCTGTGACGTCAGAATACTCATTCGTCCCTCATATACAAATTAGTTGTGTACAATCACGAACGTCATTGCTTTTGTCGAGAGCTAAGAATTTTTTTTTAATTGTCGAGTTTTCCAAATACTGATGCAAATTCTTCCATTTCTTCAATTCTCCGTAAAATTGTAGGTTCTGAAAAACTTACTGCAATATATATTCTGCGTTCTTCGGACACATCTCTTTAGCAACAGAAAGCATTCTTTAACAAATTCTCCCTCCACGAATGGTCTGCCAGTGCGTGCTGCTACTTGGCAACTTGAAAAGTTGATCGCAGTAGTGAAAAATTTAGCTGATTTTGCTTCACAAAAGTAATTTGCTAAGTTGTCAGTGTATTTTTCAATTTTAATATTTTTTTTCTCATTCTCCGACCTGTCATATTTATCTTTATGTTGAGTTTTATAGTGTCGACGCAAATTGTAGGAGGAGTTGGGCGGACGGAGTTGGGCGGACGGAGTTGGGCGGACGGAGTTGGGCGGACGGAGTTGGGCGGACGGCAATTATATAAATATTATATGGAGAGATTCTTCCTTGTAAACATGCTGTAGTACATGATACCTGCTGGGTATTGGTCTAAGATTTTCTCTAAATTACGTAATTGATATAAGTTTTCACAGGTTTTTTTATGCCCTTGCGTTCCAACTTCATATTGAAACAATTAAACTATTTCGTGTTTTTGCTTGGTTTGACTTAAATGGGTAACGAAGTTGTTTAATAGAGTATTCTTTTCTATTTTGCCCTTTTTTCCTTTAAGTTATAGTGTGCAAAACCTATAATACATTAATTTAATTGGGAATGCCGCCATCTCTGATTCTCTACTATTTATGCAATATCAATACTCTACTAAGATCCATATATTTTAAGTAAAATACCACAATATTTTAGAAAATTTCATTCCCAAAACTTGTATTTCCATCAAAAGCATTATGATGAGTGTTTCTTGTGTTCAAGTTTCATGAATTCTGCACTTAAGTTGCTTTGCTAAGAAAAAATAATTTCACTATAAACTTTCAACTTTTTCAGTACCATGTCAGTGTCATATTTTTTAGTACCATATGTCAGTGTATGTAGTAGTTCACCTAATTGTACTGTAATATTTGGAAGATTTCAGATGTAATGCCCCTTCACTGACTTTTGTTGTGAGGAAGTCTTTATTGATAGTTTGAGGTATTATTTTCGAATTTTTTTTTTTACTTTTCAGGTATTTATCCAGCCCCTGAAGTCCCTAGATCCGGTTATAGACCTCATCTTCATCTAGAAATAGACTCTAAGATTGAAATATGTTCTTGTTCTTCACACAAATGTATTTTAAAATAACCTGTGTGTGTGTGTGTATGTGTGTGAGCACATGCATGTGTACATGTGTGTGTGGGTGGGTGTATGTGTGTGAGCGCATGCATGTGTACGTGTGTGTGTGTGGGTGTGTGCGTGTGTGTGCGCACACACACACACGTGTTTGTTTACCCATGCATTTGCGAGATTATGATCCCAGAAGAATGGTGGATAATATAATTGTGAAGTGAAAGTTGCTGACAGAAATTTAGAAGTCAAGTTAATTCTGATATATTGATTGCAAATGCTTAATTTTCTTCATATAGAGCATCAAATCCTACAAAATTTCAAATGAGAAAATATAGTACACTAGTTTTCACCTAGGATTTTAACTCTTTGATTTTAATGACTAATTTATATAAATGAAAATATCTCATGTTTACTAATATGTATTGTATTGTAAAACCTAACTAGGCCAGCATTGTTCCCAGTACTCAGTAGGTATCTGAGGAAGCTAATATAATAAATGCACTTCCCATGCAATAGTTTTCTATTTGTTAACCTAAATAGTTCGACCATAAATTATAAAAGTGTACATATATAAAAGTGTAGCACTGTAATCCCAAGAAGAGAATAATTGTTTTTATCCATGATATTTTGATTACTTTGATCTGGAGTGTCATAAAGTTTTATTGATGCTGTTGTGCGGTACATATATTCGTTCTTACTAAGTGCTTAATCTTGAGTAATTAAGATCAGCCTTGTTTGTGGACACCCGTCTTCTATTCATTGCATTCAATCCCTGATAAATTTATATTACACGAGGCTATCTTTTTTAAGAATTTATCTATGCTTTTTTTTTCTCTGCACTTTCTTTTATGTGATCAGCAAGTTCTTTGTTTTATGGAGTGTGAGATCTTATACCTGCTAAGAATAATTTGTTTGTATAATTAGTGTCCAGATTGTAGTACAGATCTTCCATGCTTGCGGATTTCATTCAGATCAACTGTATTTTTGAAATCATCTATTCTATTATCTTGATCATAACATGCCTTTCAGATCTCAATACATCAGTATTACATGATTTTTGTAGCAAGGATTCTTAGCCCAATTAGATAAGTTTTTCAAAAATACTTCTTACCAACTGCTATAAAGACAAATCTTAAATTGCAAACATTGTCAAACATTTGTTTACAAACATTTACTCAGTAAATATGAACTTGACGCTATTTAATCATTTTGTTAACAATCTTGTTTTAAAGGGGTATTGAAATGCCTGAAGTTCTGTTCTCCATTTTAACTCTTCATTAGTTTTGATTTATAAATATAAAATAAATAGCTTGCATTGAACTCACTTTTTGAGTAACAACTTTGGCATTTTATGAAAGTATTTATAGTGCACTGCATTGCAAAGTAGTCAATACAGTTACACTGGTACATATTTTTTTAAAATTTGAGCAGAAATATTTACACAAGATAGATGGTGATTTCTATTCAAAATTCTGATTTCCTGTTGTGTATTTGTGTGAAATTCATTGTATTCTATTTTGTATCATATGGCAATAAAGTATTGATAGTGATATTTAACCTATTTCAATTATGTCAAATACATCCTGTCAATCTATTTTTGAGGACCTGACTTGTGTTGTATGTGACTATAATTCTTTGTTAATTATTGGTATGGAAATAAAGTATGTCTAGAAATACATGAACTTGATCAAAAAATTCATAATAGGAGAGACAAGACTGTCTGTTATTTTCATAAAAATCATTGAAATTTAAAAAAAATGCAGTGTTCTCTCTGCACAATTTTTTATTACATTATATTTTATTTACTGATTATTTTGAACACATTTCTCATTTTTGAAGAACAATCAATTTCTGAAATCAGAAAAAATATGCACATGAAATATTTCAATATTGATGTTGCTTACTGAAGGTTATTAGTGGAAATTGATGTAGTATTGCTATGTCATTTAGAACATATCTTGTTTCTTTTGTTAGCATTTGTTATTCCATTAATTCCTCAAATGATGCCACTTTGTATGAATACCATTTGAAGCAGCCGCAAGCATATTGATGATCCTTAAAAAAATGAATTCTCATTGAAAGGAATTTGCTGTCCCTTTCCAGACATGCTACAACTGGTTTAATATTTTTTTTTGAAACATTTTGTTTAATATTTATATATTTGTGTGTACAAATGCTTTACAAATTTTTTCTATTCTATTTTTTGTTGTGTTTTTTTTTGTTTTTTTTTATAATAATTAATAATTAAATTTGCATGATGTACAAATTCAGTGATAAATCTTTTGTCTAGTTACTTTTTGCTTCAAGAATTTCCAACATTTTTTTGAGTATTTTGAAAGTATTTATGTTCCTTCCTCTACTGTGTCTTTGTCAACTAGTAAGATGTACGCAAAATATCTAAAAGATATTATGTAATTTCTTCTGTACAGGATGTATTGAAAAAATGTTGCCATACTGTCAAAATTATGTTCCAGTATATTTATTGCTGATCACAATAATGATGAAGTGTGGTTCTTTTTTCAAATTCTCTTATTTCCAGAGATTCAATAAATTGTGTATATCTCTCTTCAAATGGATTTTTGAAATTAAGAAGTATTCGGTTACAGTCAGATGGTTAGGTGTTCTTCAAAGCCGATTGATCAGCTTTTATAAAATTATTTATTTTGGATGAAGATAATATATTTAAATTCAGTCCTGAATAATTTATTTTTCATGGGCCCTGCAAAGACCATCCGCAAAACATTAGCCACAGTAGCACAAGTTAGTTTCACATGTGACTATTTGAAAAGCTGTTTCATTAATGCATCTGTGAGATTGGGAAAATAATATGTTAATCATCATTGTGTATAATGCAGTTGTGGGGTTTAGGTTGTGTTTTTAATCATCCTGAATTATTAATTAACTGTGAAAGATAATGGTTTGAATTGCTTTATTCTTGGGCAAGTTCGTATTGCATATTTAAATTGCTTTTGGCCTTTCATTTTATGCATGTTATTAAGAATATTAAAATTGTTTTCATCTTCCCCTTCTATTATTGTATATTATCAAAATCATGACAACTTAATGTATTACAATTTGATAGAAACTGATCAAAAGTTTTTTAAAATTCTTTAACAATCTCACCAATTAAAATTACAGATACAGGAATGTTATTATGACTATTATTTTGATTTATTTCTAATGGTGGTGGTGCAGTTGCTGTATTTGTAAATTGAATTATGCCTATAGTTATTGAATCTTGGGTTCTCAAAGTAGTTCTTAATTTACATTTTAGTTGATAAGTGTATTGTATTAAATACCTGTCTCTTCCTTTCTCGTGCAATATTTTAAGTATTGTGACACAGTGTTCTTTCTATCTACAAGTGATTGCTTTGCTGAGGGGAAAGGGTTAAAATTGTATCCTTATTTTTCTTCATATCAAGCTTTGTACTTGGCTGATGACATGGAGTGTTATTGCAGGTTTTGCTGACGATGCTGCATCATCATCAACCAATGGAAGCTTATGGCATGACATGGGTTCGTAGTAGACGTAGAGCTGATAACCCTCTCCTGTCTCTCCTTCCTTCTCTCTTTATCTGTCTTGTAGACTCACCTCAGCTCACCTCAGCTCACCCAAGTGTCAGGTAGGAGCAGTAGGGTCATCTTGTGAACATCGAAAACGATTGATGGCTACAAAACTCCTCCTATCCAGTGGAATAGTAGTATTTATATTCTGCTGGTTAGATAATGTAAGAGAATGAAAAGAATAGGAAGATGCCTTTGACCTGGATTAGAAAGGTGGTATGATCTTGATTATTCTGATCATTAGTAGTTGGCATTTGAAGGCAGTTACATCAATGAGTCTGCTTCATGTATGTATGATTCATTTAATTTCTCTATTGTGCACTATTGACCTTGTGTTCTAAAAGAAATTGCATATGAACATGTATGCAATATTTAAAGGATTAGGTTTTTTAACCATGGCCTTTATCCTGCAATTTTCATTCTTTTCTACAGAGATGATCACATACAAATTTATATTGCAAATGATGACAAAAGTGTTACAGTGGCACAATGATAAAACAGTTGCCATGGAAGAGATAGGGATGTGAGCAAATCATTTCTGCACGAATGCAGTTCACAATCAAGGTAGTGTTAATATGTATGGGTTAATCTATAGTAAAGGTTGCAAATGTCTTAATGGCTGTATAAAGTATTGTCAACAAGAGGTATTACAAATACCATTGATAAATAAAAATGGCATGACTCTCATACTTCTTAAAACTCTAAGGAAGTGATACAGAAGCTCTTAATTGTAGAAGTTAAGGTTTTTCCCCCCAAAAAACCCATTGTGTACTTTTGCATAGTTCAAATTATTCATGTAGAGTGGACTTCTGTATCACTTATGATTATGTGTTGATGTGATTCTTGTATTTAAAAATGTAGGGGATTTTGGAACTGCTACTGATGTATAGCATAAAACTACATTTTATGTAATATATGCTTAACTACTTTTGTTCAGCTGTTTCAGATGAGTGCTTGGCAAAGAGGGCAAAGAAATATTTAAGATTTTGATTACAGTATTTTCCCTAGATGTCTATTGTACAAGTGAGAGATTTCAAATAAATTTTCCAAAGTGTTTTTGCTTTTCTCACTTCTGTTTTGTGTATTCCTATGTCGGCTTTTGAATTTGGACTCAATTAAAGTAGTGATGTAAATATGCCAAATGTGTAGAGATTAATATGTTTACAACTAGTTTGTTATTACTTAATTTCCGTTTACTGATTATGGAAGTAGGAATTTTACTAACTGAATTAGAGTTATAACTTCTAATTCTTTGTAATATAAAAAAACTTCTGTTAAAAGAAATTGACCAAAGAAAAATTTAATATATTCTTTATTGGGCACTCTATTTCAGTGACGATAAAACTACTGATATTTTACTTAGTACATAATGGCAGTTCCAAAAAACCCACAGAAATGGAGAAGTATGCAAATTTATCAATTTATTGCGTTCAAGAAAATGATTCACTCATTGAATGGTTGTTGCTAATAAAACTTTGAGTACACATTGAGTACCCTGAAGACATGATTTTTGTGTCCTATTTTCCTTTAAACTGGTCATAAATTCTTAATTAGAAAACAAGAGATATCATGAAATGCCTTAGACTTGGATGACCTCTAAGCATCTTTGCTGTCTGCTGACAACAAAGCGAAAAGTTGGTTTGTAACTAGTTGGCTTGTAAACAATTTGTTTTGTAATAAATCACATTCTCATGAACAGACATCTATGAAGTCTTGGTTTTCAGTTCACAAGTGTCCTGTCGTCAGGCTGAATGCTGATTAGTAAATTTACGTAAATATGAAGGTTGATCTAGCCAACAACATTAACTCAAAATTAATGAATTTAGGGAGACTGGCCTGTATTTTGCCTCCAGAAACTCTTTTCTGTTGAGTACATACATTTATCCTTTTTTATTATTTCATTGTAGTTACTTAATGAAATAAAACTTTACTCGATTTTTTGGGGGACTAACTAAATAATTTATAGGTTTTAAAAAACTGTGAGAATATAAAATATATTTCTGCTGAATTAAATATTGTATATATTATTCTGAGCAAGGAGTGCATTTTTGATGCACGAGTAATTAACATTTCCTGTATTTTTTTTTCAAATGTATGATGACTTTCACAGTTATTGGGTGGGAGTACAGTTTTGTAATGTTCATACTACTTTGCAGTCTATTTTCTGAAATCTTTACCTCAATTCAATCAGATTCAGATTGATTAAAATTCTTTTCCAGTTAAATCTAACTAATAAGTAGCTATCAAACCTCAAAACATTACTCTATGGAATATTTACATATTATTCTCTCTTTTTAATTCAGATATCTGCTTCAAGAATTTGTATGGGAATTTGTTGCATAAAAAAAATTGTGAGAAATTAATTCACCTGGTTTTAAATAAAGTCAAATTAGAGAATGTCATCTGTCATAGGGTTTCTCTGTAGATATTCTAATTATATACTTAGACTATTCTAGAAGTGTAATATTGTGAAAAGATAATGAGTTGGTTTTATTGCATGCTAATATTATAAAATAATTTTATATGTTTTATTAATTGAATTACAAACTTCATTTCCTTAATTGTAAATTTTAGGAATTAATTATTCTATGAAATATTTGTAGAATACTATTAAATATATTATTATTATTATTTTTTATTATTATTATTATGTGTTGTATAGATATATTACAGTGCATGTTGACCAGTCATGAGCGTTTTCTTTATGATTAACATCATTTTAAATGTTTTGCGAGTGTGGAGATATGAAGTCAAAAGCCTTTCATCTATTGATTACATAACAGTTCTGGAAATTTCTTGTCATTGCAATTTCTCTACAGTTATTTCTTGAGAGACACCAATGGTGATAAAGTCTACATAACCAAAGCAGTGTCTTAGTTGCCTACTAGGTCTGAAGCAAGATGGAGTGTGAATGATTCCTGTTCCTTGAATTATTTCTGATTTCATTTAGAGATGTAGAAGTTCAGAGTTGGAAGTAACCAAGCCATAGGGCACTATGTATCTGTTATCTTGTAATCTTATTGTTGTTTCCTGGAGCAAGATTCTCTCTATTGAAAATTGTCATAACCAACACTGATCTAATTCTATTCTGTGAATGGGGTGTGTTGACTTTTTGGATAGTGCTATGTAAAAGTCTGTAATCTGTTGCACTTTTTGATTTGAAATTATTTGATAAATATGGTGCTCTATCCACACACTCGTTTTTATAATAGGATGTTCAAGAGTAAATGTTATGAACTTGTAGAGCTTCTTCTTCTTCAGTTGAGGAGTCTACAATGATTAAATTTTGCCAATGATTATGTGGCGAGAAATTTCACGAGACATTTGACATTTGTCCCTGATTCTTAGGCATCAGTGTGCTCTGGTGTTTGGTAGGTATATGAAATCTCCTTGACTTTGTTAGAACTTGACCTGTTAAACACCAGTGCAAAAAAATTGCCCAACAAACAAGGGCAGATGCAACATATGTAACTCTGAATTTCCCAGTACATGTTCATTGGCTGAAAGTGATCATTTGCGACCCCTCTAGACATCCTAGAACTTAATAACATTTATTCTGAGACATCTAAACATAGTTTAAATTTTTATTGATATTACTAATACTTATTAGTATTATTTTTATTTATTATTTTTATTTTTATTATTATTTTTATTATTATTTTTATTATTATTTTTATTTTTATTATTATTTTTATTATTATTTTAATTTTAATATTATTTTATTTTAATATTATTTTTGTTTTAATATTATTATTGTTTTAATATTATTATTATTATTATTATTATTATTATTATTATTCCTTGTGTCAATGAAGGACATGGTGAGATGCCGAACTTAAAGGCCGCTTCATTAGAATAATCTTTAGACAATAAACATTTGTAGTATGTGTGTTTAAATTCAGAAGCATGGTTGTTAATTATGCAAGGATTCAATAGTACTAGTTCAGGGACAAATTCAGTAGCAGTAATTGTTGTCAGGCATAGCATTATTCAATGTTCTGAAGATTGCAACAGCAGCAATTGTAGTTGTAGCAAGTTAGTGAATTGTACTGTCGAACTTCACTGAGATTGTGCACTGGGTTTTGAAATGGATATTGAACCTGCACCTATTCATATGGCACTCACAAAATTCTTTGAAACATGGTACAAAATAAAGAGGACAATCAGAAATTAGGGTGGGTTTTCTTTTTTTATAAATTAAAGTTAGTTCCAAAATGTGTAATGACATTTGTCAATATCAGGGTCAGATATTTGAATTTAAGGTTTTTTAATTTGTATTTAAATTGATGTCTTTAAATGGAGATCTTCTGAAATGTCTAGCAGATTTGGGGATATATGTATGTACTCCTGAAATTTCAATTTTATTGGGATCTTTTCGCACTCTTGTGAGTGTGTTCACGTGCGTCCTCACTTATACAACGGGACATATGGTGAAGCATAGATGTGCACTTCATGGGCATTCTTTTCCTAGCAGTTCTATCCTACAAATTGCAACTGTCCTACAAGACTATTTGCTTTAGATGTTTATTTACTGTTTTTGATTAATATTGGTGTGGATGTGCATATGCATATAACTGTGTGCCCAAGAGTATAAAAGTGCATTTACCTGCACATTGGACTATGAAGCAGAACTAAATAAATAAATAAATAAATAAGTAAATAAATATATACATATATAAAATTTGAAAAGTAGAGGAATCTTGGCCGTTTTCAAAATTATTTTCATTATGACTTAAGATGTTTCATTTTGTTTAGTGTAAAAACGTGTCAAATAATGAGAACAATTTAGATGAAGCAGTAAGTAATGGAAAATTTGAAAAATAGATGAGATTATTGAATGGAGTTTGATTTAAATGCAAATATAATTTATTGGAATATAACAAATATTTCATATTGTGTGGAACTATGGAAACGTTTATAATCATCAATAACTACAGTGACATTGTAAATATTTTTTACATTTAATGGCGGTGTGATAAACGGAACGATGATGATTGGTTGAAGTTCTCAATGAGGAGTAAAATGGTGTTATTTAAAACAGATTAAAAATTATAATAATTCTTTAATAATGCACACAATATATTGTGAGCCAATCATTACTTGATTTTGAGAACAATTTCATCATGTCATAATTTGTAAGGTGGTTTGACAAACACACTCAGTAGTTTTGTATACCTATAATAGATCTGTTTGATGCTGATAGAAAGATAGGCAAACTTAGTAATTTCTGCAAATAATGATGCATTAATTGCTCATGACTAAAACAGAATGTTTTGGTATATTTTTGTGATTGAGAAGTAAAATAATATCACGTTTATTTCTTGAATAATAAATGTGATTATTTGGTCAGCTGCTTTGACTTTCACTTATACAGAAAAAATATCTTATGTTACTGTCACTTCATTTAAATGGTGTGAAGTTTACTGAAAAGAGTTGCTTCCTAGAAATTGTCAAAGAAATCAAAGTTGAAATAAATAATATTTTAAATTTCCAGTCAGAACCATAGATGTTGATTTTAAAATGTAGCTTGTAGTTGTAAATCTCTGTGATGAGTGTTCCTTTCTTTATTTTAAGTTTTTATAGAGGTAGTTAAGAATTGCATGAAAATTTTGAATTAAAATGTTTATAAGGTAAATGAAAACACATTGTGGAGAGAAGGATTTGAATGTCTGACATTCTATTGGACTAATAGCAATATGCTTGTTATAGATTTTGTAATTCAAAATTTTAAATATTGAAATTCATAATCATTTTCATTTATTCAAAACTTCAAGGAATTTATGTTCACCTTGCGTGTTAAATAAAAAATATGTTGTCTGAAATGCAATGCATACCCTGGTTGATATTTATATTAGTATATTAAACAATGTAATATATTCATTGTAATAATTCTGTAATTCTCTTGTAATCTTCAATTTGGAAGGGCATCTTAATTTCTTGAAATGAGGTATGAAGGGAAATGTAATATACCAATTGATGCTTGTTTATATGCATATGCACTTGTTTGTGATGGGCATGTTTGCATGTATTCGTGCAAATGTAAATTTCCAGGTGGCTGTATAAAGAAAATGCAATTGTTCAGACTATGTCCTTCTCAAATTTTAATTGATATTTTTAAGAATTTGCATTAATAAATTTATTTTTCAGTGTTCATGTGACAGTTCAACTGCTCAGGTTGGCTCAGACATTTTTTTTTACTCTTAGGCAGACTTTTTTTTTTTTATGAAGTTGCTAAGATGGTGGATCTTTAATGGCAGGAAATGATATCTCTTAGAATACATCTGCATTTTCAGAATGAGATATATGATGATTATTAGCAGACAACCTGTGAAACAATCTACATCTTCAACCTTTGGGGTATTAACAAAAAATGTGTTTGGTATATTTCAGTACAAAGATCTTTTGTAATTTCAGGCTAAGTTAGTCATTCTAGTAAATATTTTTGTTATGTTCTTTTTTCTTTTTCTTTTTTAAACCCAATTGTAACTTTATTCATTTTAACATCCTAGTCTTTTCCTAGTGCATCCATTTAGTACTTTGAATCCTATTAGAATGTGGATACTGAAAATCTTACAAAGTTGATATGTTTCTGTATTTTTAATTTGAAGTTTCTGTTTTTATTTGTAAATTTATTAAGGGCAAATTTGTTAAGTTCCAGGTTTCTTATTAATTTATATTTGACTGTACATTTATATACATGCAATATGAAATGGATCTCTTTTTAAATTTCATACACAAAATTTGCCTGAATCACCTTAATATAGATTGGGGAACACAGTAGACCGTATGTTTTGTGTAATCTAGGCAATAATCATTTTCTATTCAATATGGAAGTAATGTGGTGGGAACTGTGATACCATAAAGCATGATGATGCCTTTTATTCAGTGTCTGAAGCCTTACATTCAAAATACTCTGTCAAGTGAGTCGACCCAGCAGACATTCACTTTTCTGACAGAACTCAGTTCCTGAATTGGCCTGTAGTTTTGTTGACTGTTTTTTTAGAAGATGAAACTTGTTTTCATTTTGATAAAACTCATGATGAAAATATTTTAATGATTAGAACACCATTCTATTTTAATGTTGAAATGGTTTTGTTACCAAGGTCATTATTTACTTTGTTTTAACTTCAGGATACAGTGGGACCACAGTACAAATTACAGGCATACAATATATATTAGTTTATTATCTACATTGCTTTACTTCTTGTTTCAAATGTTTCATTATTATATTATATTGTATTTATTGAATTTTGAAAATCAGTCTTCTGATTCTGACATGTATCTATATTCTGTCATTCTTCTCTGCCTACTTTAATATGAACCATCGGCACAGGCCAGGATGGTGATTGCCTTCCTTTGTGGCTCTTCTCAGGTGTACAATTATGTTCCTGATAAGCTTCAGTAAAAAGAAAATGAAGTTTGATAATTATATTTCCTGCAAATCGAGTACTGTAAGAAAATGGGTGATATAAATAATCTTCAGTGTTTTATTGAGAGAACGGTTTATGTTCCAGTTTGTGCTCTTTTCCCAAGTCACAAATTGTGGAATTATTTTTGTTTTCAAATGTAGGATCAGCTTTCAAATATTTTCTATTTGTGAGTTGTATGATAGTTGACATCATAACACAGTAAGCAGTCTCCTGAATCTTATAACTTAATGATCTTTTGGGCGTGATCAATGACTACTTATATTTTCAGTATGAATTCATTCAAGAAGAGTGAAATTGTAATTCTCATGAATTAGTATATTGCATTTAAATGACTTGCAACCTAGCCATTGTGAACCAAAGTCAAGCTGTCTGAGGTAAAACACCAAATAATTAAAGATTTCGGGTTTTATACAATTAAGACAATTGTGTAAGAAAGAGTGGGAATCTACCGATGGTTGCATTGTGGATGTGTATATAATACATTTTAAAGATATTAGGTGTGTATTATAAGATACAAATAATAAAATTGGTATCATTAGTGTCATGGAAGAAGCCAACTTTGGAATTACATTTAACATGGCAATTTTATTAAGAAATATTGGAAATGCAGATCTAAGTACATGAATTTTTATCTTCTTTCTGATTCTGAGAATTGACCAGCATATCTATTGGAAAGATCTGTTGGTAACTGA
The DNA here is from genome assembly GCA_017312745.1 of Gryllus bimaculatus. Lineage (NCBI taxonomy): Eukaryota > Metazoa > Arthropoda > Insecta > Orthoptera > Gryllidae > Gryllus > Gryllus bimaculatus. Next base: position 7,176,759 of record BOPP01000043.1, read on the forward strand.
AGAACTTATATTGAATGTGAATTATGTATCAAAAAGTTAATTTTAAATGCTAATTTTTAAAGAACAGCATAAAAGAGTTTTATCTGTTCAATAATGGGAATGGCAGAAGATTCTTTTCATTTTGATTGAAGATAACAGAAGCAAAAGTCGCTTTTTGAAATGAATTTTATTTTAGCCTTTTTTCACAATACTTCTGAGAATGTACAAGTAACATCTTGCAAGATAGTAATTGCATGTAAATAGAGTAAACCATGTTACTAAGTAGAAAAGATCAGATGTGTAATTTGTTACTTTTGTAGAAACTCGTGACAGGACCTTGAGGTTTAAAATAGTCTCGCAGGTTTGACATTAATGTCTTTTGAGGTTTGAATGAGAAAGTATGTACTACCCACAGTTTAAATTAGTAATTAACTCATAATATTGAATTTGGCGTGCTGGAAGACAAAATTAAACTAGAACAGAGCTACATTGCATTTTACTTTTCAAAAAATCATAGTTATTTTCACCGTACTTTCTTACTGGGAAGGTTGCTCATGGTAAGAATAGTTCACACTAATTGACACTATTGTTCCAGTAAAATTCTAAAAACGGCAATTTGGCGAAGCAAATATTTTCACTGTCAATTGGATTGTAAATTAAAAATATTTGCATATATTTGTAAATAAAAAAATGATAATTTTTCAGTAAATAAAATATAAGAATGTTTATGCAAACAATGAAGTCAAAGAAAAATTGTAAATTCAGGAAAATCAAAAAAATTGAGACAAACAATACATTTGTAAAACCAAAGAAATCAGGTTGACAGGAACATCAAGTTTTTACTGACAAAAGAATAAAAACGTCACCTTGTTTCACTGTATTGTACATTCATGATACTGCACACGCTTATAATATTATGTAGTTTTGCGATTTCACGTCTGATGTTGGAGAAGTTTTGTTTCATGTTTTTATGTAATACAATGGAAAGTCTATTCATTTAATAGTGCTGCAGCCTAGTTCAACCCTCCGAATCTTCAAAATGTTGTTAAGATACATCTGTATTGTGAGAAGGTTGCTCGATTTATGTTTGGAAATAAAACCAATTCCATATTTAGAATTATCAATAAGAGAAATTTGAGCATGAGAAAGAAAATATGTGGGTAGAAATGAAACGCAAAAATTTTAAGTACAGTCATCAATTAATTTTGGTAGACGGATCAGTTATTGATGCCATTGGACCCTTTTGGAATTTCTCTAATATTGCATAATTCTCTCTTTGAAAAGCTGACACTCAAAACTGTGTACTATATTTAATAGAATCTCTCTGAAATGAGTTTCTGTAAAACTGATAATTTACACTAGTGGATTTTTTTGCTAGATAATTTCACGTGTGATGAATTTTCACAATTTATAATATGCTGAAGAAAGTTATTTTGAGGTGGTCCCTTAAACTTTGAATTGTCATAAAATGCCATCACATTTTGTCAATATATTACAGTTTACTGTACAGTTTGATCTACTGGAGGAAAAGGTTCATTTTGGCATGTAACATTGTCCATAATCCCCAAAAAACATTTCTCAATTGATTTGAACAGCTGTTATAGACTTTAGGAAGAATATATTGTGTATATTCCTTAAAGAGTAGCAAATCTTAAAGAGATTTGTGGCATGTTTTACTTTCTCACTGAGAAAGTATCTGTAAAATTACTGAAATTGAAACTACATGTTCTTTACATTATTTAAGATTTAAAATTTTTCTCCCTTTTTTGTTTTAAAATACATTTTTTATGAAGTCTTGCAACATTTAGACTCTTTACTTTTCTTCTTTCGGTTGGTAAAAAAATTGAGAAGTAATTGTGTTAAAAAGGTGGAAGAATTATAAAATTGCCTGATTTTTGTTTACATGTATGGCACTTTAAATTGCATCATTGTCATCTAAAACTATCTTAATGTACTTAAAACTTACACTGCATTTCAGAGCCAGGTTTTGCATTGAGGTATTAGCTGTAATCTGGTGTTATATTTTTTCTAATTTGCAGAAGAAATGGTTGATTAATCAAACAAGTTAAATATGGTGCTTAATCTTTGTATTCTTTCAGTTATACTTGTGCAATATTCAGCATTGATTCTGTCAGTTGCTTAATGTTGTGCAAAACAGTGATAATTTTTCACCCAAAATGCTTTTCAAGTTGAATGTCTGCAAATAAGGTCATATTTTAAATTACTTTAAAAAAATTAAGGCTTCCAAAAATGTTCACTTTCAAATTGATTTAATAATACCAGATCTTGTAGAAGTAGCATTTGCACATTTCCATTGAGGTTTGTATGGTGGTATTTTGTTACACTATTTTGTGGATGTGTGTAGATTTGTGAGAAGAAAGTGATTAATCCTGTATATTTCAGAATGGATATCTTGTGCTGTGTATCGTCAGATGTAGAAAGTGTTCTTGCCAGTTGTGCTGGACTTCCTCAGTTGTCATGGTGGTGACAAAGGTGAAGGTGAACAAATGCTGTTTATAAGTTTTTACTTTGGTTTTGTGTGCAAATTTTACCTTTAGTTTAGTTCATTTTTAAACATTATTTATAAATTATGGTAAACAGTAATTATTTGTAATTTGTGGTTAATTACATTAAAACAGTAACCAGAAGTGTTAAAGAAGCATGATAATAATTGTTTGGTCATGGGCTCAGTCAGCAGTTTTCTCATTAACTGTTGAGTGAATTTTTTGTGCCCTGTGTTAGTACTACAAATTAGAGTCGAGTCAGAATCTAATGATTTGTGTGCGGAAGAAATCATTTAACAGTTTACGTATTATTAAGGCTTGTGTTGGACATGCTGTGCGTTTTACTGTAATTCATTATTCCAAGACACACAATCCTGAAACTGTGAAGACAATGCTTTGTTTAATAATAGTTGGAACTGGTTGAATATTGTGGAGAGGAAACCTTAAGAGTGTTTGGCATCTAGCCTTTGGTTGGTTATCTAAATGAGTAATATGTTTTAATCAATAAAATTTATTTCCTCCAATATATAATTGAAGATTATAATATGTAAAACTAAAGTGTAGAAAGTTATACTTTTGTACTGTGAATTTTATTATTTTTATTATGTGAACCAAGTTCACCACAAGTAAATAAAGAGTTATGTCCCTTTATTATTCCTGTAACATTATTTCATAAATTATCGTTCCTTAGTATTTTCCTTTTGTCAAAAATTATTTGTGAAAGAGTATGAAATACAATTATTGCAGCAATACAAATTTTTTAAATATCTTAAAACTCACACTGCAATGATTTTTTTATCAGAACAAACTGTTTCTTTATGATATGTTGTGACATTCATGAAAACAAATTTTGAGAGAAGGAAATCTTAAAATAATCTCCATCTGGAACAAACAGCAAAGCATTTGCTTTGTCACTCATTTTTCCCCCTTTGAGATATTTAGCAGCTTTTGAAGTAAGATGATGTACTGAATAGTTTATGCCAGTTGCATATGACAATTGTCTGTTATAACCCAAGAATTTCAAGGAAACAGCAAAAGCTGTTTAAACTACAGCCATTACTGGTGTTTTTACCATAAGTTTCACATAATTTTAAGTTCTATATATTGATATTTTAAAGGTTTTTGATAATTTTGATATATTGATATTTTTTAAAGGTTGATATTTTAATGGTTAAAGTGATAGTAGGATGGAATGTGCAATATAATATTTAGCAATCACTACCAATATAATGAGAAAGTTGATGTAGTACTAGTTTTTTCAATTGCAACTAAAAATATTTGTGTACAAATGCATTTTGCAGTTATTTAAGTAACTATAACCAGCACAGATTGTACATTTGGGAAACAGTTTTATAATTACCTCTGAAAATCAAGAAAACTCAGTGGTTACAAAATGCATTTGTACACAAATTAGTTTAAAGTTTTAGTTTAAACAGCTTTTGCTGTTTCCTTGAAATTCTTGGGTTGTGTACTAAATCTGTTTTGTGAAACACATTGGTTGATTGGCTCAGCTCTTTGTGAATAGATCCATTGCCTAAAAATGGAAAATTTTCAATTCATTAAATTTTTTAAAGCTATTTAAAATCCACGATTTTGAACCAGGAATGGGCACTTGAAAATTACAAAATTTTGGAAATGGTCAGGTTCTTGACGGAGTAATGTCTACTCAATATTCTACCCTCTGAATATATTTGAGATGCTAAACCCAAAGACGTTCCCGTTTATGTTACGTTATTGCAATGCTAATATTAATAAGATGTTTTCAGTTTATTATTTAGATATAAGAAAGGAAATAAATAAATTACCTTTGTTCTTCTCCTTACCACTAGAAGTCATAAGCTCCATGTTCTGCAAGGGGGAAGCCTCCAATTCTTATTTTTTATTTTCTCGCATTACTTCGTACGAAGAGAATGTATTGTGATCATGCAATGGAAAGTAGCTATTTTCGACATGAAAACTTGTATTCCCAGGCCCTGCTAACGAAAAAACCAATACTTAACCATATAATGCAGTAAATTGCTTCCTCTATCCAGTGCCGCGTTAACGGATGGGCGAACCCGGCGGCCGCTGGGGGCCTTGGGCTCTTAGGGGGGCTCGAAATATTAAAATGAAATACGCCGTTTAAGAATTTTATTTACTTATTGCTGAAAATATCAAGTTCACTGCTTCATTGTAATAAGTTCAGATATCGGAGACAAGTTAATCTTTATCTTATTGGATAATGCTCTAACCTGAGGCTCGCTCTGAAAGAATAAATGCCAGCCCAACTGGCTTCAGACAAGCGCGAGGGTTTGGATCGGAAAGAGGGTTTAGATTATTAGAAGAGAGTTAAAATTAGTTAACATTTACACAAAAACATACACATTTTATTAGATATTCAAGCATTGTTCATAATTTTATAAGAGGGTTCTAGAAAAATCATACAGTAAACAACAAATATGAGGTACATTTTGTACAATTATTTGATCAAAAATAAATTTTCAATTGGTTCATGCCCCATACATGCACAAAAAACGCATATTTTTATTTTCTATTTTTAATGCATTGTTCGCGCTGTTTACTTTCCCGTATACATATGTATATACAGAGTGTATGTAAAGTTATGTAATGATGTGCGAAATAACGACTGATTTTCAGCAGAAAAAATTAATTGCCGGGCCCTGATAACGAAAAAGTAAACAAATTCAGTTGGTAAATTAAGAAAAGTAAATCCTCTAACACGTGGTGTAGCAGGAATCCCTGTTTTGTGTGTCTTTGATACCGAAAAACCAATTGACAGCAAAACGACCGTCTGTCCGTCCGTCAGTATATGAAAACAACTAGTACCTAAACCTAGTATGATTTTTTTTCAAAATGGATATTTCCCGGTCGATCTGGCTCCACTCGAGGCGCCGTGATTTTGAAAATCTTTCTTCAAAATTTGGGGGTACGAGTACTTTACATGAAGCCGCCTGGACATTTTTAAAATTTCCTCAGAAATGGCTTCAACTTTTTTCTTTAAATTTCTTGAAAGAATGGAGTAAAATACTTTTAAAAAGGTGATATAGGTCAGATGTTCACGGTTAGCACCAAATTTTCGAAAATTGCAAAATTACAAAATTTGAATATTTTCGACGGCTTCCTTCAACTACAAAATTGAAGGTAGAGACTTTTCCTTCAAATAAAACGTGCTTCCCATGTGTGCGATTTAAAAAACAACAACAAAATTTCCTCAAAAATGACTCCAAATTTTTTCTTCAAACTTTTTGTAGGGATTGTGTTAAAGTACTCTATGAGATGACATACATATCAGTTTGTATTATTCTTTTTCAAAAATTACTAAAATGGTAGTTTTTTACCCTCGTCTCACGTAGTTAACATTTAGGTTAGCGGTGATTTGTTCACATTATTGTATTTATAAGAACGTGTGCTTTAATTAATGTCATATACAGTTTCTCGAAAACTCAACAGTTTTTTCTGTGAAAAAGTAACTCAAATTTCCGCATTTTCTGAATCGCTCAAACGCCATTAAGTTAATGCAATTTATAAAAAAAAACATTTTCTTAAGAATGGTTCCAATTTTTTTTTCTTCTTCACATTTGTACAAGTATTATTTTTCGTGAAATGTTTAATTTTCTCGAACGTATCAAAAGACTTAAAAACGTTGGCGCATGTCCCATTTTCGACGAACTCTATATTTATGGAAATGGGAAAAAATTAAAATTGCAATTGTAAAATTGCAACATTGAAGATTCATATTTTTGTCTTAACGAAATCTGTTCTAAAAAAATCAGATCTTTAAAGAAGGATGTGTTATATTATTTGAACAACAGAGTAGTTTTCATGTAATTTCTGCTTGAAGTTCATGCAATGAATACAAATACAATAACATTTCTCTCAAAAACAATTTCATTTGAACGGCAAAGGACGCTTAAAAACTAGGTATCTCATTTTCATTGAACTTTCTAAGGTTTCGAAACTTTCCTACTAGAAATAATGGGAAAGATCATTCGTTGTCTAGCGTCGGCAAAAGTGAATACAGCAAAAGTGAAGGGTGTTGGAAACATTTCTGCGGGTTCAGGCCGTTGTATAATAATATCGCGGAACCATTGCAAATAATGTTTATGCGATTACTTTCCTTAATACTTTTATTTTTATTTCTGGAAGTTGACATTTAAACCGAATAATACGTTACGATGTTTAAAAATAATGTAGAGAGTTCGTTTGTTTTTACACGATATTTCAATTCTTTATATTATCCAAGTATTATTTTGCTGTGAAATGTTTAATTTTCTCTTCTTAAGAATAAATCACGCGTCAAAGTGAAGTGGAACTTTTGGGGAGAATTCATGATATTTTTCATGTGTGTTAACATTATAAACTACGTCCAATGATTCCTGCAACGAGTAGTTCGTAAATTATTTTATTATAGCTTTAGTAAATAATCTACTTATACATTTCATGTGTCAGTGTTCAAAATTAATAATAATTGTAATAATTGTGCATCATAGTCTCTGTAACCCAGATCATTCCATATACATCAATGGATTCAAAAGAGCAATAACTAATTTTGTTCATAGTTATCCCTTGTTTTTCTAAGAAAGTGAAGTAATCTTGAGCTCGCTTTCTTGGAGGTTTGTAGTTGCAAAGTAAAATAATTTTGAGCACAATAAGATGTACAATTGTTAATTTAAAAAGATCAATTATTCATTGAATATAAATATGCATATAATTGTATTCTGGCTAGAAAGTAGAATCAATATCATTTCGTACGTAAATACACGAACCTCCATGTATAGAAATCTTATTTGTTTCCTTTGCTCTACAATTAGACCCAGCATGATAAAAAATTGGAAATTGGGGAGTGTTTAGTTCATTATGAGAAGGGGACTGATTTTAATAAAAAATCTTTTTTCTTTTGACTTCAGACAAATGCCATTTAGTATAGAAATTCATTTTATGTTATGATAAAAGGAAATGACCCATTTTAATAGTTTTTTGTTGCATTTTTCGTCGATTTCGACTAATAAGTCATTTTTTACAGTTTCCCATCATTTTTAATGCATTTTCGCTGATTTCATAAGTTTTTGTCATTTTAATGGTAATTGCTTCAAATAATATTTACGAGATGCCACTAATGTTCTCCACAGAATTCCTAAGTACATATGGTTGCGTAGGCTTCCGCGACCGGAGTATGTGTTATCTAGGCTATCCGGGGGGAGACGCGTCACTGACGTGGGGGCTAAGCCACCTATAGCCACCATGCCAGTGACGCGGCTCGATTCGGATAGCCTCTTAAGTACATATACATGGAAGCCTATTCGATTTCTTCGATCAGAAGTTTCAGCTTTGTGAATATTTAATCTATGATGCCTGTCAGCGCTGTTGGCTGTTCAGCCAGTTGCGGGATAACTGAAGACAGATGTCCAGGTAAAGAACAGTCCAAATCAAAAATTTGAAAGCTGAGTTCACTTGAATAAATAGAAGCCTCGATTACATCAGTAACGTATCCAACAACTTAAGTTATTCATCCAAACTGGGTTTGGTAACATTTTTGTAATTTTTCTTTGTTTTAGGGCACTTTTAAAACATTTTAGAAGCATTTTATTGATCGTTTTTGGCGCTGTTTTAGGTCATCAAAATCCGCCCCCTAATTATGAGGTAGTCAATGTTCTGTAAGGCAAAAAAATATTTGACTTAAATCGCACTGTAATGCTGCCTCGATAAATTCAAATTTATTTTAATGAGATTGAACATGATGATACCATATTCGAATATTTCCCATGTACCTACATGGGTATTTTTCTGCCGCATCTGACTAGTTATTATTTACGAGGTGTATTTTGAAAGTAAGTGCCGGTCCGTTTCAGCGCGGCCGAGTACCTACATCTGGTCATTATTCACAGATGCCATTGAGGAAGCATGCGTCCACAGCAGGGGCGCGCGGTTATTACTTTGTAGACCCCAGCTGCTAGCGGCCAACCAGCTTCCCTCCCCCCATCCCATATTTTTTTGTTATCTGCTGTAATTGTGCCAATGCTGGTGTTGGCCTACCATTTTTAATTGCTTGAACTTTCTCGTGGAATAATCTCGTTGGAAATGGTCTCCTCAAAATATCATTAATTATACCCTCACTGGAAGACACAGAATTGTTACTGACAATCGTTAAATAAATCATTTTACTACACTGCATAGTTACTACAAATCCTCACGAAATAACGAGTTAACACATCGCAAACACTACAGTGGATCACCACTGCGTAACGCACTGTCCTGGCACACACATGGATTCTCTAAGAAAAGCACGCTGTGCTATTCACAAATTCGAGGATTCTAGAGATCTGATCACAAGTGAGTCAGAACTTCCTCAGAAAAAATAATAATATCTCTTGTGAACATTCTGGTTCACTCTCATTACATTGAGAGAGAAATATGTGCCCCATAATCATTTTATAAGTTATAAACATGACAAACGGTACGTTAATTTGTACTAAAAAACATTCCATTTAAAATAATTTTGCATTGCGGTAGCACATGCTCATGAGTAGGCCGGATTTTGATGACCAAAAACATTGCCAAAAATGACCAATAAAATGCTCGTAAAATGCCCTAAAATGAAAAATGGCGTAAAAATATTGATCAAAATAACTTGATATGAACAATTCCAGCTGTTGAATATGTTAGCCTTCTTCCTATTATTCAAGTGAACTCAGCTTGCAAACTTTTGGTTTAGACCGTTCTTTAAAAGAAAATCTCTGCCTTTATTTATCGCGAAATCGACCGATATGACAATGGCGCCGATAGGCGTTCACAGGATACATATTGTGATACAATGGCTGACATTACTATATATGAACAAAGAAATCGAATAATATGCTCAGGAATACTTTGGTGGACATTTGTTGCCTGTCGTAAATATTATTTGAAGCAAGTACCATTAAAGCGATATTAAAAATCGAGTAAATCAGCGAAAAATTAATTAAAAATGACGTAAAGAGAAAGAATGACTTAATAGTCGAAATCGGCGCAAAGTGCAAAAACAGGACATATAAAAATAGATCATTTCGATTTGTCATGACATACAATGAATTTCTATACTAAACGGTTCTAAAGTGAAAAGGAAAAAATGCCATTGCATGAAAATCCGCCCCCTACTTAATTGTAATCACGTTCGCAAACAGGACGCCTGACCTTGAAGCATCGGGAGGGGGAGGAACGTTATCCATCCCCAGCTAGCTAGGGTTCAGTGCATATCTACTGTGGCTTCTCTCTGACTGCCGCCTGCCTCTGGCGCAGAGAGAGCGCGAGACACCCAGGCCCAGCGAAGATATCAGTGCACTGCAGACGCAGTAGGCTGCCGCACAGATCGCAGTGTGCAGGGTGTGCAATATTTTTGATCATGTGACGTACAGTTCATTGTAATTGTAATTCCCAAAATTCATCAAAATCTCATTTTTAATTACCCCAGCAGTGTACGCCACTGGTCTACAGATATATTGGTTGTTTTATTTGTGCAGCTTTGTGAACGCACGAATAGTGCTATGCACGTTTACACCACTGCGATGCGACCATTTTAACTCTTACAAGCATCTATTACTAATTTTTTTGTACAACGTAAAAAGAAAAACAGAGGGTCAGTACGAATTTAGTCAACCGGCACGCGCATTCCGTATGCACACATACGAAGTTTGTTTCAAGTCTCATTGCGCTGTTTCAGATTTCTTACACCAGCAAGTGCTTAGGTCGTTTATACGTCGACCGTTGGTCGAAGTTTCCGAATCAGCTGCTTTTTCAAACAAATTAGTAACATTTTTAATGAGTGCAATCAGCATTGTTATTAATAAATGGCATGCAAATCAGTGGCGGCTCGTGACCCTTGCGGTACATCACAAAACCCAACGGCGACGCCAGACTGGTCACCGAGAACAAGAATCGTGGACCGCGCCCGTCCCTGCCCTCTTCGTCCTTTACAAACGACATTTTTATAACATATATCACCCATATTTTTACAAATTACATAAGTTCTAACGGCTTTAAATAATAGGTTCGACCGCATTAGAGCAGGGGCCTAACTCTCCCTAGTTATGTGTTTGATATTCGATTTGCATGGTACTCTTCAATGTCATAAACAGGTGCCTTCCCTCCTTCATTGAGAAAACAATGCACGATTAGTCGCACCGAAACGGGAATCTAACACTGCGTAGAAAAACGCGAGTGTTTTAACCACACTCCAAGGAGGTTGTCGCGATTGGAAGGACCGTTTGGTTGTGTAAGAGCAACTGCGCGTTAGGGAGCCAGCCACAGGGCGGAGGTATACAAAGAGAAGCCAATAAAGCATGAATGGGTGACTTATCTCACTTATAAATAGTCTTGTTTTATATATGACAAATTTGTCAATAACCTGGTGGTTGAATTCTGTAGCGCCAGCTACCATACTCTTATATATGGACATCATCGCCAGTGAAGATAGACTCTCTTCTCCCATGGTGTTTCTCAAATAGGTTTTAATTATTCTGAGATTTGAAAAACATCTTTCAGACTCCGATGTCGTCATTGGAGTTGTTATAGCAATGCACATCAGTTTTATGACTTCAGAAAACAGAGTACCGAGGTTCTCTTTCAGAAAGAAATTTAATAATTTTCATTACTTCTACATTTCTAAATTCTCCCTGGTACAAAGTAGTCAACTCCGTATTTAACTTGTTCTTAAAAAAACTAGTTCAAGCACTTTCGGGTCAGAACATCATTTTTGTGAAACTCGTTTTTGTACCTTCCCAATTTCGCCATACGAGTGATGCTATTGAATGTAAATTGGAATCTATTTGCTGCCTGAGTTGTAATATGATCACATACTTCTCTTGCGTCAACCACGCGTGTTTCACTTCCTTCTACGTTTCGGTGTTTGACTGGTTCAGAATTCACTTTCTCATTATTTTGAGATGTTATGTGGTTTCTAATTCTTTTGATTTCGCCAACAAAAGCATCTATACACCATCTCACGTTTGTCACATCCATCTAGGTATTTTGCAGTTGCTTATACAGAATATCAACATGAGGCATCACGGTATGAAAGTATTCAAGCCAAAAAATTTAGTCATAATCTTCTAGCAAAAGATCTGGCTTCGTTGATAGTCGTATCAGTGGAAGTTTCTGACTCCTTGATAATATGAAAGCAAAAAAGGAGCACTTTCTCTAAAAAACCATACCCACTGCCCTGGATTTAAAATTCCATTTAGTTCCATTAGAACTAGGAATTTTGTTCGACACAGCACAGCTACCCTGGATGGCGGGGGAATTATACCCCAGCACAGCTACCCTGGATGGCGATCGCGAACAAAGTGGAAGAAACGGTTAAGTTGACAACAAAATATTCGAGCTTTCATGTTTTGTTTCGTGGCTCGTTACATTACCAAATTCAGTATGGGGCATAACAATGCACAAAATACGCGAATTTATATTCTGCCTTAACCTGTATCTTTACACCATTTATTGCATCGCTCATAACAGAGGCTCCGACGTAGCTTTGGCCAATACCTTTATCCGTCTTGTTTTTCAGAATTATTTCTAATTGTTTCAGAATGCACTGCGCTATTTCGTTAGCGTCATGACCTGATGGTTTGAATAATCCCCCAAAACTCTCGACTGCTCTTCCTTGTTTGTTGCAGTATCTCGACACAATAACCAGCTGAAATGTTTGAGAAATATCGTGCTTCATCTGCCATTATCGATAAGAAATCTGCCTCTTCAATCTCTGTCTTTATAACTTCCCTGCATACTTTCAACATGCATTCTAATAATTCATTCTGAATGGTTTTGAGGTACCTTTGAATATTTTTGGGCTCTCCAAATGAGGTTTTTGCATAGGATCAATTTGACTGGTGTAGTGAAATCCTGCGATTAATACGTCTGCCTAATTGACAGCTGCCGGCTGAGAGGGGAGAGGGGTTTCCGCTATCCAACCAGAGGCTTCAAATTGTGATGATGACACTACTTAGTTGCCGTGCTTATTAAAAAAAAGAATGAAATCTCATAGTGCGAAGCAACTAAAAGTCGAAGAGCGTCGAGTGCCATTATGTTTGATTACGCGTTGTGTGTGCCGTTCAGAGTCGTCTATAAGTTACACGTTATTCGGTTACTTTGTGCACATGAAGTGACAATACTTAGAGGCTGTATACTCACGGCTTGGTTTCTGGCGGAACGCGACGGAACGGCGTTCCGGCACCTCAGGAATAATTATTAAATTGTATTATAAATACATAACTATTTCTACTAAATTATTAGTTAATTTAGATTTATTCAGTAAAAAACTGTATGTGACGTAGGGGGAAAAAGATTATCTGCTAACGTTTTCTTGAGTTCCAGAATCCCTTCCCGTCATTTTAACTATAAATAGTTGAAAGACGAGTAAAAGTTTAACATAAATAAATAAAAATACATTTGAAATATGAATTTTAAAAATAGCAAGATTAGCAATCTTTGAAAAATAGTAATTTTCGTTTGAGTTATAGAAAACTTATTTGCATTGGTACACGAATTGCAAGTATGATTTTTTTGCATTGCTAACAAAATAACAACTCGCCCTTACTTGTACTTTTACCATTACAAGCAAAAAGGAGAGTTCAACAAAACGTGCGCATAGCGAAGCTACATTTACGTCCAGAATCAGAACAATGGGCCATCTCAGCATTTGCTCAATGGATCAGGGAAACTGGACAAAACCTGATCGAGATGAGGGTCATTGACATGTAAGCTGAAGTACATTATTTGTTACAAACATATTAAATCTTTAAAAAATATAGAATACGTATGTCAACTAATTCATTATATATCACTGTTTTGTTAAAATAAACATTATTTTTCTTTTTAATAATCAGTATAGTCTCTAATTGTGTAGAAACAGTTATGCAGCAGAAAAGATTTGACTTTTAACTTAAATTTGTGAACCGAGTTCAATTGTTTAATGTAGCCTGGCAGTGCGTTGTAATGTAACGTACATGTATTGTGTGTGGATTTCTGATAGTGAGCTTTTGATACTGATACTTGATGAACGTGATTTTACGATGTGTGTTGTAATTATAAATATCAGTATTGCATGAAAATATGTTCCCACCGTTAAGTAAGTCATTTTGACAAATATTACAGATTCGTAAATATTTCGTAATAATTGGTAATTCTTAAATTTGGGGTGCGTTCCGGAACCTTAAGGTGACCAATCGTCCTCCTTTAGAGGGGATAGTTCTCCTTTTATAGGTTTCGTCCTTCCATGAAAAGTGCCCCCCTACCTGTCCTCCGTTTCGATATTTTGAAAGTAATCTGTTAATCTCTGTATTCAGAGATGCCGTGCCGAACTGTTACGCGTCCGTGTGAGGGTACAGTTCGGAAACTAGGTTGTCAGATTGGCGGGTTTGCCGCGGTTTTCAGAAGATTTTGAACTCGATTCGCGAAAAAAAAAAAAATAGTTTTGCGGCAGCGGAAAAACGGTGGAAAATAATTGAGATGGAGTAAAATAAGCGGAAAAATCCTTTTTTATTTAAATAATTTTTATTATTTAATATTTATGTTAATTTAATTCATATTAATATTAATATTTTTGTTGGAAATAATAAAATGTTACATTTATTTATGTTGTATTTTTTTTCTTATTTTTTTCGTCCTTTCAATTGTAAAAAGTGTTGGTCACCTTAGGAACCTAAAATTTTATAAATCACGCAGTGAATACTTATGTAACAATGTATATTTGTATTGTTATATATCAATTATTTAATTTAAAAATTGACAATAAAACAAACTGACGAGGGAGCGAAAGGAGGTGGAGTGGGACGGACGCGCAGAGAGGCCGAGCAGAGGAGCCTTTTGTGCAGCCGTTTCGAATCGCGAGGAGGCGGCAGAGTGCCGACATATCTGGCCCCGCTGGCTAGCATGCCGAACCCCGCACGACCGTAGCGCGAGCGCCCTGCGCAAAAAAGCCTCTCCCCTGCAACTGCCACTTATGACTCGATCACAATGATCGCCACTTGCAGGAAACTGTAGGACAGCAGTAACGAGGCCAGCGCGCGAGCTTGATCGGGTGTCGTAAATACTTCGGGAATCAGAGAGGCAATCGGATGGATACACGCTCGTGTCCGCGTGAGGGCGACATTTATAATTTTTATCTTTGTGTCAATGCATTCGTTCGGATTGAAAAACTTGTAAATTACAGGTAAATTCAGTAACTTAAAAAGCTCCTGCAATTTTCTTAAATTAAGAACGTTCCGTGAAAAGTATATACTCGAACCAAGAATGTATCGAGGTTAAATACTTCCCTCTAATAAATATTTCAGAATACTATGCCTCTTCCTTCTAAAACCGCGTCTCGCTGTACTTACTTTTCATTTGCAACTTACGCGTGTTATGCAAAAATGTTTCGTTATTGCTTGCATTGGCAGAATTAGTATAACGGACTGCGGTAAATTTGTGTAATTTCATCAAATAAACTGGTGTAATCACTACAATTCATTATAAACACAATAAATTGGACGCGTAGGCCTCAGCAGTTGATCTGACGCAAGAACGACCACGTGTCTGACGCCCGAGGAAGTCGCAACTTCGCTCTGCCTCGCTCCTGGCTGTCAACAGAAATATTATTAGGTCAATAAGTTCAAAAATACCCATCTGTTTTCTGAATCTTCCTGTTCGTTGTGGCCTCTTAATGACAATTCATTGCACCCACAGAATTTGAGGTAGTCTATTATCTTCGAAAGGGCATCTCTGTTTTCCCTAACACCAACATTGTGACGATCAATTGTTTGTGAATAGGCAGAGTTTATTTGCTCACGCACATCAACCGTACTTAATACAGCTAAATTGAGGACATTATTTAGGTGTGTCACGTAATGTTCGTGTATACTAATCTCGAAACTGAACTTCTGAGAGTCGTTAACATTATTCTTTGTCCAACTTGCATCGCCTCGTGATGGAAATACATTGGTGAGTTCCTCCGGTGCACCCATTTTTGCTGGTTCTACTGTTTTGTTCGTTTTGCCAGTTTGCGTCACGAACCAGAAGACAAGAGCACGGGCACTTTGTTTGAAAAGCCACACCAGATGCTGGCCGCCATGTTGCATGGAGAGCGAGAAGTGTTGAGAAAAATTTTGAAACTGGTACTGAAAGTGACAATTGTTAACGGTAACGGATGCAATATTTAAAAGAAATGTTTCACAAATCTGTTTTAGGGTCTTTTGTAATGAGGTGATAAGTTTGGTATCTGGCTGCATTTAAAATTCCCGCTAGTATTGTGACGCAAACTGGTGCCTGAAGCGCATTGGTTGGTCGAATACGATGCGAAGGAGACCCCCTCGTAATCACCACAAAACATAACGCAAGGAAAGCAAATAATGAATTTTTTATCTTTCAGCCAAATATTCAATTTTCATAAATACCTTCGTGACACACTGTTTAATATCTAGCAGAGAAGAATGCCTTCCTCGCCGTTTTAATTCACATTTTGTAGCTTATGTTTAAATTAGAAAATTCACTTTATTTATTTATAGATAATATTGCTAATCTTGCGATTTTAAAAATTTATTTATTTATTTATTTATTTATTTATTTATTTATTTATTTATTTATTTATTTATTTATTTAATAGTTCTTTCTTTCTTCCTTTCCTTCTTTCAAATTAATCCTTAATAATAATAATAATAATAATAATAATAATAATAATAAGAAGAAGAAGAAGAAGAAGAAGAAGGAGAAGAAGAAGAATATCTGATAGAATACAGCGAAAATATTTCTCTCATTAAATTTCTACATTTCGATTGTATCTGAACTTTTTTGGTTGTTCTGATAAGAAATTGAATTATATCACTTTTTAGAACAAGAAATTCCTCTGAGGGTCGTAATTAATCATTGAGCGAACAGCTTAAAACATTTTAAATAACAATAAACATTCATTGTAAGCTTTCAAGTCTTTTACTACGATTATTTATATACGATTATGTATAACTTAAAATAAAAACACTTTTGGAAATACTACAGAGCATGAAAATGCAGTTATCTAATGAGAAGATAAGACCTCAATAGGAACATTATTGAGATGTTTTTAAGATCCCAATTTCTCAGAAACATTTCCCTCGCCAAATCGCTAATTGTGTTCATGCTAGGAAGGTTTGCGATGTAATATGAGAAGAGGAACTGAAGAATGAAGTGAAATAGAAGACATTTTAAACTCGACTCCGGCCGTGATATCTTTTCCGGAAGCGATAAGCAGTGAAACAGGTGGTAATATTAATCAAGATTTAAAAAAAAGAGGCCGAAATTTAAACTCGTGACTGACGTCAGTGAATAAAATGCTTTTCGTTAGCATGGTTGTCAGGCGGTGTGCGTAGTCCTAATTTTGATTTCTGAGTCCTGAGTATATTGATAATAGTAAGTACCATGAAGGCAATTGGATGTTTATACTCGACTATCATTTGGGCTTGTGGCAATAACATTTGCTCATAGTCACTTCATTGTCGACTTCGCAGAAGAATAATGTATTAACTAGCTAGACCTGTTGGAACATTCCACATTTTGTAAACGATCGTTTTGAAAGTGAAAGAAGCTTCATACTGTGCGTGACGTTCGTATAGCATTATAGACCTGGTACTGTACATTAGTAGACATTATAATGTTGCTACGTATTGAGGTTAAACTGCCCAGAAAGTCAAATAGTCACCTTGATTTATTTTATCGTAAATTTCTCTGCTCTTTGCATTTAATTTTACTATAATTTCGAGTTTCTGTTTGTTTCTGATCACCGTTGCTAAGGAGGGGAGGGTTACTCAGAAGAGCTGAATTCCCAAAAATATGGTATGAGGTTCACAAATCCTTTGCATAATTCGCATCTAGAAATATAAACAAGTTTTCCTAGGTACATCACCTTCATGAAAGAACTCACTATGGATAACACCTTTTTATGAAGGAAAATCCTTTCTTTTAAATTTTGTAGTTCAAGGAAATCGCGAGAAAATTGCAACTTTTGCAATTTTTGAAAATTCAGAGATAACATTGGAAATAGACCTATGCCACATGTGTAAGCGTATGTTATATTCTTACAAGAAATTTAAAGTAAAAAAAAATGGGGCCCTTTCACAAAAAAAATTCAAATGTCCGGGTAGCTTTATGTAAAGTTGAAGAAAGTTTTTCAAAATCGCAGCGCCTTGAGTGGAGCTAGATCGGCCCGGAAATATCAATTTCGGAAAACATTGTATGTATGGTTTAGATGCTAGTGTTGTTCACAGACTGACGGACGGACAGACGGGCGTTCATTTTGAAGGGGAAAAAAACCACACACACACACAAAAACACAAAAAAATTCCAGCAGCATTACATAACTTTCCCTATACTAAATATATTACTCTGTATACATACCGTATACGGGAAAGTAAAAATGATTGTTACGAATCACTGATGTTCAGTCTGCATCTAATGAATCCTCTGATGAGTTAACACCATTTAATTATTCAGTGTCTTTTTTATCAATGTCTAGCAAATTAGCCATTTTTATAGAATTTGTTGATTTTTTGGTTTTGAAGAGTCCTGGAAACTTGCAATATAAGGATCAGATGTTAAGAAAAGTCTGTTAATGAGTTCTGCGTTAGTGTCTACTATTTATGTTTTCCATGTAATTAGCCCACTTAACAGTCTGTTGTTCTTATTTCTTCCTTCTTTGGCTCGTACAGAGAATTGTCGAATAGCGATTTCTTATATTTCTATGTGTCGATGTTAATCTTTTTGTTGCAAATTGCAACTTTCGATTATATCGCTTCTGTACAATAGGTCTTAAAATATTATGAGCTACGAGCATGCAATACAAATATGAGATACAAGTCTCTTGTGTCATTAATACTTTTAAAAAATTATTTAAGTTATTTTTTTCACCACTGTTCTGACATTCTAATATGACTCCAAAACGTTATATTATGTCCAGATTTATTCCAGTTATTTCTCAATTACTATGCCTCTTAGTGTTTTAAGCAGCTTCACAATGAGCACTGACTCCTGACTGAATTTTTCCAAGATTTTTTTGTTCCTTTACGATATTATTCTTTATTTTTTCTCTCCTTACGTGGCTTGGCAATATTTCCAGTTGATATAAAATGTGCAAAAGGCACTTAAATATAATTATCTACGAATTAAGAGATATTCCAAAAGATAGACATTGTTCCTTTTTTTTATTTTTCGCCTTACTTTAGATTTTTTATTCAGTCAAAAAACAGTAAAAACTGTATGTGACGTAAGGGGGAAAAGATGATTCTTTAAAGAATATTCTCCATGCATCACTCTGCGCACTTCCCTATTGTTGTACATATTTTAGAAGAAACTGGACTTTCTTCCATGTAGGTTGCCAAAAGCACACACTGTTCTATGGTAAAGTGTCTAGTAACCCAACGTGCGCTGCGGGTTGCATATGTATCTGGTTTATCTCCCCCTGGCGCGTGCAACCCGCGGCAAACTTTGAGTGTGTCCCTCCGCCCTGTAGCTCCTGCTTGACTGCGCCATTAGCGCCACGGCCATACACAAATGCCGCCACGTGTTGCAGCCAAATTGTCATGACATTCTTTTCACTAGTACTTCTTTAATACACCCAAAATACCAGCCAAAACATGCAAACAATTTACTTAAATATCACAGAACGTATATTTGCGATGTGCTCTGGCAAGGTGGCTGTCCTCGTTCAAAGCAGTGTCTGAATAATCGTCATCGCTGGAAGAACTGACCTCCGTGTTAATAATTATTTCTTCTGTTAAAGTTTTCCCGTTCTTGTCACTAATGTGAGACAATGCCGTACCAAACAGAGCTCGAACATCATGTAATTTCTATTTTGTGTTACGTCTTGCAACGTACCATTTTACTTGAATCCATTTTATTTCAAAAGGATTTAATATCCAGGAACATGGAGGCAATCGTAAAACATGTCCAGCTGACTTTGGCATTTCATCTACAACACGCTTATCACATTAATTAGCGAACTTTTTGGTTAATTCTAACATTTGAACTTGTATATACGAGTTATCTACTTCTTCATTCTTCAATGACAAGTAGCCAACTATTTCTTGCTTTCGCCAAGACATATTTTTCGTCCGTACAAAAGCAGAAGACCACCTGCGACAAACCCCTCTTCGCGTCCTTTGTGTGCTATTATTAATATTTTGCCTCTCCCGTCGAGGGCTTTTAATTCAGTGGTCAATCCCGCCAGAAACGCTTCCCTTTTTCGCTTAACAGACGTGTCGTGCCATTCTTCACTTGTGGTGCCTTTCATTAATCCGCGTCTCATCAAGATAAAATTGACAATAATTTCATTTGCTTTTCATGTATTTTTTTCATTGCCCTTAAAGTGTTCGCCACAGTACAATTGTCATCTCTCTCCGTTACAGAGTTCTTTTTGTCCAGTTTTTGTTAACCGAAACCTAAATATTTCTATAGAATATACTGATATGCATATTGATATGATTATAAATAAATCTCTACTACAATTTGGACTGACTAAGAGAACGTGTAGGGAGATCCGACGTCCTGCAGCCTTGAGAACTTTGTATTATTCTTTAGTTAGATTTCACCTACTTTTTGCTTCCACTGTGTGGTCGCCGAATTTTTATTTTCACGTCAATAGTCTTGAAAGAGTACATGGTTGCGTAGGCTTCCGCGGCGGGAGTTTGTGTTGTCTAGGCTAGCCGTGACGAGCAGCGTCACTGACATGGCTAACATTTCGGCCAGCGCATTGTGGCCTTCTTCAGAGCGTACTGCTCAAAGAGTACAGCATACTTTTTTCGATTTCTTCTCTAAGACTTGACTGTACTGATCCGATTCTAAATCATAATTACGCAAAAATCTTGCAAATGTCGAGTAATCCAACTCGCAAATCGTCTACAATGACATTGTTTTCCTGTATAAAATATTACTTGGAACCAAAGATTGCCTCCTATTACTTAGTAAACTGATGATTCATGTCAGACATTTTGTACTTTTTTTCTACAACTTGACTACTTGACATATTGTACCTTTTTTTCTTGCGTTATTATTCTAAACATACATAAAATAACTTTTCCTTTAGAACCTGTAAAATTATAAATAATCAAAATCTTAATACTTTAGATTTTAGTTTGCGTGAGTTGATAACATGTGTGTGATCATCAATTGTACATATATACATAAATAATTATATACTTGAAATATATTTAATTTATTTGGTTTACTTAGTCACCATGTTATACTTGTAAATTATTTTTTCGTACACATTTTATTTTTGTTATAAATAATTCTTGTTAATTCCATCCTATTCCTCTACTGTGATATATTTGTAAATTGGACATATTAATGTTCGAACAGTAAATACATAATAAAATAATAAACAGTAAATACAAACAAATACAATAATTTGAAGCAGAAATTATGTGACAACTACTGTTTTTTAAAATTTACATTACTTTTTTAATGTTCTCTGCGTTGTGGCTCCCTACAAAGGTTTTATAGACAATTGTGAAAGATCGCCATGCATTTCTCAACATCACTAAACAAATCAACGAAATGTTCATCAGCCATTAAGTTTCTCATTTGCAGTCTTCCAAATATTCTTTCCTTCATGTTTTCTTCAATGATACTTGGCGACTTTTCTCGCATATACCTGATTCCACATGATGTTGTGTCCATGGCTTTCACAAAGCTTTTGACGACACCCAATTTAATATGCAGTGGAGGCAGATACATATTTTTGGGGTCAACAAAAGGAGTGTTAACCACATTTCTTTGTCAGGGCAGTAGTTCAATTCGATCAGGGCATTTTTCCTACAATAGTGATTTTTCCTATCTCAACTGTCCCAGACATTGAAAGCAGCTGTGTTTGTGTACCCAAGCTACATACAGAGTAGAATTACAATTGCTTTTGAGATCTCTACATATATTTCAATTACATTTCTCATTATTTCTTCTCTTTTTGATGAGTGTGAGGATCAATTTAGAGTTCTCATATGTCGCCTTCAGGTTAACTGTGTGAACAATTGGTGCAGAAAGAGATTTGTTCCATTGTGGAGAACTGCTTTCAGACTTATTTTGTTAGAATCTTTGAACAAGCGCCATTCATTTACATTAAACCATGATTTTAATGTAACTGAATGGCGCTTGATCAATAAATTCGATATCATTACAAAAAGATATGAAGAATTATTTTGAAAAAACTACTTGGAGATCACAAAAAACAGTTTCGTACAGGGCAAAGACGGTTTCAACCGTTTTGTCGCAAAGTTTAGATTTAGATTTATTCAGTCACAAAAAAAAGTAAAAATTGTATGTAACGTATGTAGAAAAAGATGTTTTCTTGAGTTCCAGAATACCTTCCTGTCATTTTAACTATAAATAGTTGAAATATGAGTAAAAGTTTAACATAAATAAAAATTAATTAAATAAATAAATAAATAAATAAATAAATAAATAAATAAATAAATAAATAAATAAATAAATAAATAAATAAATACATTTTAAAAATAGCAAGAATAGCAATATGTGATAAATAGTCATTTTCGTTTCTGAGTTATAAAAAAGGTATTTGCATCGGTACACGAATTGCATGTATGATTTTTCTGCATTGCTAACAAAATAGCAACTCGCCCTTGCCTCTACTCTTACCATTACAAGCAAAAGAAGAGAGTTCAACAAAATGTGCGCAGAGTGAAGATACATTTACGTCCAGAAGCAAAACAAGGGCCATCTCAACATTTGCTCAATGGATCAGGGAAACTACAAAAACCTGATCGAGATGTGGCAGTTAAAAGCTCACGCAATTGCTTCAACACATTTAAATCACGAATAAGATAGTTGAGATCTCCTTAAGACAAAAAAATGTTACATTTCTGCCACAGGAGGTTTAAAATGTTTGGTGAGCATGACTATCTTCTTTGTCTTCGGAGTTTTCGTCCCGGTAGCATTCATCTTCACTCCCTGCCACATTCCCAGGTAGTTGTCCGGTAATTTTTCACTGTGAAATTACAGCAGATGGTAAATTAGGATATTGTGCAGTTTTCTTCGTTTTTGAGGAATTTCTAGATATTTTTGTCAGATATAAACAACATTCTGTTGTGTGATCCGTTGGTTCCCTCGAAATCATGGGAACTGCAAAGGGCATGTATCGGGAACCTTTTAACTAGCATATCAAGAGTGTAATACACGACACACATCATATATTGGGGGCCCATTTCTCGTTCAGGGCGCCAACTTTACGCCCGAAATAAAGTTCGCAACACTTCCTTGTTAAAGGATTAAGGTTCCGTTTTTGGGATTTCAGAGTCAATTCTCCACAGATATAATAAAATGAATTTAGGCAATTTACAGTTACGAGGCATTTCTCCTTCTGAATTAATACAAAACATAAACATTCACGAACCTAGAACAACAAGCAATCATATCCAAGCCACTTTCCGCGCTATCAGATCTCTCAATGCTGGGGCGCAACTGACAAGAAAAAATACATTATTCTATCGGTTCGAGCATGACTTACCAACAATGTTGCCAAATATTTCATTTCCCGGAGGTAAATTTCCTGAATTTAGTGACGTATGAAGGATTTCCTTGTACACATTTCGATTCTTCCTGAACAATTACATATACAGAATAATTAAATTGAGGTACAACAGAATATTCAATATGCAGCGTTTTCAAATATTTCTGTAGATAGGGAGTAGCGTGTCTCAAGAAAACAGACCGATAGGCAAAAATGAATTTCATATTTCTCAAACTCAGTGTCCATGTCTTAGCTAAGAACTATTCACGTTTTTGTTACAAATAACTGTAGAACAGTGTAATACAAAGGGTAAATTTAAAGAAAAAAATGGAGTGACTTGAGAATGAAAGTTAAAAAATCACCTATATTTTCAAAAAAATATATCTTTAAAGAACAGATTTCATTAAGAAAAACATATATTTTATCAATATTGCAGTTGTAAGAAAACGCCAAAAAATTGAATTTTCGCAATTTTCGAAAAATTAGTGATTGCAACGAAAATTATATTTGCACCATTCTCGTGTCGTACGCTATACGAGGATAAAGTTTAATCAACTAAGTTGTCACTATTTTTGAGACAATTTTGAAAATGTTTTTGAGGCTCCATGTTAAGTACTCCACAAAATCAAAACGTTCCAATCTCAGAGGCCGTCGAGTTCGTTTACTGAATCAAGGAATATCGATTTGAGGGAAAACCGACTGAGAGGTTTAGGTTTTGGCATTGCTCTCAGACAGACGACGAACAGTGGGATAGGCAAACAAACAAGACCTCTTGCCGTCAATCAATTTTACGGGACAAGGATAGGCTTAACTCGGATTCTGACTAAAGAACATGTTAGAGGAAGTAATTTACATCGTAAGGGAACATGATTTATTCACTTTTTTGTTACCACGGCCTAGCAATAAGAGTTTTTCTGACGAGAAATCACCATTTTCTGGCGCACGATTATAATACTTACTTCTTACGAAGTAGGCGAGAAAGTATATAACACTGTCATTTGATAACGGCACTAGAGCAAATGAATTGCATATGATAATTGAGAGGATTTCTTTACTATACAGAAGTAAATAGGAGTCTTTAGGTATTCGCACAAAGGGACTCTATAAACTGGAGAAAACTCGAGAAGTAATTCCCATTTATTTTTTTGGAAGCTGAAAATCATTCTGTTGAAGAATTAGTCCGTTTGTAATTTGACTCCCGTGCATTCATATCAGCGATCATCCCGTCAAGTCTATGAACGCTCTTTCAAACACAGGCCGAGTTGTATTTCGAGAAACACGTGAAATACGCGCGCGATCGGAGCCTGCTAGACGTCAGGCAGGCAGGCAGCTTCGTTAGCAGGCTTTTAGCCAAAGCTTGAGAAGCGCCTGGCAGAGGCGCCACCTGGCGGTGTGGCGTTGTGGAGCGGCGGCGGCTGCGGGGGAGGGGCGTGGGAGTGGGAGTGGGAGTGGGAGTGGAAGCGGCGTACGTCAGAGCCCAGCCGAGGCGAAAAGGCGGGGGATAAGGCGCACCAGTGTGCGGGCAGCCACACGCAGTGAAACGTCGTGCGACGCGCTACGCGGGAAGAGGGGGCAGCTGCGGGAGTTGCTTGCAGCGAAAGTACCGGGATTCGAGAAGTTCTACTGTGACTGGAAGTGAAATGACCAGTGCGCTGCCATTTGTTTATTGTTTTTCGTATTGTACGTAGCGACGTGCAACTCGTCTTTATGGTGCCGGCGTCTGATGTTGTGACCGAGAGGAAAACGAATATTTAGAACTGTAAACATTCCAGGTAAGGGATGAATTCGCCAATTTTGATCTTCATCATTTATGTTTTAATGAGCTTTCTCTTTCTGCTGTCTGTTGTTTATAGTAGTTAAGAAGTTGTCGTACTTCTGGACATTTTTTCTTCATCTCTAGCACTTACGGGTGCACTAATATTGAAAATCAACATCAATTAATATTTTTGATAAACAGAAACGAGTGATTAACGGTGATTTCATTAAACGATATGACTTAACAACGCACATCAGCTTCTGCTGGCCAATTTTACTAACAAATACGTCACTGAATGTTATGTCACTTTTAAATATTGCGGGCGTGTTACATGGATAACATTCTGACAATTACTTTGAGAAAGAAAATAGATAAAGTTGCAGTTGTAGGGCTTAAATTTCTTAGTAGGCCTTAGTGTTCTCTTGCAATGTTACTTCATGTATTCTGTGTTGTCTTTGCCGGGTCACTCTTGTTTTCCATTCCCGCTTCGGACGTCTTACTGAGATGAAATATTCATGAGATGTAGTATGCTAACTATTGTGTTGTGTCTCTTTGCATGAACAATGAAGTCGTTTTCGATAACTTTGCACTTCCTTTTTCTCTTTACGTTAGAATCATGATACTATATTTTTACTTAACATTAATTTAAAAACTTTAAATCCTATTACCACAAATATTGAACATATGAGTCAAATATTCGATTGGTGTCTGAAACATTGTATATTTTTCAAATGCATTTGCACGTCAAAAGAAAAATTAATTTAAGAAGTTTCATATGCATATAATCTCACAGGCATATACTGGCAAGTTTCATCCGCGCTTCTGCATTTTGCGTTTATGAAAGTGGGAATGTTACTGGTAACGCTTTAATTACCCCCATCGTGACGTCTGTTGTGAACTGGACGAGCGGGATTATTTCAAAGAGTCGTCGGGAATTAGAAACTATATTGTTTCATCCATTAAATTCTATTTGAAAATGTGAAATGTTGAGAACCCAATTATTTAAATATGAAAGTCTAAAGTTCTGATATTTTTTAAAATCTTTTATATTTATTCAACTATGTTATATTCCTTCGTCACCGGTAGGCCTGGGGCTGTTCACGGGCTATCACACCAAGGACACACATACATACATATTCCTTAAATCTGTATTGACATTTTTACGATGTTGTGATTGCTTGTTAATCAAAATAAAATTTCGATTATTACACAGTGTGATATAAACAACTTGTTCGAGATTTATCTGCATAAAATTGGTATTTTTTAAGATTTCTCCATACTCGGTGATATTTTCCACAAGATATAGAAATACATTAAAAGATGTGCTAAAACCAATCGATTTAAAATCATTACGGCTTAAGGTGATTGTGGTAATGTTAACATTTCACACAAATGTGTTTCAGAACTACTTTTAATCTCTAGTACTCATTCAACAAAAATGACGTAGTAGATACATACTTGAATTTTTGATTGCGTTTCATAAGCTGATTTACACACTGTGAAACAGTTTTAGAAACGTGTTTTGGTTGAAACGTTATGTACTGTCTACAGCGCTTCATATATTGATTTGAGAAAAGAAGGTCGTTAAACTAAGAAAATATATAATACTTGAATGCATGCTTGAATAGAAATATATGAAATAAACAACATTCGGCATCCAAAGAGCTTGAAAAGTAACGCTTCATTGATTTACAACAAGAAAGGATATGTGTAACATTTTGAAACTATTACAATATTCTTCAATAATTTGAGAAGCTATATTCACGCGGTGTTGAAAAGAAATTCGCAGTGTAGCACATTCTATGCCAGATTGTTTGATGTTTGTCGGCGCGTGAACAGCTATTGTCATTTGTCCCCCATTAATAAACTTACATGTTACATCCAGGGAAATGACGCTTTCCACTTGAAACGTGAGATCCGGTACACACCTACAGATCGGCTCGCACAGTTTTCCCCTATTAGTATGTCCTCCAGCAGGGCGCGTCCCATGCCGAAACTTCCCTCTCGGCTCGAGGCTCCCGGCCGATGTGTGTAGTAGTGTTATACATGTACGTGAACATTTTTGTGTCGGGTGAAAAGTTAAGGAGGAAGGAAAGATCGCGATAGTGTGTGTACGAAAGGGGCGACGATAGAACAACGAAGAGACAGAAAAGATCGCGTGCCGTCCTTTGCTCGTTTGTTAAGGTAAGCAGTTTTCGCCTGGGATTAATCGGAGAAACCACTGAAAACTGCCGATCAGAGCAACCAGGCACTGGAATTCTCCTGCCGACAGTGGTGGAACTCGACCACTCATTTATCCGGTAGAAAGTCTGCCACCATCGGGACTCGACTCGTCCTGGACAGAGTCGCTGTAGAGACATTGGCAAAGCTGCCAATGAGCCAGTTCCACCCGTATCATTAAAATGTGACTCGCATAGACAAATTTAAATACTCCAGCTGACTTCTGTACATAAACGATCCTTTCGAACTATGCAAGCGTAATGTTTGTTATGACATGAAAGAGTGATTTTAAACCTATGGACGATGTACAATATAAATAAAGCATTGTGTCCGCACACAGAATATTTCACAAAATTTCTGCAAAATTCACAGGTGTCTAAAGTTTCCGTCTTGTTTAGAATTGTGACTTTTAAAAGTTGTTTCAGATTATTAATCTGGAAGTTGGCGGTTTGTTCGAAAAAATGTCTGTACTTCTTGAAATGTGATAAATTTGAGCAGAAAGAAAGTAGGAGTAAATGTAAAAAATAATATGTAAGGAATCGGCATTTCAGCGGTGTCTAATTGCAATGTACACGGCTTCACTGCGATCTTTTTGGTCTCTGGGGTATCGGTATGGTATTGGAATTTGTGTTTTAGTGAAACTGGACTATCAACCGTTTCTTATACATACAACATATCATTTAACTTTTATAAACGTTCTACGCTAGGTTTTATAATTTATTATTATTATTATTATTATTATTATTATTATTATTATTATTATTATTATTACATTCATCACTATTTCTTTTCTCAATGATGAGGCGAACAATTATTCTTCACAATCAACTTTTCAATCATTCAGCATTTTCAGAAAGTAAAACAGACAACGCTACATTCATTGTTTGTTTATTATTTTTTCAAATCAAACAAATCCCTTCGTAATTTTTGAAAATACTTCAAACTATTATACGATAAGTTATTTTAATCATTACCACTATCACTGTAGCAAGATTTGTGTTCTTTTGGAGTTGGCAATTTTGTTTGAGATCTTAAAAGGTTATACGTTTCCGGGAATGTACCTACTTTATTTAGATGCGGCTAAAGACATATCAGAAACATGTCATTTTAAAAATGTAATTCTTAGGTTTCGCGTAGCGCATCTTCCATCTTCTCAAATCCGAGAGTTTGGGGTTACAGCTCACGAAACATACAGCCCATCTGGATGTGTAAGAGCGTCTGTACGAGAGGAAATGACGATCTTATCGCTATAAATCTGTGGTGTAGCCAAAGAGCTACAAAAGGAGACCAATAAAATTGACGTCAGCAAAAAATGCAGAATCGAAATGAGTTGATAAAAAGTATGTTTTACCCTTTCTCTTCTCTTGAATTACCCTTTCTCTTCTGCAATTTATTAGATTTCATTTTGGACTATTTGAATAATTGCTAAATTAATAATTGGGAATTGTCAAATACTTTTATTCATCAGTCGTCAAAATTCGGTTGTTCATCTTTGGTTTTCTTTTTAATGTCAAATTCGAACACTTCTATGATATTTCTGCAAATTGTCTTTTCTTCAATTCGGTATTCATCGACCTTCTCCTCACTCTCCATTATAAATTTGTTAAAGGAAAAAGCCTTTAAAATTGTGATTTCTTGTGTTTTTTGGCTTTATAAATGATGCAGAAAATCAATTATCGAAGTTCACGTATATCTTAAAAACATTAAAATAAGGTAGACTGGGAAAATTGAAGTATGGGTCAATGAGAACATATTTTCAATATACAATTTTGTCTCTAGAAGGCACCTTTTTTTATATGTATGAACTAATATTTTTTGTTTGGTATGATCTGGAAACCAAGGAGGACGTTATTTTATGTACTACGTGAGTAATTTTTCTAATTCTTCCATTTTTTCGTCGTATTTCCCTGTTTAAATGAATAAAATTAACTTCCTCTTTCATAATTCTCGTAAATGTAGTATAGGGTAAAATAGTGTTGGAGAAGGAAAATGACGAAGGAAATACACGTTTTGGAGGTGGTTGACACAATTGTTTTCTTCTTCAAAAAATCTTGTCTTGCTGTCCGACCGACTATTCGCCTGTAGACAACACAAACACCTACACCGTTCACATGGTTTCCTACAATATGAATATTCTCCGGTCTATCTGTCTGCACCCAAGGCCTACACATTTCAAAGGCTTTCTCGTATACGCAGTATAGAAAAATATTGTAATGCCACCAAAAGCGATATCTAGATTGTGATTGAAATACACTTTGTGGGTCTTCCAAATTGTCAATTTCTTCGCATCGTACATAAGATTTTCACCAAAATTGATATTCCTCAATGGGTATGGCTGAAATGACGAGTCTGCATAATTGAAACGGATACTTTAATTTTGGATGATACGTTTTTACGTGAAGGTCCTGGGACGACTTCAAGTTTTTTCTTAAAAAAATCATCAAATTTTGTGCCCAATAGGAGGAAATTAAGCTTATAAAAATGGCGTATTTTCGATTTTCGTTAAAATTTCTTAAATATCAAATATTGCAAAATTGAAAGATATTTGGACCATTTTCTTGAACTACATTATTGGAGGTAGATATTTTTTCTTAATGAAAGTTGCTTTTTTATGTTCAATCTCCTCAAATGATGCCATGTTCAATGTTTTCATAATATTAGTAGTTTTCCTGTAATCGCGAGTCAAATGGTGGAAAAAGTGGTTCTGCAAGAACTCATTCTTCTCGTTTTATTTGCAACAGATACGTACTGCTTACGTAATATTTGCAACGGATAATTAGATGTTGGAAAGTTGAGGTTTTAAACTACAAATCTTAACATTCAAAAATGAAAGAATTTGTAAATAATGTTTTAATAAAACTTTAATATAGAACATAAAACAAAAATTTTGTGATGCTGTGCAGGATATTATTGAAACGTTTTCCACAATAACACATAAGATCGAAATTCCACAGTTCCATGTATGTTTTCAGAATGAGAACATTAGAACTCTGCTCTGCTATTTTTATGCGTATCTGTCCGAAAAATATAAGACTAATAGCAAAATGTGATTTTCTCTTGTAAGAATATTTACATTCTTATATTGGGAAAAGCTTCTATATGTGTCCTGTGCAGTTTTAGATCAAGATAATTAGAAAGAAAATAATTATAAACGTGTATTTTGACCCCATTAATTGTATGATTTACATCAACAAGCGTCATATTTATTTGCATCCATAATATATGATTGAACAATTTTTCCAGACCACGGTTTCAATTGCCCAGAACGTGAGGACGGTTGATATATTTATTTGACGTCAGAAACTGTATGTGACGTATGAGGGAGAAGTATAATCTGCGCATGTTTTCTTCACTACCTATTACTATACATAGTCAATAAAAGTACTAAAAAAGCGAATTTAGCAATATTTTTAAAACTACAAATTTGCGCTCCGTAGTTATAGAAAACTTATTTGCATCGGTAAGCGAACTAAAAGTTAATTTTACAGTATAGCTAACAAAATTGCACTCCCCAAAAATGCCTCTATCACAACAAGCAAAGAAAGAGCACAAAAAACGCATAATGAAGCTCCGTTAATGTGCAGAAGCAAAAAAAGAGGCCATCTTAATATTTGCTCAAAGGATCAGGAAAACTGGACGGAAACGCTCTTCGTGATGGGAGTATGGGACCCAGAAGCTGACATTTACTTTTTACTGGAATATTATGTTTTTTCAAATTATACAGAACAAGATGTTAATTATGCATAATATATTATTGTTAAAATTGAGTTATTTTCTTTTTGATTATCAGAATAGTCTCTAATTGTATAGAAACAGTTGAGTAGCAGGACAGATTTTTCTTTGAACTTAAAAAAGTGTATCGAATTTAATTGTTAAAGGTCATCTGACACTATGTTGTAAAGTATCGTACATGTATTACACGTGGATTTAGTAATGAGTTGTTATCGACGCCTGATGAATATGATTCCTAAGATGGGTGTTGTAATTATAAATATATGCTTTGCATGAAAATACGTTCCATTCTTAAGAAAATCAGTTTTTACAAAAGCTACAGATTCGTAAATAAATAGTCAAGTCAACGGTAAAGTTTCGAAGCTCAATGCTCAGAGGTTTGCAGTAATGACGTGGATGGCGTTTGCCTAATATTCGTACACTTTTTTTCTGCTGTTGTCGGTTATGACACGAGGAATTTAAAAAAAACACATACCACGATAGAATATTGCAGTCAAGAAGACTCGTAATGATCGCTAAAATATGAAGCAGATATCTTTTGTAAAGAGTAATAATAGAAGCAAACATCTAAAAAAATCAATTGACTCCAATCACCTGAAATGGAAATGGGATTGAAATATATGAACATTACCTCTCCCGATAAATGAATGGTATTGCCTCATACATCGTGTGTATGTGTATGGATTAATTGAACATATTACAAATAATTCAACGGAGCAAATAATGAAACGCCGAAAAACGATTTGTTTTGCTTTTTGATACTTCTTTAAAAATGCTAATATAATATTTTTTAAATTCTAGATCTTCATTTTCCTGAGCATGTGCGTAAATACGAAATACGTTATCGTAAATATTTACTTTTGTTCCTTAAACAAAAAAATATTATTTATTTGAGTATATTTGGATTAACTAAAGAAACAAGAATCGTAGCAGAAAATACTAAATTTTTGAATTTTATTTTTTCTACGTATTTTCATGCAATTCTCAGGTCTTCTTGAATATGTGCACTTATTCGCATGTTTGAATACTCTTTAACGTAGCCTGAAATCTTTCCAAACATAAATTCCGTGGTGGTAGCGGATATCTTGTGGTAATCCATGGTATTGTAAAGGAAATAATAAAAAAAAAAAAAAAAAAAAAAAAAACTTTGTGGAGATTATTTCCTTTACAATACCATCTTTCCAAACAGTTCTCACTTCAAAATAATGTCTATGAGACTTAAGTTGCGAGAATATCTAGAGAAATAAATTGCTGACGTTACTGGATCAAAATTTTCGACTTTTTTATGATCGTTTCGTCTATATGATATTGGAAGTACAGAAAATGTTCGTACCATAGAGAAATTATTATCCATTTTGATGTGAAAACATGCCGAACGGTCAAGGATCAAACTGATACTGATATCAATTTTGACAGTAACACTGACCCAGTGAGGTCATTAATATATTGATGTCTATTATCGTCAATATTGACAGACTTACTTTCCTTCTCATTGACATTATTTTCAATGTTACTGACGATCTGGAATCAAGAGTATTATGTGATCAGTAAACCTTTTCAACAATTTAGTGCTTATGCGCATTTGATTTTATTTATTTTCGTAAAAAGACAACAACAAAAAACAACGTAAAAACGCTGCGTGACCTATGCAGAGAGAGTATTACCTGCGCACTCTTTCTTGGGATCTAGAATCTCTTGCCAAAACTTTTACTATACATAGTTGAATGATGAATAATAGTACCAACGAAGCGAGGTCTGCAACATTTAAAAACCAGACTTTTTGCTTCAGAATATTAGAAAACTTCTGTATATCGAATATTAGAAAACATCTGTATTTCGTGTACCGATGCATGCTTAACAAAACGTGCGCATAGTGAAGCTACATTTATGTCTAGAAGCAAAACAAGGGACATTTGCCCAATGGATTACGGAAAATGGACAGAAACCAGAACGAGATAAGGGTCATTGACCCAGAAGCTTAACTACAATATGTCTTATAGGCATATTTAATCTTGTATAATTGTACTGTAAAAAGGTTATCTAAATCATTATATATTTTAATAACTAAATAAGTAACTATCAATATCATTTTTGATGCCCAGTATAGTCTGTAACTCCATAGAAACAGTTGTGAATCTGACAAGATTTACTTGCCACTTAGACTGTATCGATTTTAATTATTTAATGACATCAGGCAGTAATCAGGCACGAGTTGTAAAGTACCTTTTATATACTATATGTGGATTTCTGTTAGCTGTTGATACCGACACCGGCTGATTATGTGCCTACGAGTGTGTTCCAAATATAAATACATGTTTTCCATGAAAATATGTAGTCATTTGTAAATAAATAGGCAAAGCAGTGGTAATATTCCAAGCTCAAAGATGCAGCAATCACATGGATGGCATTTGCTTATTATTCACAGATGTTTTTTGCAATCTAAATACCTAGGTTCTATGAGATTTGTGTACTCAGAAAGATGTACTATACGTTGTGCTTCGCCACAAAATTATGCCATATCAGGCAGGAATGTATACATACGCAACGAGATGCATGAAAGCTGACTGAATATGAAAGAGAAATTCTTTAGTTTCAAGTGAATGGCGGCACTCCATGCTCAATTGTTGAAGAATTGGAAAATTGAGTTCATAATGATATTTCAGACCAGTACGATTGCACTGTTTGCAATCGATTTTGAAGGAACGAGGTTGGCTGCGCAATCTACGGCAACTCCATGAATTCCATATGAAGGTAATTTTAAAAGCAAAATGTTATAATCATTGACACCAAAAGTGAAATAACTGCAATAACCAAGAAAATAGTCGCTTCAAATAGCAAAAGACAGAAGTAGAAGCGAACCGCGTGGGACGTGGAGCACCAGCGCCTTCCCTTCGATGGACCTACAGTGGCTGACGACACCTCCTGCCGTATAAAATGAATATTTCTAAGGCATTCTCAACGGGAATCGTGGCCTCAGAAATGTGCATACCACTGTTAAGGTGGTTACAGCCAGATAATGTTATGTTTAACATGCCTTTTTTATTGGATTAATCGAAAGATGAGAGGTTCTTCTATGTTCTGGTAGAGTTTGACTCTTTATCGTCTAATTTCGCGTAGCGAGACCATAAATTTTGCTGTTTTAACATGGGCTCTTATGGTGCCCTGACAGATCTTAGCTGAAACTTTAAAATTGTGAGAAACTTATCAGTTGAACATATTTATAAAAACTCTTCTTTTGGTCGCTAGCATCTATAAGAATGAATGTGCACAATTTGAAAGAAATCTACCGTTTCAAATGAGAGAATTTTGCAAAATTATAAGCCTAAATCAGTCCGAAAGAAGACGTTCCCGCGCTTTCTAGAGAGCCGGGACTGTGACGCGAATCTCGGCAACACCGCGCGCGCAACGCGCTTCATTTAAATCGAGTGACAAGACCTTGCAAGAATTCGTACATCTCCTTGGTGGAATTAAAATATCCTCACTCCTGGAAAACATTGCGTTTGATAGTAACCAGATATTCGAAAAAGCTGGAATTTGATGGATATAATGGTTAGGGCAATCTGAATGAGAATCTTAACTCAATTAATATTCCAAATGAATCGTTTTGATACTACTCTCTATAAGAAAATGGGCGATCTTAGGAATTTATAGAATTTTTTAAGCATTCAGTTTATTATTATTATTATTATTATTATTATTATTATTATTATTATTATTATTATTATTATTATTAACAGTGATTAACAGTCATTGAACTATTCGAAAATTATTCATATTCACTTTTTTATAATGGAGGTATACAATCGATTGTCATTGACTTTCGCTCCACAGTTGCACACACAGGATTCAAAGCAGCAATCTTTAGCATATATCAGCACCTCAATCTGTAGAGCTACTAACTAGGCATTCAATTCAGAAAGTAATAGACTTTTTAGAGGCTTCAAATGTGTTGCAATGATAAAATACTGTTATGTTGGTGTTAATATCAACCATTCAAGGTATAGGTGAATGCAGAGCTGGATTTCCTCCTAGCAAAATTAGGCTTGGCACGAAAACGTCGGATTTTCGGCAGAGAAAACTCTTGGTGCCCGGCCTTGCTAACGAAAACGTGGATAGATATTATTTTTGTTTATAGGAAATGATTACCTCTAATATCGTTGTATAGGCCAGAATGAATGTTTTGTGGGTCCTTGATTCAAAAAAATCGATAGACGGCAAATTGTCTGTCTGTCTTTTTGTCTCTTCGTCCGTTTGCGATCAATGCGAATCGATATGAACGAACTCGAGTTTTTCGAGTTCCAAATGTATATTTTCATTTTTGGAGGTACTTTGCATGATACTTCTCACCCATTTTCAAAATTTTCTCAAATGTGACTTACTCAATAGAAGTACAACAAGCGATTTGGCAACATTCTATAACAAGAAATGTGCGCTCCTGCATAAGAAACTATATCCACACAAGACATTCAAATTTGATTCGATTTGATTGTTCTGCCACCGGCGTATCTAATGCTCCCACTACTCTCGCATCTAACATTGGGAGGGAGGGAAGGAGGGAGATTAGATACAAGAAGATGATGGTAGGTTATTCTCTGACAACTATGTTTAATAATTTTATGTTACAGTTCATATTTTATCGTGTAAGCCAAATTTTATGTTCCGTCAAACGGGTTATTAAACAAGCTTCTAATATAATCGCTTTAACACCACCGCCTCGACAGCACAGCGGCAACACCTGCGGTTTCGTTGCCCTATAGGTTCTAAGGCTCGATATCCGACAGTGGCGGATGTTCGACTCCGGCTAGATAGCTGAGTCGAACTCAATCACTGGAGGAGAATACTAGCGATTGCCTGCTCTGATGGTCAGTTTTCCGCGGTTTCTCCGACCAATATCAGGCCAATCTGGGAGCGAATTGGTCTCGTATCCTGGGAAGGCGAGTCGCAGGGCCGCTGGGGCCTCACCCAGGAGAGCCACTCCCAGGCCGCCGACGTCGGCACCGTCTCAGCGGGCGAGGCGGACAGCCTCCTTCAGGGAATGGGAGCTTTTGAATCCTTTCGCACAAGTGGACATGCAGTGGACCTGCGGGGCGAATAGCGTCGCAAAGTAGGTGTCGCGCCGTGAATTACTGGCCAATCACACAGCCAATATTCACTTGTTTTAGTTTACCTAATTTGATTGAAATTACGTTAATCGAGTTAATCCTACTAGCTCTTTTGGACGAATTATGAGTAATCTCATACGTTTTTTTTAACATAGTTGAATTGTTCTGAAGCATAATTTAAATTTACGCCTCACTTTATACTTTAGTTTGTTTTTGAAACTTTTTGCTAAGACCCAAAGCAAGTGATCAAATTTTATTTTCTAGTAAGAGCGACACTTATTGAGGAAATAGACATCCTTTCGGATGCACAAAATTTCGAATTTCAAAATAAAATTTTTCTGTAAATAATATTTTGTTTACATTTTTTCTGCATGTGAAGGAATGGTTTCAATGCTGCCATATTTTCATAAAGTAACACTTTGTCCAACAACATAACCGTTTAAGAATATGAATTTGAACGTGCTATTATTTAACACCATATTTGCAAACCTAAATGAAATTACCCTCATTATATTATTTCAAAGGTAACCGTACAAACCGTAACAAACAAAATGAGATAAATATTTGTTGTACTATTTCTACATTATCAAAACACAACAGATAGAAAAATACAACAGACTTGATATATGTAAAGTCTTTTTGTAGAAATATTTGAAATAATCAATGTTACTATCCCTGAAATCAATTAGAAATATTATATTTTAATGTTCTAATATGATACGATTTGTATAAAATTGTTAACAAACCATCTGGAGAACGAATGGTCACTAATATAAAATTTGGCAGCTCGCCATTAGGCGTACGTGCTTTCTGAAATTGAATATAGAAAAAGAGACAAATGTGACGATCAGTAAGTTTAAAGAATGATGTCGTCTGATACCTTCCGATTAAAGTCTCTTCGAGTCACTCATATACCCGCTGCGCGCCTACACGTTTATAAATAACGTATCGGCGACAAGTACAGAGTTCTATTTTCAGTCATTCTTTTCTAAGATTCGAGAATGCGGTCAGCGAATTGAACGGTGAAAACATTGGACGACATGTGAATTACTTTGAATTTCAGTGCGCAAGGAAATGCTTAAATTCTCACCTACGGGAGCGAGTAAAGACGCTGTAATATTTTTAGCTCTTCCTCTATTCTCGTTCTTTGTTTGGGATACTCGAAATGTAACGCTCTAGATTCACAGCTGATTTGTATTGCGAGGCAACGCTTACGACCAAAGTCGACGAACTTTCCCGACAGACTGGGGACATTCTTTTTGATAAACAAAGCGTAGATTTATGTATATACGTAATACTCCGTAGGTGTATGATTTTTGTTACTATTTACTGCATATATCTCGGCATCACAATAAAATATTTCTAAGTCTTTATTCATTTTTATCAGATTAAATGTGCTGACTAAAAACAGATTTCTTGTAAGGTTCTAATATTTTTCTATAACCTGCTATAGTAATAAATGCTTATAAGATGAAAATATGTGTAATTTTAAAAAATCAACAGTAATTAAGTTATTTCGCTCATTGAAGCATTACTTTAAAATTCGAGTTTGAGGGAAATATTATAAACTCAAGATAGTTCTCGAGATTTTAACACTTTTTGATGAAACAAAATATTTCAAACAAACAATTTTGAAACATCTCAAACACTTCTGAATTATAATATTTGTCAAATAACTTGTATGGTTTTCAGTAAGGGAAGTGAGTATTTACTCTAGTAGCAACTGAAACATGTCTAGTAAAAAATAATGCTGTGAACACGAAAATATCTCAAAATAGTTATTTATATATCAAGGCTGAAAAATGATTTTGGGCTCTGTTAGTTTACCACCTCAGCTCCGCTCCGCCTCGGCTTGCATACAACTGTTTTTCGTACACTCACCTCCCCATTTTAGGTTCGATTTTTTAGAGAGATCTCATTTACACCGTGCGGTTTCGTCATATAGATGTAGATGTTCTTCTATATTATCGACTTTTACGTTGACAGAACTGTCCTAATTGTTAAAGCGTGTAGAATTTGCGGCTAGTTTTGGCGATTTGTTTCGTTGGAGTGCGATATTCCAGAGATTATAATGGAGGAAGGTGAAGCTGCTATAAGAGTTTACTTCCTCAAAAATCAAAGGATTCATACGAAATAATCGTATGAACTCTTTTTAAAATGGAAAAGAGAGAAACATGTAACCGTGGTGAATGAAACAACTATGCTGGCATATCTCTATGAAAAGGTTTCACTAGTTTCAAAGTTCACTTTCATAAGTAAAGCTAATTTAATTGGGTAAGATAAATAACTTTATTTGTACAATAGTCCCATACAGTGAACCCGTGAACATTATGGAGCAAATATTCAATGCTAAAGTCAACCCTAGGTATAAAAGAAAACATAGGTGTCGGGCAGTGTTAAATCATTTTTGATGCGCAAGTCAGAAAAATACGAACCCAAAAAAATAAAAAAAAATTCTTACCAAATAAGAAATAAAATAAGTTAAAAGCATTCTGTATTAGAAAAAGAATAAATATTATTTGCCAGTGTCAACAGTCATCTGTACATTGTCTTGTTTACCTGACGTTGCCATGGGAATCTTCCTCTAAAATGCATTCTTGGCCTGGGCAGCCAAAGTTCACCTTTGTGGCGTATAAATGCTCTGCCAAATACGGGTTTTGAAGTGAGGATACAGAAAAATAAATAGGGGAGACCAGGGTTGTTTGTCACCAATTGGTAGTTTTTAATTTCTTTTCGCAATTCTGGGTTAGTTTTGATCAGTTTGAATGTATCAAAGGAAACAATTTTTTAAAAATACCTTATGATATTTTTTAAAAATGAATGTATAACTGTTGAATTTTAGAGCCATTAAAAGCCATCAAGCTTAGGGATTAGTTGACACTACCATGGTATAGATTGACACACGTCTTCTATGAGAATGAAGAGTAATTAGAGTATTCTCGTGGCTCCTCTCATCTCTCCTCATCATCTCTCCTCAGCGTCGATTCCCGGACACGCTCATGTGAAATTTGTTCCAACAAAACGAGTCTGCTTGCTTCAGTGGGGCCCAATTCTGGCCGCTGGGTAGTGACGCAGGGGCGCGGTGCGTCGATAAGTAGTTATAAACTAGGAGAGATACAGAGTGGCACACACTTTCTCGTTCTAGTTAGTTTTCTAATTTTTTTGGTATGGGCTAGATTTTCGGTCTTTCTCATTCTCTTTCCAGCTACCATCTATCTCCGCCCCAATTACTATTATTATTATTATTATTATTATTATTATTATTATTATTATTATTATTATTATTATTATTTCTGTTTCTTAATAGCAGAACCGAAATATTACTTTAAGACTATTAAAGAAGAGTAAAACCTCGTCCTATACAACAATTTTCATTGAAAAATTTGGAGCCGTTTTTAAAGAAAGTCATTTAAGCTTTATTGTAAATACGACATTTTAAGCTCGTTTTCACAGAATATTTTTGAATTTTTGAAAAATTTTAAGAAGTCTGTTAATATAACTGTTTTTGACGTAAATAAATAGAAAAAAGTAATTTAAAGCACTTTAACTCACAAATGCAATAGTGTTTATAAATTGCTGAAAATGTGCATATTAAAAGCGTGAGAAATATTTTAAAAAAATATTTGTGTAGGTTTTGATATATCCCAAAATGATCTTTAAGTCGTATTAAACAGTACAATTAGCATATTTGGGGAAGTGTTTGAGAAAGTAGCGTTTCTGAAACCGCAGAATACTGAGATCATTTTAACAGAAAACTGTTGTGTTATCGAGAAACTTTATATGACGTTATTTAATACTCATTTACTTATAAATGAAATGATGTTAAAAAATCGCTGATAATGTAAATATTGAGGCCGTGAGAGACAAATAAAATAATGTAATTTTTGTAATTTTTGAAAAAAACCAAACCATATAGTAATATGGAGTTTATGCCATCTTAGAGAGTTCATTTAGCACCGTCCATACCAAAATTTTGGAGCTAAATCTCATTAATTGTGTTCATTATGAAACAACGACAGAAAAAAACTATTTTGAATTATTTCCAAATATCTTAAACTCTGATTTAATTTGAACTGATTTATTTAAAGAAGATAACTGATTGGAAATAAATGGCGCATAATTGGAAGAATTGTAGTAATCCAAATTTATGAAAAATGTGTTAACACGATGAAACATTTGAATGTGGTCGGAGTTATAATCGTTTTAAAAAACATAGAAGTATTTGGAAAAAAATAATTTCTCAAAAATTCCATTACCGATTTAACGCAAATTTGGGGAAAATGTTGCTGACACTTAGGTCTAACATTGAACAACATTTAATTTTTGTTTTTACATACTTATTCGTTTATGGTGATTTTAATTTTTTATCTCACTAATTACTAAAATTAAAAAATTAACAATGTTGAATAATCGAACTTATTTAATATTTTTACGGGTCGGTGCGAATATTTTCAACATGGAAAATTTCTTGCACCATTCATTGACAATATTGTTTTAAAGTAGTAGTTAATTGAAATTAACATGTATTAAAAAAGGCAATTAATTTTACAACATTTTATCCACAAATCACGGAGAAAGAAGTCGTAAAATCACGATCAGGAAGTATTTAACGTAGAAGCGCTTGACATTATGTCAATAAAAAATATCGTAACACTAAATAAAAAAATAAAAATAGTATGACATGAGATTACAACACGGCTTTAATAATTCAAGCAGGGTATTGTATGAGAAATGAGTGAAAAGTTAATTCTATAAATATAAGTGAGAAACAACGATTTTTAGATATGCTTTTTCCTTCATCTCATTCCGCCCTGAAATTTCACCTAGGTCGAACAGCAAACATCCCAAGCCGAATCAAATCCAAATTTCCCAAAGACATGCTTAAACCTCCATAAACCAATAATATCATCCCGTATCTAAATAGAATCTTTCACGTTCCCTTCCTATTGCTCGATAGGGCAATCCTAACAACCTACACCCCTCTCCAAAAAAAAAAAAATCAAAAATAAATCCCAGCTGCTTCTACAAGCAAACCAACGAATTAAACGAGTCAGAGTATCTAATCTCAATTTGTCAGAAATGCCCAAATCCCAAAATGTCAGTATGTAAAACCGAAACCCCTCGAAAGACCTTTGGTCGAACGAGAAGAAATAAATTAAAAAAAAAAGATATGCTTTTTAACAATATTTCTTAAGAAGGAGACTATTTGCTGCATGTAAAAACACACAAAACACAATTCAATAA
This sequence comes from Gryllus bimaculatus, assembly GCA_017312745.1. Taxonomy (NCBI): domain Eukaryota; kingdom Metazoa; phylum Arthropoda; class Insecta; order Orthoptera; family Gryllidae; genus Gryllus; species Gryllus bimaculatus. Next base: position 7,217,787 of record BOPP01000043.1, read on the forward strand.
TGAAATAAACCAAATTAATGTATAAAATATACTTTAATATTTCAGCAAATATCTCTGCCAATTCAAAACCAATGAAATATGAAACACATACATGTCGAATCCCCCAAAATGAGTGACAGTTTTTGATTGATCGGAGAACAGCTTCTACGTACTGTACAAGGATTAGTATTGCGAGGTTTCGGTGGTATGCATATGCATGCGCTTTGTATTCCAGAACATATAGCTGTCCTTTTCTCTCAAGTGCGAAATTTCTCCCACAATGAACAAATAAAACAAAATTGGCAATTCTAAGGCAATGAATTCATGCTGTTGGACAACGTGCAACTACAGTGTTGACCTAACGCTTCTATTAATTGAATGTGCAGGGCCACATTACAGTCGGGGCCCGGGCGTATTTCAAAGTCAAGTCGCCGTCGAATTACCCAGTGTTCGTTGCCATGCGGCATTCATTTCGCGCGTGGCCAATAAGTCATCATATTCTAATGGCACTTGACCTTGCCGGAGGCGCGCAGACGGCGCGGGCGCCCGTCGGAAATGGTCCGTCCTGCGGCGGCGGCGGCGGCATGGGGGCTCTTGCGCTCCGGCGGGCAAAGAGGCTGGGCACCTAGCACGACACAAAGACAAGAAGCGATTCGGCGCAGGGATTTTCGCCTCATGGGTGCAAAACCAGACACCTGTCGCCAGACGCATCACTGAAATGGACGAACCGACGTAACCGTTTCGGTGAACATCGCGAGTTCAGCGAGTTTAACGATGGTATTTGTACGAAACAAAAAATTTACTACACTCGTATTTGAAAAACGACTCAATCTGCACGTTAAAGTGACAATTCAGGTATAATCGATCCTTCTCTGATCTCATCGAACATACCCTCGACAGACATACATGCGCGACGTTCCATCCTGAATCGTGAAACGTTCGCGACAGGGACGATTTCGTGGGGCAAAATACAGAGAAAAAAACCAAAGCCAGCAGGGGCAGACGGGCAAACAGACGGTGGACGAGCGACAAGCGGCCGCGAGCCTTGTGGCAACGGCTGTGGTGGCAGTGGAAACAATGCCCCAAGGTCGTCGTGGCCGAACGATAGCACTTGGCCGGCATCCTTTTCAGGATCAGCGAAACGCAACGTCTAGAGGGGTTAGGGTGATTCGTCAGCGTTAATACAGCACTAAAGGAAGATTAGCAAGTGTTGGATCGTAGTACCACTCGTGCAAATGGCCCTCGTCGTGGTCGTTCACCTATGACTCTGTTATCAACGTCATTATTCTGCGATGAGGACCTTACTTGAAGACATTCGCAATGCAAGGAAGGCATGCTTCAGTTATATACGCAGAATAGTTAAAATGACTAGGATAAATGGCGATGGGTTACTCCTTTTAGACGGGATTCCTTTAAAGAAAGCGTTAGATAATGACAGTTTTATCTAGTGGCGTGCCCAAGCGCATCAAAGAGGAGGGGCACACTTTGCCATGTTTATATGTATACCAAACATACAATGACAACGTTTTTAATACTGTATTTCTATTCTCTGACCACTTCATAAAATATATTTAATGATTATGACTATAAAGTAGCAGTGTTTTCAAATTCACGTGCCGCTCATGGGGCTTCTGCCCCCCCTGTAGCCAATAATACACATTAAGAAATGTATCTTTCATTAGTTTTGTATACTAAAGCTAATCGCTCAACATATCAATTATTGTCGTTAGAAGTATTAGCTATAGGTCCGCAAATAAATATACATTTTATATTCTGCGTACATGAAACATTCTTTATAAGAAAACATCGAGACGCCTGGACCTTAATAATGCATCCCCACCCACCTCCCAAGATAAATCGTGTGTGTGATTCGACTTTTACGCGATTCCATGGCATTCACGTGCCCCAAGAAAGAGGAGTTCGAGACCCACTGAGGAGTTGTGTTTCTGCTGAAAGTAACGAAATCTCATTAATTGAAGTTCATTGTGCTAATTCAACGTATTTGTTATGATTCATGCATCAAATACCTGCTTAAATTCACCAATGATGTGTTTCTCCCTTCAAAGAGAATGATGTTAATAAATTAAGACAATAATTAGTTAATCTAATAAATCATTATAAAATTATTATTTGCAACAATTTGCATTAAATACACATATACTTATTAATTTTATTATAATGAAAATTCGGACACGTGTTCATGCAGTATAAAATATGTTATCTTTATGAACGTAGGTATTTTTAAATTCAGTTTCTTTAGAATGACGTCATTGGATTCACTAAGTATGTTCAAAATAAATACAATTTTTTCATGTTTTTTGCATACAGAACATACAATGACAACAAACCTTTTAAATGCTTTCCTTCTACTCTAACTACTTCATAAAATATATTTAATGATTGTGACTATAAAGTAGTAAAGTTTCGTTTTTGCAAATTCAGTTGATACTACAGACACAATCGAAGAGAATAGACATTTATTAAGTTTGTATTATGACGTATAAATGAACATTTGCACGCATAAATAAACACTCCATAATTCACAGACGCCAAATTCTTTAGGTCATGGTTGTTGTTTCAAACGAGCAGGCAGACACAAGACCTTGACGATGGCCAGAGTTTGCAATGCTGTCCGTCATGTATTACGTCAAATGACGAAGCACTTTAAGGCGTGTATACCGTTTTCATCAGGCAAAACCGCCTCAAGCGACAATAAGCACACAAAAAAATAATTTTCCGATTTATTATTAATTAAAAATCGTCAGTACCAAGAAAAATGAAACGTCTCAAAAATATCATTTTACACAATAACGTTTTTAATCTGAGAGGAACCGTGTATTTCGTGGTAAAAGACGAAGAGTTTAACACTACTTATGTACCGAATCTCTAGTAAATTACTTGTATGGTTTTTTAGTTTTAAAATATTTTCTTAACCTATTTTTTCAGTTACGTCACAAATGACGATTTTTGAGACGTGACTAATTTCTTGTGCACAGTCGAAGTAATTCAGAACAAAGAAAATAAAAAAGTAAGATCAAAAGGAAAAATAATAAATGGTCATTTATTGAATTATGAGTTGCCAAATATCCATCAAGAAAATTAAAAATACGTTCTTATGAGAATTAGCTATTATTTAACAATTTTATATGAAATTAAGGAATCGGTTTGTTTTTCAAGGAATTACCTTTCTTTTTAATAAAATGGGAAGGTTGTTTACACATTGTAAATTTTTATGCAAATTGAACTCCGTTCGAATTGTCTTAAAAATAGGTTTTCTAGGACCTAATTTACTGTAATATAATACTAATGTCATTCATTAATCATTCTTCATTCGACGTTAGATTAAGAAGTAGATCTTCGCAAGCTCCAATATTTTCCTTCACTCTTTTCTGTCCTTTGCACATTTCATGTAAACCTAAACATAGGATTTGCAAGTCCTTACAACCTCTTCCTTGTAATTCGTGATCTACGTTTTTTAGAGATTTCGGGTTCTCATTTCCTTAATACTTTTTAAATCCATCCTTAATGTCTAGTGAGAGCATTTCCATGCTAATGGACATTTTTATTCAATTCTAAAACACTCAAATTTTGTGATTAGTATGTGTTTCATGGCATTATACTAGTGACATGAGATCTGCGCCATTCTTTTAAGCGCTATTTGTCCTATCCATGGAAAAACATTAAAGAAATAATTTGGAGCGGATTTTCGAGAAAATGTTTTGTTTTTATGCTTAAAATTTGCGTTAACGTCAAGCAGAAATTGCACGAAAACTTCACGTTTTTTTAAAAAAATATACACAACTGTTTTAAAGATTTTATTTTTTAGAACCGATTTTGTTTAAGACAAAGAAGTCTATCTTCAAATTTGTAGGTTTGGAACGTAACCTTTTCGCAGCGGTAAAATACTTTGCCGTGCCTTTAAACGTGCATGTGTGTCTATATTGTAGCAAATGCTTGCATGCATATTTTAGAACTAGATATTGCATGAAATCTTGACTTTGTTAATGCGTTAATAAAATCTATCAATCTTGTTTTATTGAAATATTTAATTTCCCATTTGTTCTTTTCTTCCCACTTTTCTTTTCTATATCTGTTCCTTTAGTGCGAACACGTATTTTCCAGAAGCTTTTTCTCTAAAATATGTGTTCTTTTTGTTCCTTAAGATTCAGTATTTTTGTAAGCACCACATTATTGTTGTACTTATTTGCAATTTAGATCTTGTAGACACTAATTTGAAAGACAGAAATACCTTTATTCATGAAATATGTCTTAATGCCGATTACAATTCTTTCTTTGATTTCTGCAATCCTATTTTTTTTAAATTTCTCTTAGATATTTCAACTAACTAATGTTTTGTACGTCGATGTTTCTACTGAAATTCATTTTCCTGAAGTTTCGTGAACATTCACGAATTAAATTCCTTAAAGTTTACAACTGTATTAGTGTAGATTTTGTATTATTGGTTGAGGTAGATAAATTTCTCTCTTAAGTCTGGTGATTATTCAAACTATTCCTTGGCATATGCGCCAATCTATTCTACTTGCGTAGAGGTATTTCCTCTTGTATCTTTTTTATGATGAACATAGTAAGTCAGAAAGGTATGAAAATTAACATGATATTCCTTGTCTTTCGCTTGTGTTCGCTGGGAAGCTTTCAGGCTATTGTTGACCTTTACTTTTACTTTATATGTGTTAAAATTATTTTAAGCAAACATAGTAATTTATTAATTGGATTGTTGGTGAAGTAGATACCTTTTTTATTTTGATAAATAAATAGAGATATTGTCAGGTATCAATATTTTATTTCCACTAATGATCATTTCGATCGCGTAGCGATCATCCTCAGAGCTTGCAGCTTCTGGGCCGAAAACAAAGTTCTGCCTGCAGAACTTATTAGAAATTAGTGGAATTAAAATATTGATACCTGACAATATCTCTATTTATTTATCAAAATAGTAATTTATATCTCACTTAAAACTGCATTGAGGAATCATTTCTTGCAACTGGAAGCAGCCGAAGCAGCGTGGCGTCAACTGATGTCCGTCCGAGAGGTTCCAGGGCTCGAGTTCCGACGCACAGTGGGATTAAACGACAAACGTGATTAAAATTCAATATTTCTCGCAAAATGCAAAATAATAGCCAGATTGGGGCTTTCGTCATCGCTAAATATGAATATGATATCAAAAATGAAAAATTCGAAATGGCGGATGACATTTGGAAAAACGTGGAAGAATGCAACAAAATTAGTATATTGGGGTTTTCGAGAGACTGATTAGGACTATGACATCAAAAATGAAAAATTCAAAATGACGGATACTTTCAGACGACGCAACAAGGGGCGAAAGTTTACCCCACCCCTTCCCTTCACTCCCCATTTTTCAAATTCTGTGTAGCTGCATTCTGTGACTAGCCGGTGAAATTCACATATCGTTGTGCACATCCCTCTTTCTGGTATATACCATTTTAACCTAAGTGTTAAAATTCCCAACTAGAAACTTTTCTTTCGAATTTTCGCCAGGTTTATGCATTTTATCCCCAATGTGTGACGGCTACAGGGATTTTGATACACTAGCTAGATACTTAGGGGGATAGAGTTCTGGAAGTCTGAAAGAGAATTCTAGCGGCCAACACCAGGCGAACGCCGGAACAGTTCTCTAAGAAACGGGACACGGCCCCGCGCGATATTTCCTTCCTCTTCCTAGTCCTGTTCCCATCCCTTTCTTTCACATTCTTACACTTTCATGTACTACACTACGACTCACGTCGGTAGACCGGCTGCAAGCTTAGAGATTGTTTGAGTTTAAGCGGTGCCCCTAATGGAGGGAGACACTTGGATGGGGAATACCGGCAAGGCTATGAATAGGCCGTCCCCGGATCACACCATCCAGCAGGGGATGGGTACTGCCACATCCCGTGATACGAAGCATGCACTACTCTTACTGGAATAACGTCCATAGCAATAGACGCGCCTTGAATCACGAAATAATCAAATCAATGCTTGAAGAAGGTGTAATCAAGGGTCTCTGTGGAGATAACTTCCATCTCTAAATAACTGAAGAACTGTCTCTAACTGTTAGTATTGTGGTGAGTTTTCGTTGACATTTCCAATGAAATAATTATATGAGTCGTCATTGCAAACAATATTATTTATTAAAATAGCAGCTTTTGATGGCTTAGACATCTGATGAAAACTGATGATGATGGCTAAGCCATTGAAAGCTTCTATTTGAAAAAATAATATTGTTGGCAATAACGACTCATAATTATTTCATTGACTCTAGCTGTTCTAAGGTCCATCCTTTACATATATATTTGTAGAATGAAATGAGACGCAGTACTGAAAACACTTATAGTATTTAAAAGATCTCCTGTGAATACCACAATACTGACGGATACAGCCCACGTTATCTCACACACACAGCGCACACCTCTGACAACCTCTATGTCTTCGCCGGAACTGTCCTATCCTTCCAAAACATCCTTTAACGGCCCTTGTTCAGGGGACCACATACCGGCTAACCCTATTACCATTTGCACCTAACCCTAACCTAACTTGCGCACTTGCCCGTATCTTAAAGCTACTAATTATAACCACTTTCACATCACTAGACTCTCTCTCTCTCTCTCTCTCTCTCTCTCTCGCTCTCTCTCCCTCTCTCTCTCTCTCTCTCTCACACACACACATTATATATAAACTAATTTCCAATGCACACAGAAATTGAAATAAAAACTATGCAGCCTCTCGCGATATGGGAAGTTCCTATAGTTTCGTTTGATACCCAAGAACACGTGAAATATACACAAACATGTATCGTCATTATTTGCTCCAAGCCACTAGTTGTATTGTGGGCCGCTGCTACCTCTCGGTTTTGGGCGTCTGTATCCGGAATCCCCCCTGTCTCCGCGGAGAATGGAACATCCAACACCTTTCCTAAAATTTTTTCTTTGATAAGATCGTTGCTGGCGTTTCTGGTGTTTTATTTATTTATTTTCTTTGGGATTGCACAACACTGATCAATGTTAGAAAATACTCTAAGACATTTGAGATAATTGCTTAAATCTACTTATAATATTCAATATTATTACTACTAGTGTGGTAGAAATATCTTAAAATATGCACTCTATTTTAGTTCAAAGTCCTATGATGGTCCTGTAAAGTAGTAAAGCGGTATTGTATGATAATTTAGTAGATCTTTCGATAATTGGTGTAAGTTCGTGTAGTTTAATTTTTACTTATATACTTATAAAACTTTGTGATGTTTCCGATTGATGAGGATGTCTTAGTACTAGGTATTTTTTGGGAATGTTGGGAGGGTGCCATTGTACATGTTCTTGGGATCTACGTCAAGAGGGGGGTGTCCGATGTCTCCGCCTGTTTTGTGTTTCTTTCAGCGGCGCGGATCTCATCTCAGCTAATTTAGTCAGCTTATTTATTTTGTTATTTATTTATTTATTTACGTCAAAAATAGTTAAAACTGTTTGTGACGTGCTATGAGGAGACGTTAGTTTGAAGTTACAAATCAAGGAGCTGTCTCAGCATTTGCTCAAGAATCAGGGAAACTGTACGAAGACCTGATCGACATTGGGGTCATTGACCCAGAAGCTGAGGTACAATACTAGTTTACAGGATTTTTACAGGTTTTTAGAATTATACAATCGAAATGGTAAATAATAAACTAAATGTCGTTTTCAAAATTAATTTTATTTTCCTTTTGGATGCTCGGTATAACCTCTAATTGTATAGAAACAGTTCTGAAGCGGAAAATATTTTACTTGGGACAAACTTTTGTATCGAATTTAATCGTTTAAAGCTATCTGGCAAGGTGTTGTAAAATAATGTACATGTATAGTATGTGAATTTTTGTAGTGAGCTGTTGATACTGGCACCTGATGAGTATGATTACTACGACGTGTGTTGTAGTTATAGACCTCAGCGTTTTCTGAAAATATTTTCTCTTAAGTAAGTCATTTGTAACAAAAACCACTGTTTCATATATGAAGAGACAAGGTAATGGTAAGATGCGTAGATTAATAAAGAGAGGCTTACAAGAATCAAGTGGGTGAGATTTGCTTATTATTCGTTCAATACATCTTTGTAATCGAAAAGTCTGGGAACTATAAGAAGTATTTCCCCAGAATATTATGCCATACCTCAGGCGAGAATGAACATTCGCGCAATATACACAACGATCAGTATGGAGGCTAACTGAATTTGAAAGAATTCTGTAAGTGTAGCGACAATAACTTAATTTAATGTTCAATACATTTAAGTGGAAATTCTATTTAACGTTTAACTGAATTTAAGGACCTAAAAATGTGATTATCTTAACATCAGTCAACGGAACACCATTAGTTTTAAATGAAGTACATAATTGTTTATTTGAAATAGAAAACGGCATTGAAACAATTTTCGTTTCATTTACTATCAATGTCATTACGGAACCAACTTGAAATATCTGATATTGTACTATCTACGGTTTCTTTATTGCAGAGAATATACTATCATCTCCAAAGAGAACTGTTATTTCGTTTCTAATCGTCGAGGGCATATCGTTTACGTATAGTAGGAAGAGAATAGGGCCTTAAATCGATCCTTGCGGAATTCCACATGCAACTGGCAAAGAATTGGAAAGGTGTGTACATAATGTTCCATTATTCCAATGAGATATTTCTACTCTCTGAGATCGTTGTTTAAGGTACGAACATAACCAATCTAGAGCAATTCCACAAATTCTGTGCGAAAGTAATTTTGAGAGAAAAATGTTATGATCAATTACGTCAAAAACTTTTGAAAGATCTAAAAATATTCTATTAGGTGGTTCGATTTGATCCATGGATGAGGCGACATCTTAAAGAAAAGAAAATATGTCTGTTTTCGTATATTATTATTATTTTCGAAATCGTTGTTGGCAATCTGAAAACGCGTCGTATTTACTGAGAAAGAGTTGGAGAATGTTTATGGGGAAGAGTCGAGATGAGAACGTGAGCTCCACCATGCCTCAACACACAAACAAACATCAATAGCCGGGGCTGGATTTGAGCGACGTTTCGTGCTGAGAAAGAGTGGACCTCTTCCTTTAATGATCTCTGGTAATCGAAAAAACTTTCGCATTTGCCTCACAAAATTCTGAAAAGAAAACACTGTTACCAATTAAATTTTTCCTAAATTGTAAAATATGAGTCCGATATGTAAAGAAATTATCTTGACAACTCGCAGGGTATTAAAGTACATTTAAGTTAAGCATTTCAGTATATCATTGTCCCTCTTAAGAAACGTCTTGTTACTCGTTCTAACTGATAAATTTTAAATAAAAAAGTAAGTTAACCGAAGAGAACAATACCCCGAATGAGAACATTATTTACTTGCCAATGACGGCATGACCAAAAATCACTCCACAGTGTCTATTCTGCCAAACACGCTGCAGTAACATTCCTTTACTGTAAGACAAATTGTCGTCTGACACTAACATGAACACGCTAACCTGGTCGTAGTGCCCGAAATACGAAGTATTCTATATCGTCCCCAAACATGCCTCTTGATGTAATGAAGTAATGTAATCATGGTCGTGATTCGATTATACGTTAGGCGAATACAGAGTGGAATATTATAACGCAAATCGAAAGGATTTTTATTGAATAAGATTTTAGCAAATGATATAGTAATATTAAATAAATGTATGTAACCGTCTTTCATTTCTACATCGTCTTATCAACGCCTCTATAAACCGCGCGCATCCCCGCTGGCGCCTCTGCGACGGCGACGGTGGCGACGTCTGGCGCGCGGGGGCGGCGGCGCGCTGTGGGTGGCGGCAGCTGTGGCTCGCGGAATCTCCGGTTGAATCTCGATTGTGAAGATCGAGCGGCGCGCCGCATAGAGATAATCGCGCTGCGTCGATAGAATGGCAACATTTTTCAAATATTGCAACAAATAAAAAAAATCCAGTTTGTAATTTGATTAAATATTAACATATTATTCAATAATCTTCTCTCTCTATATAATCTGCTTGGGAAAGATGGTGGATATTACTGTTTATATTATAACATAGACACAAAACCCGTAACGGTTTCTCCTGATAAATAGCAAATTACAACTTAAGCCTGCAGATTTTAAACGACAAATGTAGAATTTGGCAGATTACGACTTAATGAAACAACACGAAATTCATTACACACGTTTCACTGCAACACACGTTACCAATTTCACCTGGCCTCCCCATGGGGTGAGGTGGAAAAGTTCAGGAAACAACCCCCATGGAAAGAATCAATAAGGCTCATATGAGATCAGGTGATAAAAATATGCACATCTATATATTTAAATCCAAAGAACTGCTGAAACAAACATATAATAGACCATTTATTGGAAATATTACTTTTTTCCATTTGGAAACAAAACTAAATAAACATTTTGAAAAATATTTTAAAAAAAGACACTCTGAAAGAGACATCCGTGTCTGTTTAGGATGAACAGAAACAGCAAACAGAAGTGAATGGTTCTGAGTGGAACGTTTTCTCAGAGGGGCGTTTTTAAGTGTTAATGGGTGTTCAAATGCAAAGAGTGTACGCAATTAGTAAAGTATAGTTTATGTGGCCCTATTTTTTTAAAGAAAATTGTTTCTCATAGTACTACAATGTATCGTTTCATTTCGAGAACATAAAATATCTTAAGCTAGGATTTTATAAAATTTATTTCGTTAATTATATAATTGTAAGCAGATTTATCGCAATGACGCAATTATTCCTTCCATAATTGTAAACTTTGTATAGGAACGTAATATTTGTTTATTGTGCTTCAATCGACCTGGCAACAATGAATACCTCGAGATTTGAGAGGGCTCCTTCGCTCGACTACACGTGTTTTCAGAAACGTTCGATGTTCCATTGTGAAGTCATTTTCACTTTAAGTAATAAATTAAAAGGAATGAAATGTTCTCGCCGATCTGTCCAGTAGTACTAAAAAAGTTAAATATCAGGTAACTTGAATAAATTGAATTGAATAAATAAGTGCAAAACGTGAGTAAGACAGAACTTTTCTAGTTATGCTCGTAGAGGTTAGTATATCTTGGAAGTCATATTACTTAATAATACAAGAGCAATTGCAAATCGGGTGAAATGTGTGAGAAACCAATGCTGTCACTGTTGCAAAGCCATTTAGTGACACTAATCTATTCTTCCTTTGCATACGCGAAACCACTTGAAAAAGACAATTTGATTGTATTCTGGCTAAATTATGTACCCATGTTAAATATGTGGTTATCTAGATAGTATAATGTTTCCCAATTTGTTTTTTTTTTGTTTTTTCTTCTTGCGCGTAAGAAGAAAAATACGAGTATCGAAATATCGACTTATTTCATTCACTAATACATACTGGTTTGGCGCCTCTACTAATTTATTGCAATTTCAAAAACATCAGTCATTCGGAAAGACGCCATCCATAAATGTTGCTGCGCGCTATCGAAAAAGGCGCGTGTCGAATGGGTAGAGCAGATCGAGCGACGCGCCGAGACTGTTGAGATAGTCGCGCTGCTTCGCGACGCGTCATTGAGAAAACTGCGGTTAACCTCGCCTGTGCGGGTCGCGACACGATTCTCGACGAGATAGCCGCCCCGCGCCGCGCCGCGCCGCGCCGCGCCGCGCCGCGTCGCGTCGCGTCGTGACGTGTCGCGTCGTCACTGCCGAAGCGAGGAGTTCGTCTGTGACACGATAGTACAATGACTCCGGCTTGTGTACTCAACGGCGAGCACACTAGCCGTGTTTGTGTTGCGATAGGGAGCCTTCGCGCAGGTTGTCGACGCCTGCGCACTCGGCCAGGTGCGGCGAAGTCCACGGCTCCCCGCAGTCGCGTGGGCCCGGCGCTGGCCAGCCCGCCCGGCCTCCCCTCGCCTTCCTGCGTGCTCGCTGACTACTTTCGGCGCTAGCAGTGGCGCTAGCATTGCACCCTGTCGCCCTTCGTTATTTTTGAGGCGAATCATAAGAGAAGCTAATATTAATTTTAATTGAAACTCAGGCAAATGCAATCGTTGAGGGGATGAATTTCTGACGGAGACATTTCTTGCACGTATGAAAAATAATTAACTTTTAAACAACTTCTTTGTTATTCTATTTCTATCTTCTCATTATTCATTTATTTTCATTGTATCGTACTTGTGAATTTAATAATGTGTTGTCTATTATTTTTGTAATACTTGTTTTATTCATGTTCTATATTACTCACATACGTTATTATATTTACAATAATAATAATAAAAATAATCAACATTTTTTGTTATTTTTTATAATTATTACTATTATGATGATGATGATGATGATGAACATATTATACGCGGACATTAATTCCAATTTAGAAAAGGAGAATTTATGAAAATGTGACAGAAAGGAACAAATATTAATCGATATTTTCCATTGTGGTGAAAATATTTCCACATCTCATTTATTAGTTGAATGTCTTTTCACAAGTAATCTGACAAACTTAAAATTCGATACTGACATCCATTCTCTATTAAACTTTACTTCACAGTGACATTATTAAATGACACTCTCGGATAAGATGGAAAAAATGTCCGTAAAACCAAAAGACATATGAGCAATTACACTAACACTAACATAAAAATAATATTTTTGAAAGATTTATTAGACCCCGCCCCACCACCGACACACTTCTTCAGCCAAAAACGTGTTTTTAATTTAAATGTTTGTCAACTTATTACTATTTCAATTGATCGACAAAATGTGGAAAAAAAATTATTCAATATGAACAACATTTTTTATATGTTCTCTGCGTCAAATTCAAACGCAAAAATATATTCTTGATAAAGAAATAACAAAAAATAATTTTTACTGTCTTAGAACCATTCCTCTCAATCAAAAAATATAGTGAACTTTTTCAGAATTTTTGACTTCAGCCCAGCAGTCGATAAAGTCTTGAAGATACACAATAATATTTGTTTTGAGAGATTGAACTATTGAGATTGTTTTCGAGCATGTTTCAGAGCTTTAAGACAGTACAAATATTTTTGTTATTTTTTCAAGATTTTTTTCGTTTGATTTTGGCACTGAGAAAACTCCAAAACATTGTTCCGATAGTATTTATTATTTTTTTTCGTATTTTTTAAAATCAGATAAAATACGGTTGGTGAAAAATTTAAAACCACGTTTTAGGCTGTAGAGGGGTGTGTGTGGTGGGACAGGGGCTAAGAAAAATTTCAAAAATCTTATTTTTGTGTTAGAATTATAGGGTTACTCAAATGTCCTTTTGTTTTAGTCAATTTTTTGCCACCTTATCCGGGGGTACCCTTTCTATGTATTAATAAATTAGAAAAAATATATTCTTTTCATATTGTAAAAATTCACAAAGCTTGTTTTATTAAATGTATTTATTCTTTGGGTAGAACGTTATAAATTGTTAAATGTGAATATAATGTAATGCTGTGTAAATATCAATGTCATGTAATGTAATTCAAGTTTTGAACGCTCATGACCACGCAGTTACACAGCGATTTGAAATTTTAAAACAAAAAAAATCTTTTAAAAAAATTGATTTTAGGGAAGATTTAATTTCAGAATATTCTAGTCTATATAGTTTATTCATTTCAGGAAGTTAAACTTACTTTCTTACAATTCGAAAGCCTAGTGATGTTTCTTTCTTCGTTTCTTTGCGAGATGACCTTTCTTTTGAGTGTCGCCTAAATACATTCATTATGAGATGGGAATCTTTGTAACTTATTCAAGAATGTAGGATGCTAATAGAGTAATATTTTGTAATCATGCAATTATATCGTGCACTTTTGTGGTGCAGATGTGCAAAAATTTCAATGCTTTTTCATTTCTTTACTAATAATTATATTCTTATATTTGAGTTTACCCGAAGACAGACCGAGGTTAATATTCTTTTTTAATGTATTGATTGGGAAAGTTTAAATATAAGTATGTTCCTTTGTAATAATTTTTATGACTGAATTTATTCACCATACATATTTCCATTGCATTAGAAAATTATGTTATTGAAGATAATAATAGAGAACTTATAGTTATTGTAAAATATGAAATTTGTTTTGGGTCGTAACATTACGAAACATGCATGGGTACATTTTTTTGCCATTTTCTTTATTTTTTGGTTTCCTAATTGTAGAGCGGTAATCTTATTTTAAGATTATTGAAGAACAGTAAAACCTCGTCCAAAATGGCAATTTTCTTTTACAAATTTGTAGCCGTTTTTAAAAAACTGGCGTTTAAGCGCTACTGTAAATTCGAAATTTCAATCTCTTTTTCACATCCCACTCAAAATGTTTGATTTTCGAAAAACTTCATTTGAAGTCATTTTAAGTAATATAACTAAAAAATACAATAGTGTTTACAAATTTTCAATGGCAAGAAAGATCTTTAAAAAATTATATTAATGTGATTTTTGAAAAACAAAAGAATACATCGAAATTAACTTTACGTCATATTAAATAGTGCAACTACCACTATCCGTTCGAAATATTTGAAGAAAAATTTTGAGCGTTTTTTGAGAAAATAGCGTTTGAGGGTTTCAGAAATGCGGAGTTTTGAGAAACTTATCGCAGAAAACGGTAGAGTTTTTGAGAACCTTGTATGACATTATTTAAAGGGCTTGTACTCATAAATACAATAATGTGAACAAACTGCCGCTAGTATAAATATTAACGGCAAAACAGGCATGTCAAAAAATTATATTTTTGACATTTTTGAAAAACAAAAGATTAGAGCAATTTGGCGTTTATGTCATCTTATAGAGTACATTAGCACTATTCCTACTAAAAGTTTATAAAACAAATTTGGAATTTTTTTGAGAAAGTCTTTTTTTTTTGTATTTTTTTAAAATTTGCCCATTTTGCACGCAATATTGAGCGCAGACTACTAAAATTTTCAGAAAAATGTACATGTACTTAATGAAAAAACTCACTATGGAGAACATTTTTTTCATTTTGTACTTTTAAGAAGAGCCGGAAAAAATTCATTCTTTCGAAATTATCGAAAACGTAGAGTTAACCGTGAAAATCACCTTTATAAGTCTATGTTACTCTAATCTTACAATAATTTTTTTTAAAAATGGAGCTCTTTTTTGAGAAGATTTGGAAATGTCCGGGGGTCTTGATGTAAAGTACCTCCAAATTTGAAGAGTTTTATTTTTCCAAATCTCAACGATTCGACTCGTGCCATATTGTTACGGGTTTCTTCAATTTGGGAAAAATGCTATGCATGGTTTATGCGCTACTAGTGTTCACCGACACCTGACTTACGGACGGACAGACTGACGGGCGGCCCCGCAGACGGACTTTTGAAAAAAAACAACAAAAAAACACTTATGGTATCAAGGAACTCCAAAACGTTATTTCAGTCGAAATCTCGAAATCGATTTTCTGCAGCATTACATAACTTTCCCTACACTTCGTATATTACTCCGTTTATAGTACGTATACGGGAAAGTAAAAACGGTCCGGAATTAAATTCTTCAGAAAGCACAGATATAAAGAAACGATGTTTAGAAACAATGTTATTTGGTCGGATGAAACTAAAATAACTCTTTATGGTTCTTATGGATGCCGAACGGTATGGAGAAAGGGAAATACGGCCAAGGAAACTTGCAATACCCTGCCTACTGTGAAACCTGAAGAAGGTTCTGTGATATTTTGAGGGTGCATGGAGTCTAATGAGGTTGGAACTATCCAGATCATCGACGGAATTAAGAAGGAATAGGGATTCTTAGATTCTTGAAAATATTAAGCAGAGTGCAGAAAATATCAATTAAGGTCAAGACACATTTTTCAACAAGATAATGACCCCAAGCACACTGATGATATCTGCAAACACTTGCTTATATGGAACGTGCCAAAGTAATTGCGAACTCTATCAATCCCTGATCTGAACCCGATTGAAGATGTGCGGGTTGATGTGAAGAAAATGATGCTTTTAAGAAAGCCTCAGTCACAGGATCAATCAAATGTGTTGTGGCAGCAAAATAAGGAATAACTGATGATACGAGATGCATTGAATGCAGAGAAAATGCAAAGCAGCTCTCAAAGCTAAAGGCAATGCGTCAGGTATTAAATATTGTTTCCTCCGAAGTCTTGAATATATTCTTTAATTTGTTGATAGTGTCGCGGTGCACGGTAATAGCCGGATGTTTGTTAACTTTTTTATTTGTATTTTTATTTGAAAGCAAATTGAGTGTTTGTTGGTGGTTTATGCTTTCTGAGAGTTACATAAAGAAGACAAAAAAATAAAGATAAGGCAAATGTATAAAATAGTGTAAATATTTAATTTTTAATTACAAAAAGTAAGTGAACAAACAAGATACAGACACACTGTGTTGCAGTGTTTTGGAGGGCCAAAACCGTATGCGACAAATTTGTAATGGCTTTAAGGCCTTCGGTACACCCACAAAATGTCAGGTAATGTAGTTTATGGTAGTAATAAATAGCTTACCAAATAAAAACAAAATCTTAGATCATGAAATATATTGGTGTATCGTTACTCCCCTTTTCTTTGAGGACGCTCAGAATAAAAAAGAAAACAATTGGTTTAATTAGATCCTCACACTTTAACATCATACATAACGTAGCTGTACTACAGTGAAATTGTCTTGGGCATAGTTTCGTAAATTCAAAGAAATAATCGTTGGCAGGGGGTCTCGATGGGTCAGGGGTTAGCCTGTGGCCTCCGAAGCCAGAGTGCCCGGATTTGCGAAGGGCGGAAAATTCACAGAAACCTTGTCGGACTTGTGGCATGCAAAAAAAGAACCCAGCGGTATGTCCGGCAAAATTAAGTCCCTCCGAGCACATTCGCCTAACGAGATCTCACTTTCGCCCGGACAGTTCGGATATAGAACCTGAGACCGACATCTGGTGAGAAAGCGAGAGTCAACTTGAAGGCGCTGTAGGGGACTGCCTGCGAGGCGCGCCTGCTCGACAAAACACCAGTGCCTTCTAAATAGGCCTGGGTCGAAAACGCAGGGAAGTCAACGGGAAACCGCCCTGAGTAATAATTATTCATCCCAAGAAAGCACATAATGGGTCACCTAACGTCCGTATGTGGAAGATAGGACCAAAGAAGAGAATCGTTTGCAGTGTAAATAAGTAGTAACCTTTTCTATTATTAAGTAATCTTACTGCCTATAATATGCGAACTGCAACGACCAGAACTAGGAATGCCCGTCTAAGAAATTTGGATTCCCAGAATGTAATTTGTATTTATAGATAGACGTATGTGAACATTGTAAATCAGTGTTTTAAAAGTGAAAACATTTTCATACTGAAACCCAATTTGGAACGTTAGTGGAAATCCAAGTAGACGACCGAGGGTACTATCTAAAAAGTTCAAAAAGATCTCATTTTGTAGACAAGAGTTCGAAATATGACGTGTGTCCCTTGAGAGACATAAAACGGCATATTAAGGGCGTTTCGAGTCGGAGTTGTATACAATGGCAACGTGTGTTGCAGTTAACGTGTGTTATGAGTTCCATGTGCGCGAATTGTTTCCTTACATCCTAACCGGTCGAATTGTAAATTTTGTCGTCTAAAATGTTTGATGCGTGCCTAACGGATAATTTCCTATTTAACAATAAAAAACTTCACGGATTTTGCGACGATGGTGTGTTATAAATAGTAAAAAGGAACATCTTAGCTTAGCGTAGTACATCAGTATCCAGAATGGATTTCTGTATATAAGTTGCTATTGAATGAAATATAAAAAACTGAATTTTTTGACTTGTACCGTAATATGTAGAAAGCATTTTGGAATCAACACAGCGATAAATAGAAACATTTTGTTGTTCGATAAATATTGCTGCCGTTCCAACGACGCGCAGCGATTATCTCGTCGCGCCGCGCCGCGCCGCTTGACCTACACTATCGAGGTTCAGCAGAAGACTGAATGACCATCGGCCGCAGACGGCGAGCCGCCGCGTCGCAGCGCCGCTAGATGCCGCCGCTGCCGCCGCTGCCGCCGCGCTTCTCGCGACAGGTGCATCGCCTGTCGCCAACTTCGAGCATTTTCCTCCTAGGGCTTTTGTCCAGCCGTCAGCTGGTTACTCTTACGTCCCCATGGGACTCGTGTTCGACTATACACTACAAAACAGCACACTTGAACACTTCTCTGATCTGAGGTCAGTAGAACACGAGGTCCTCCGCGACAACACACACAAGAGAGGCAAGGGACACCCAACTATTCCCAAGGCCGGACTCAAATCAGCGACCCTTCAGACCGACGCTCTGAGCCGGCACACACTCGTAACCACCTCGGCCATCCAGGTGGACACTATTAAAATGCACCACGACCGCGACACCAAAAGTCCTCACTTATGTGTCCCAGATAATTTGTATTTCAGCCACAATAATTACAGAGAATTTGCCAGTTCACCTTAAACATTATATTCCCATAGTTATTGCTGGAAAAATATTTCTGGAGCCTATATTCCACAAAATTATTTTTATTTAGAGTATTCATTTCAGTCTTTCTCATCCTCGCCCAAAAACGAATACCAAAGATTTGTAAATGATGTTAATGAAAAAAGTCCATTGTCAACTTTTTCTATACAATAGAGACTATACCGAGTATCGAAAAAGGAAAGTAATATTAATTTTAACGATAATATTTAATGTATTCATTACTATTTGGACTGTATAATTCTAAACAACTTCTGGACAAACTTGTATTTGACTTGCGTTTTAAGACTTTCACTACTTAATTTGCTCAATAAATTAATTTAGATTTGCGTAACTTTTTAAACTATTAGTGAAAATGTTGTGATAATTGTAAAAAACATCAAAATTAAATGTATCGTCTATAACAGTAACGGAAAGTCTTGAACTTTGGGTCTCAAATTGTCGAATATAAAAGTGGTGAATTTAGTGGCCTTGCAATAGGTTAAGTATAGTAATCTAAATGTGTTTATTAGTTTGCAGCTTCGATCTATTACTTTAAACACATTGAAATTCTTCCGCATTTTATTAATCAATCACATTTAAATACTAATTGCAATCACATACCTGTTGTTTTTCAAATCAGTACGTAACTTAAATTAAATAATTTAATACACTTAAATTAAAAGGATATTGGTTTAGGAAATGCTTTTTACATTAGTCTTAGTTCTTATCCATTTATTTATTCTCATATTTACCAGGCACTTTGATACACATTCCTGACATGGCTACTATTCGCTCTACACTTTCTTCTCTGTACGCTCTCAAAGCCGACATTCTGAAAGCCTTCATCCATATAAACAATCATTTAGATAAACATATCCGAAGGCTCGAAGAGGTCGTTCAAAACACACAATGGACAATGGACACCGCCACAGAATCTTCCAACCGTCCATCCGCGAAAGCAAAAACTCAATCACCACTACCAATCACGACTGAAAACAGATTTTCTGCTTTAGATTACGACAATGAGTTTCCTTGCCTTCCCAATCCTTACTAAACCTCTCATCATCGACACGTCCACCCACAAACCAACGCAAACAGGCTAGCAAGCGCAAAGAAACAAAGACACGTAGTCACGCAACCTGGCCCACAAGTAAACAAGGACACTACCGCTGAGCCCATCAAAAGGTACTGATTTTAGCAGATAGCTAAGTGGGACAAATATCCTTCTTCGTCAGAGGGAAACTCCCATCCAATTTCTCTGTCATGGGTGTGTTTAAACCTAACGGGAGGTTTGCGGACGTAACGAGTAAGTTGGGCACCTACACAATAAACGCCGAAAATGTAGAATAAATAATAGATGCAATTTTTGTGAAAAGTTTGAAAGTGTAATTGAGGCTTCATGTATATAATCCCAAATGTAAACATATCCGTTTCAAACTCGCAGGGTTCCGAATCCCTCTAAATTGATGGAGGATTTTGGAGAAAAGCGTTTGAAGGGTTTAGGCACTAGAACCACAGACAGTCGGTGAGACGGACGGACAGACAGACACACAGACATTTTGCCGTCAATTCTGACTACATGGTGTTAGAAGTAGTTTACTTACCTAGGTATCCTGCTAGTATCGAGACGCAAACCTTGGGACAAAGGCAATGTGGAATATAGTAAATAATTGGACAAATTCAACTAATAAACTTGTAGACAATGTTGGCTTAAATGATGACGATGGAAATGTGAACGATCTGGCAACAGTGGCTTGTCTCCTTAACCAATACTTTTCGAGAATTGCTGCCAATCTCACTAAGGGACTTAAGCCACAAAATTCAGCATCACACATTTTTCCAGAAATTGTAGACACGATGTTCGTTTCCAAAACTTCTTCCTATGAAACTCTCAAAATAATCAGTGGACTAAACAATAAATATTCGACCCGTTTAGGTGAATTTCCGGATTGTTTGTTAAAGACTTGAGCACTCGCCACTCGTTAACTCGCATATTTAATGTATCTTTATGGACAGGAATTTTTCCAGATATTTTTAAAACAGCTAAGATTAAGTAGCTATTCAAATAAGAGAACAAAAATGGAATTCAAAATTATTGGCCAATTTCTCTTTTGTCTTTTTTTTTAAATATTACAGACTTTTTTACGTACGAATGGAAACCTTTCTTAGAACACACGACGCGTTTTCAGATTGCCAACATGGATTTCTAATATCAAAATCGACGGAACAAACACATTTTCTTTTCTTAAAGATGCCTCCTCATCCATGGATCAAAACGAAGCGCTTATTGGAATATTTTTAGATCTTTCAAAAATGTAATTGATCATAAAATTTATTTTGAAAATTGCCTTCGTATGAAATTCGTTGTATTGCTCTAGATTGGTTATGTTCGTACTTTAAACATTGATCTCAAAGAGTGGAAATACCTTCCTGGAATAATGGAACATTATGTACACACCTTTCTGATTCTTGCCAATGTCATATGGAGTCCCGCAGGGATCGAGTTTAGGCCATATTCCCTTCTTACTATAAGTAAAAGATATGCCCTCGACAATTAGAAACGAAAGAACAGTTCTCATTGCGGATTATACGAATATTATTTGCAATAAAGAAACCGTAAATAGTACAATATCAGATTTTCAAGTTGGTTCCGTAATAACAAGGTAATGGTCAATGAAAAGAAAACGGTTTCAATGGAGTTTTCCATTTTAAATAAACAGCTCTGCACTCCACTGAACGGTGTGCCATTGACTGATGTTAAGGTAACAAAATTTTGAGGTCTTTCAATTCAGTCAAACCTTAAATGGAACGTCCATTTAAATGAATTGAACACTATATTAAATTCTTTATGCTACGCTTTCAGAATTCTTTCAAATTCAGTCAGCCTTCATACCGCTGGTTGTCAGCCTTCATACTTCCTGTCAGCCTGTCAGCCTTCATACTGCCTACCTCGATAGCTGCTACACAAATTGCCAAAATAATTCAGACAACATGCATTATTTCCAGGTCTTCAGGCTTTTTACGTGTTCCTGTTACCAATTAGTATATACACTCAATGAAATACGCAGAACATAGTTTCCCATAATATCAAATTTTAAAAAATGTTATCACTCCTAGTAATGACGCATGCGAGATGAAATTCGCTAAATTGTTTCTCTGTTACCTATTTTGAATTATTTAGTAATATTTTTAAGTATTAATGATTACTTCTGTGATAGTAGGCCATGGTCCTACCAGGTCGCACATAACCATTAGTATTGACTCCGGGTGTGAAAGCCTTGTATGCTAAATATTTTAAAGAGATTCGTATATCAGGAAATCCTATATCTTGCGAGTCATTTCAGTAGAAGTTTTAGTAATTGGAATTTCCATAATTTATCAGGTATACTAAATTGTAGGACGTATATCCTAAATTGTTAGCTAATATAAAGTATTCTGTGTAATTTTACAACCTTCATAATATATTTCCTTTAAAAGTGAATTGCCTGTTAACATTTTGATGACTGTGCAATTCCAAGGTGCTCGTGTAAACACAATGATTCTTTCATGGAAGCAATTTGAGTCTGTGAATGAGCAAGTCAGAGTCAAAGCGGAAAGGCATGCGTGCGTGTATGTTAAGATGATTGTGTGAGAGCGTATGTGAACAGGCGTGAGAGTAAGCAAGGCAGTGTGAATGAGAGAACTTGAGAACGTTGGTGGTCAAACAGTCGGTTTTGTTAGAAGTGGAATGTTAGTGACATCTGTCTACTATTCCAATTCCGGAACCATGAAATCTCGATCAATAATTTCAAAAAACGTAAAAAATTATCATCGGGCGATATTATCTATAAAAAAATATCTTCGGGCGATAAGTGGTAGTCATTTTATTTGATTGCTTTGTTCATTTATGTTGTAATTACGTAAATATTAAAAATAAATTATTAAAATGGAAATTCAAAAGAAGAAAATGAATAAAACGTTTGCTAGACAGGTTAAAAATAGAACAAAATGACCGCGAACTCATTGCAAACAAAAATATTTTTAATAATGCCTAGTAGGTTCCGCGACCCGAGGGTGGCGAGTTTTCGACACTAGCCATACACGTGGGCCGAATTCAACCTCCGTCTAGAGGAGAATTCTAGCGTCCTGCTGCTCTAGTCTTCCGTGGTTTCTCGAATTAATGAAATAATGCCAGATGAATGTCGGAGCCGTTCCCTAAAAAACGGGCCACAGTCTTCGTGCGATCTTTTCTTGCTCTTCCTTGTCTTTTCCTCACACTAGCCCACGTATTGGGATAGCGGCCCGGAGGTTCCAGCTTGTCCAGGCTGGGGCGGTGCCTCACTGGGGAATCGACTGGTTTTCTTGGCTACGCTGCTAGATGTCGCAATTTTCGTTTTCGGGAAGGCGGAGATAGCGGTTACGAGCGTAGGCGGTAGCGCGAGATCTGAACTTATCTCTCGTACTTTGAGAACCGCGGCCACATTAGGAAATACAGATGTTTTTTGTTCATTTGTTATTTTTTCAGATTTGGCTAGGGCTACAAAACTGGACTACAGAATCTTTGCGGCATGAGAATTTTGATAGTTTTTGACATCAACATGACTCTCTGAACACAACAGTAGTGATAAATTCGCCTCTTATTATTTTCATAGAACAACCGGTTTCTCTGAGAGTATCAAGTTCCCTTTAGAAGTGTATGGATATGAAAATCAAAATGTGTGTTTACATTAATTATCTCCAGGAGACTTGGCTCAGGGCATCAACTGATGTCGCAGCAGTGTCTCTCACCGGGAAGTGCTAGGTTCGAGTCCAAACGATGGCAGGGTTTTCGAGAGTAGCTTGTCAGCTACCTCGAATGCAGTCGCTGTATGGAGGTGAGTTCTTGAGAACGGTACTCTTATCGGTTGTTTTTCATGATTTCTTCGATCAACAATAGGCGAATGCTAGAGCAGTACTCTAACAAACTGGTTACGGGCAACGCGCGGTCTTTCCTTCCTCATCCTTGTCACCCCTTACATACACACACCAACATGCACCTACCACACACGTCGGTAGACTGGTCGGGAGATTAGAGCGTTAAATGCATTAATACCAACAATTATACAGAATAACAATCAATTGCTATGTCATTTAGCAACAATTATGGATCATCATAATGATATAATTATATTAAATTGGAATGGCAATGGCATTATCAACAAAAAAGCCGAATTACAACACTTCCTACAAGCTAACAGAATTGATATAGCATGCATCACAGAAACACATTTCAACCAAGAATCCTCATTTCTTATTCAGGGATACGCAATAATCAAAGCAGACAGACAAAACTCGAAAAGTGGAGGTGTATTGATACTAATAAAATGCAGTGTACCACATCACCAGACTACTCTTCCACACACGCCCAGACTCGAAACAACAGCAATAAACAGAAAGTACAATAATAACATAACAATAACAATAGTAACTGCTTACCTCATAATATAATAATCAAAAATAGCAAAAATAGCTGCCTAGAGTTATGGAAGACACGATTGTACCTCGGAGCCAAACCAATACTTTTGTGTTTCAATTACTTGCATAAATATTATAGTGCCGAATGTCGGAAAACGTTTGAAATGTCTCCAACATATTTAGACAATTACAAATAATTTTTATACATGGAATGTCTTCTATCAAACGAAATTAAAATACGAATTACTGAAATACATATACGAGTACACTGCTGGCATACGGGGAGTTCCACAGCGTTTCTCCATGACCTTTGCACAGGATTTTCAACAAAATCAATATTCCCCGTTTATCTAGCTGGTGATGTGAACCTTCGTATTTAAAACGTATCTTTTAATTCTTGGAGGTAGACGAAGCTTCTACAACACTTTCAAAATTGTCTAAAACGTGGCTCCCAATGTTTTTCTTTAAATGTTTCGCTACGCTGTACTTTTGTGCTATTAAAATGGTGCAGGTGTGATTTGCGCCACATTAATTTTTAAAAAATGTTCAATATCCAAAAATTGCAACAGTGAAAAAATCGTTGATCACTCTCATACCAATACATTATTAAATTCAGATATTTTAAAATTAGATCTTCAATATGAGTTCTTTAACTAATGTTCTGTATAATTATTTGAAAATACAATTAGTGTTCACAAACTATTGAGTAAAATCCTGAATATTAAAAATCTACGTAAACATAATTTCCTTACAAATAACTCCATTAAAAAATAATTAGGCTCCGATAAAGCAATTTTTTTGAATACAATAAGGAATTCGTCCTATTTAATTAAAACCTCTGATCTTCGAAAGTTGTAAAAGATGAAATTTTCTCTAACCTCTCTTATATCTATAATGAAACTGAAGATTCCTTTCTGAATGCAGTTTATTTTTCAACACTGGATTTTAAAATCATTTCATGGACATTAATTTGAAATTTTTAGTACATTTCGTGTAATGTTTAGTTAAAGAGTGCAAGTATCATTACAACATTACGAATTGATCATAGCACAATAAGCATTGGGACGATCAGACTCTCCATTTAGCGCAGAAACGAAAAGGCGATTTGTCCGATACGCTGGTATTCAATAACAGCCTGATTTTTTGTTGTTAATAACCTGCTTGTAACAATAGAGCATATTTCGCTCAGTTCAATGGCAGAAATCTACTTGCATGTAAACGTTTGAATTTTTAATTAATAAATTTTTTTTTAACTTCGAGCTCTTCGTTTGGTTGCTAGATTTGCAAGTGATGGCTAAGGTGCTAGTGTAATATTATAAAAAAGTGCGTTATCATTGTCAGTAACACGAGAAAATATGTAATGTTGGAGCACCACTAGTTGTCCAGGTTTCTTTTCCCTTTTAAGCAAATTCTGAGATTGTCTCCTTTTCTCTAAATGTAGATGCCACATACAGTATTATGTTTTTGATAGAAATAAGTAAATAATCAAATAAATAAATAAATAAACCATCTCTACAGAAGCAACAAAAGTGCCTATTGCATTCGCAGTCATTCGGTCGGATGGTTTGGGAAGTGCTGTCACTCGTTGGGTCAGGTGGTTCAGGAAGTGCTGACGCTCTTAGTCTCTTTATGGGCGAAGGACGCATCTATTTTTAAATTGAAAATGAGGGTAAATGTTAGCAAATTAGGAAATTATTTTAGTTCAACACCATATACAAGTGTTATTTTATGTGCGTGGTTTGAATATTAGTGTTAAAGGCAGAAAAAAAAATTATTTTCGAGGGTAAATGATATTCTCAAGAAGGATATTGTGAAAAAATAAACAAGGATCCTGCAGTACCGTCCATGCCGTTTGTTACAAAATTTCGAAAAAGAGTTCGATCTGCATTATTTTGTTTTATAAGCGGGAAGAAGGAAGAAGGGAGAAAGATAAAGAAGGGGAGAGTAGACGAGCAAGACATGGAAGGAGAGGATGCAAGTGAGAGAGCGTGAAGTAAGTCGATGAAGTAAAGCATTTTTAACATACGTGGTTGAAAAGCATGATGAGGCAATTCCACGCGGTCATGTGGTCCTGCCGAGACAGAGAGAAAGAGTGAGAGGGGGGGCGGTGGCGGCTGCCCAGCGATGCGCGC